>CM033683.1:57579106-58179106 GCA_019514585.1 Dendrobium officinale
TGAAAGTTCGTTAGGGATATTAGGCCCCTTATGAACTGGCCTAGCTAATTAAAACGATAGGTGAATTGGTAAAGATGAATCTTTAAACAAAGCACAAACCAAAACCAATATCACCACATAGAAAACAAATGCGTAAATTAAATGCGGAAGCAATAATAAGAAAAGAACACACCAGATTTATAGTGGTTCAGTCAAACCTTGACCTACGTCCACTCCTTGGAGGCACCCTCCAAGTATTGCACTAATACAAGTTTCTCTCCTTTAGCCCCCACAGCTAGGCGGAGAAGCCATTACAAAATCATTTCCACCTTCCCCGGTGCGGCGGAGTCGCCGGGTTCTTTGACACCAAAGATATCTTCTTCTTTGGTGAACTTTCCTCAAGACAAGCCTTGAATCCGACATTATTCAGGTGAGAGCTTGCCATAGCAACCGTGTGGAAACCCCCTCCACACTCCCTTAAGTCCCCCCTCACAGGATCTTCTCCCTCTCTCAAACTCCACCCTTTCCCCACTCCCATTCAAGCTTTCTCTTCAAGTCTCCTCCAAAAGAACGAAGCTACAATGGATGCAAAAAGATACTTACCAAGTGTCATGTCATAGCTTAAATAGAAGATCTCAAAACGAGCTCATTAATGCAAGTTGTCGACTTTATCATCCAGGACGATATTAATATAGTCTTGTACGATCAGTGCAAAATAAGTTCAATTAGTCGGGACGATTTGAGACGATCAGAAGAAGTTTGTTCATATCGTCCAGGACGATAATATATTGTCCTGGACGATCAGAACAAATTGTGGAATATCGTCCTGAACATTGCCCTGAAAAATAGCAGTCTGATGTCCAATCGTCTAGCGTATCGACCTGGACGATTTTTCAATCGTCCAGGACGATTTGATCGTGCAATCAAGTCATAATTGCTTTCCTTAAATTCCAGAGAAATTTTGGAAAAATTATCCTTGATCGTCCTGGACGATATTTTATCGTCCTGGATGATCCACCTGGACGATGTCCAAAAATAAGTAATTCCTAAATAGATTTGGTGGCAGATTCTTTCTAAATTGAGCCTATCATACTGGCCGATACAAAATCATCCAGGACGATGTGTTTTGCATAATGACGACTACTTTAATGAGGATACCCTAATTAGGGATTCTGCTTTTTGACAGATCATCTAGGACGATATAAATATCGTCCCGGACGATGTTACCAAAAATAGAAATCTTTAGGGAACAACAGAAAATCTTTCAAGTTACAAATCATCAGGAGCCACACCAAATACAATAGACTAAATAAAGAAAAAAAAAATGTATAAACTGACTCAGACCTAGTCTACCCAATCTTGAGCTGATTCCAAATTGCAGTCTGATCGTGTGAACCTGAAATGTCAGTAGATAAGGCAATCGTAGAGAAATAAGAGTGTTTGCTATCATCAAAATCATAAACCATTAAAACAGATCCGCAACACCATACCTTAGTGTTTTACTGTTTATAGATTATAAAACCACTGCATGTGAATTTTATTATTTCCGCACTTATTCAATTGTCGCATGAATGTAACTACTATCATTTGACATTGACATACATATTAGTCTTTTACCATGCTTTAAATTCAACTATAGGTTTTGATGACCTGCTGGGCTTTTTAAGCTCATTATATGTGGTTAAATGATTTCAGGTCATGGTAAGGAGTATGAGGCTGGTGAGGATTCGTTAGGTTCAATTTTTTTTTAGTTATTCTTTTATACTGAAGATAGAGTGGTTATGATATAATTGTGTAGATCATGAGTAGTATATATGATTTTTGGGAATGAATACAAATGTGTATATTAATATTTTGAATAACATAATTTATTTTTGTTGTTTATTTACGATAAATGATATTAGATAGCTCTTCTTATTGATTATTAAAAGACTGTTCAATAATTCGTCCAATTTAGATTCTAGGACATCACAATGATCATTTCTACCTCCATCTCATAACTACAGTACTTTTGACCTTTATATCTAGAAAACAAAATTTTGTGACCACTGTCATCCACCAGTCATTCCGAATTCCATCGCCATATAATAGTCTTTATGACCATTGTCACCTGCTGACTTTGGTCTTTTTAATCTCCATCGCTAGACAACAGTCTTTTTGACCACAATCGTTGGCTGACTATGATCCTTACAACCTCTATCACCAGACTACGAACCTTCTGACCTTCATCACCAAACAACGATCCTTCCAACCTCTGTCACCTGTTGACTACAATCCTTTCGACCACCATCATCCTATTATGAGGTTAACTTTTTTCTTTTTCTTCCGAGAGCATATGTATTTTCTTCATGTTGTTTGGGAGTCAAGGCTGTGGTGAGACTGTGTCTGGTAAGCTTACGAGTTTGACTGTGGGACGGGAAGAAGGTAAGAGGTGTCTGGTGATACAAAGGTCATAATTGGTTTCCAATAAGAAGGGCTCTTTCCATGGGTCCCCCCAGAGGAAGGGAATGAGATGAAAGTACGGAAATACGGATATGAGCCCGCCCAAACACCATTTGGTTCTAAAGTCAGACAAAGGCTGTAAGCTTCACACATGCCAGTTGGGCGGGTGAGAGCAATTCCTTCCTTTTCTTGTTGAAGAAGAAAACTATTGCCTTTTCTTTTTGAAAAAGCACTCCCGGATATGAAAAATCAGGTAAATCTACTAGCTGTTGAAGCTACAACTCGTGATGATGATAGTGATTAGCGAGATGTCTTACTTTTCTTATGCAACATCTTTTGCTTATTCTCCTTCCACGACGCGCTAGCTCCAACTCAAAAGAAAATCTGCCAATAAAGCGCGTCCACTGTGAGGGGCGCCCCCATCCCCATAAAAAGAAGGACCCTCGAAGTAGATCCTGAGGCACGTTCTTTTCGCGGGAGGGGATTGGTCTTTTCGACCTCCGTCATCTGTCGATTATGATCCCGCTTAGCAAACAAACATGTTAATATTGTTTGTTTTAATTTCCACCATGTAATGTATTCTACATGATGTATATTTATTACATCAAGCCAAGGCCTTTCCCTCCGAAGAATGTCCTCATTTGTAATCGACTTCATACACTCGTGGAATCATTTCAACAGGGTCATGCCCCATGGTTTATTTCTCTTTTTAGGTTTTGCCGCGTAAAAATCTTGGTGTCACTTATGACTGTTGTACCGCTTTTCTTTATATGTTTGTGTGCTGGATTTTCGTGCAAAGCTAAAATGTTAGATTTTATATCTCTCTACTGCCATGAATGTTCGAGTCCGCAACAATTATATATAGCTTTCTTAGAACTTTAGAACTCATAAATAATAAGCTTAGATATATGAGGCAGAACATCTAATATTTTTAGAATTAATATAAAACTTTAATCATATTTATGAAAGTATCCTCGCATATTTTAAATTATTATTCTTATCAATAAAAACTTTATTCGCGATAAATTAGCATGAAGAAGCTGAGCTATTAAATCCCTAAATATGGAAATTTAGAACGAATGCAACAATCTAAAGACAAATTAGCTTAGAAATTTGACTTTTTTCCTCTATTGTAATACACTTATTTAAACAAATATTTCCATTATATTTTTATTTTATGAATTATCTTCATAAAATATCTACTATAAAAAAATGTGAAATTCTTTGCAGTTCTTAGCAGTGATCTTAGAACCACCTTTATATCTTCCCTCTAAGGCAGCATTTAAACCACCACTTTTGCAATGGTCTTAAAACCACCTTTATATCTCCCCTCTAGGGCTTTGTTTGTTTGAGAGTTTTTTTGCCTTTTCCGTTTGGAAACGTAGGATTTTTTTTTTTGTGTTGTTTTGTTCGTCAAATCACGTTTCCCAATAACTCTTTTTTTTCATTTTTCTACAATTTTGAGAAAATTTTTATATATGCTTTTTCGTTAGAAAATTTCATCTTTTGAACTAATATTTTTTTAAATTATCTTTTACAAAAACATCAAAAAAAAACAAATGAAGCCTAGGCTGCATTTTAAACCACCATAGTAGAAATTTAAACAACCTCCGTTAGTGGCGGTCTAAATTTCCGCCTATACCCTATTTGGCCTAACTACTTGATCACTCCTCTTCCCAACCCTTTTCTTGATCGAGTGGATCTCTAATTTTCCTCTTCCTCCTCAGTCGTCTACTTGTGCTCCTACTTCTCGAGCCTTCATCTCGATCAAGCAGCTTCTCTCATGATCGCGATTCACCTCTTCCTCCTTCAATGTCCGTGCGAGCTCCTCATTCTCGAGCCTTCATCTTTGTCCCGACCCCTCATCTCGATACAGTGGCAGCATTTCGCGAATGAGATGATACACAATAAGCTATCATCCGCAATTAAATCCTCTTCTTCTCTGCAAATTATGTGTCGAACTACTCTTCCTCTGCTTAGATTGAGCATCGATCCTCCACTGTAAGTGTCAACCGTCCTCCATTGAGCCGCTATTTCTTTTCCAATTTGACCTTCTTAAAATGTTTAAAAACTACTGTAAGTGAACGATCTACTAAACTTAGAATGTCATGTTGGATGGCATTCAAAGTATATGATACTTTAAATTTCAAGAGCTAGAAAAAAAATTATTGTAATTCATTTCACTAGATATGATAGCTTATGCTAAATTTGGCAATAGAAATCCAAAAATACGTTACAATTTCTAGTTTTACATGATTTCCCACAAGATTTAGCTTTCTATTTGGATTAATTTTGTTATTGAAAATGCAATATATTTCTGTGAGCTAAGTTGTGAATAACCTGCAACTTTATAAATTTTGCTGCAAGAAATATTTTTTGTAGTGTAAGTGATAATATTTGTAATGCATACTAAATTCGTGTGCAGTTGCACCTGTTTCGACCTGATCTAATAAGTTGAATTTTTGCATTCGTGTCTTATGCATGTATCTGTGAGTATTATGCGTGCTAAAGTGTGTCGGAATTTGTTCTAAAGTGGGTCCAAAATGTTTGTGTGCATGTGTAAGAAAATATGAAATTTTATGTTTGGAACACTATTGCGGTAGACTGGCAATGCTGCAGAGTTGAGCTCTCCATCCACTTTCAAGATTTTGAACTAATAATGCGGTGCTGCAAGGTTGAGCGTTGTGATGCTAGGTCAAATTTTTATAAAAATATCTAAAATCATTTTCTAAAATCATTTTATTAAGCACTAAAATCCATTTAGAGAGAGAGGATACTAAAGTATAGTTATCAGTGCCTCCGGTATGTTTTCTGTTGTTGGCCAAGTTTTGGAAATTATCTAGAATATGGTACGTTACATTTCAGCTTTCTCAGTTTTTAAAATGCATGAATTTTGAGATTTCCTTAATTAAATTAAAATCCGGTACCATAAAAGTAAGAATAACTTTGAACCTACAAAATTTTCACAGCATAACTTTTTGTATAAAATATATACATCAGTTTATTACATTTAGGTTTTTCGGGAAAATTTTCACCAAAAAATCATAAAATGTAGGGTTTTTGACAACATAGAAAATAATTCTTGTCCCAAAAATAAGACAACAGTACGATGAAAGCTTCAAAATAATATTATGAAAAAACCCTTAGTAATCTAATTATATTATAAAATTATAAAAATTATGATTAGCAGATAGTTTTGTTGTTCACTATGGAGGCATTCTGCAAAATTGTGCAATCTATTTATTGTGTTCTATTCCTATAATTCAATATGTTAAATGCTTATCTTCTTGTGAACTGTGTGATTTTGAGGTCATATGATGCGGTGAAATTTTTTGTGCTAAATGTACATTGAGTCATTAAGGGTTTAAATTTTAAATGTTTGATATGTGATAAGCATTGAGGGTGATAAAGACATATTTTCTGATATTCTATTATATGGAGTCATAAGTCTCACAATCCAACCCGATATTACTCGATACCACACAAGTCATACCTTGTTTGATTGTGGCAAGGCAAACCCCAAGGTCCAATTGGAGAAGTGCTGGAAACTAAACTTCTAATATATATATACAACACAGAGCAACTATTAAATACAATTAAAGTGGAAGGCTAGTGAATCTCAAATTTTTTTTTTTTTTTTTCATTCTATATCATCCAAAAATACATGTACACTATGAGGTATATATAATAGTGCTTGGCAACATATAACATAACAAAAATAAAAGTCAAGCCTATCAAAAATAAAACATACCAAACAAACCTACAATATAGATCGAAGTCTACTATCAAAAGTACTCAGCTTACTCTTTGCCTTTTTCTTTGCCTAAAAGTAAAAGTAAAAGTAGAAGTGAGCTAATACGGCTCCATAGGCTATCGTAGCCTAAAATAGAAATTAATAATTGAAACCAAACTAATTGATACTATGCTTTAATAACAAACTTAAGTATTGTATAAAAAATTGAAAAAGAAACATATATTAATATTGAATACATTTAAGTAACAAATGAGCAGTACCAAAATTGAAATACAAATAAAATTTCTTATAGCAATTTTTAGAATATCCCTCAGGCGCCAGCTTCTAAACACATCTAATATCAAAATCCCACCTCAGTAGCCCATTGAATTCAGCATAACAAAATCCCACCTCAATAGCCCATTGGATTCGGCATAACAGAATCCCATCACAGATGACCTCTAGTAACTGGCATGGCAGAATCACACCTCAGATGCTTACTGGTGTCGATATAATAGAATCTTACGTCGGTCTCCCACTAGAACCAATATAACATAATCACACATCAGTCACCCACTAGCATCAATATAATATCACATCATGTTTATTTAATTTATATTTTTAATGCATTTCATTATTTAAAGTATAAATAGAATGAATTTAAAAATTGTCAAAATGCATAAACGGTAGGTAACTGAAATACTATAGAACAAAAAATTCATATTTCAAAACATAACAAAATTATGGGAGAGCATGTAAATTAATGTTTTGAAACTTTAATTGTCAAAATAAATTTTTAAATTGGTAAAAATAAGTATTTTTCTAAATTGCCCATTAAAAATTTTCATAAATATTTAAAATGTTCATAATCTCAATATATATAATATATAAAAAGTTATACGGTAAAAGTTTTACCAATACAAAAGTTATCCTAAATTTTTTATAATAAAAACATAAATTTGATAGAAAAAATCCTAAAAATATTAAATTTTTAGAAACTAAAATAGGCAAAATATAACTAACCTCAAAATAAATAAATTTTCAAATTGGGCCTAGAGACAAAAATGGTTCTATAACTTTCAAACTCTGGCTTTATTTTTCTCTCTCCTCTCTTTTTTTGCTCATCTTCTCAAACCCAATTTTTTTTTATCTATTAACGAAAATGGAAAAGGTAAAATGAAATTTTAAAAAAACTGAATAATAGTTAATGATATTTTTAATATAATAATAAAATGATATAAATGTAATTATATTATTTGTTCAACGATTACCAAAAAATTCTATTATATTTTCTTATTCGAAGATTAAAACATTATGAAAAAATATTTAAAAGTTAGCTAACTATGTCTAGAATGCTTGGATTAAATTGATTTGTAAAATGAACACATAATGGTTCCAAAACTATCACTTATACCACTTTATATCAATTTCTTAATGAATTACACCAATACCCAATAATTAGGAAAAAAATATTATAACTAGAGCACAAAAATATCGATATTATCGTTAAAATAATTTGTAATTTGTGACTATATATAATGACTCAAGAATAGATTTTTTTCTATTGTAGATCAAATATATATATATATATATATATATATATATATATATATATATATATATAGAGAGAGAGAGAGAGAGAGAGAGAGAGAGAGTTATAACAATCCACCCACCTTAAAAAATATCACCTTTGACATTTGCAAATCAAAATAAATTGGAATAAACTTGGAAACAACTGCCTCATTTCGTACTCCTTCTCCCAAGCAGGGGCGGAAACCAACCATAATTTTCAGCGCGGGGGGGGGGGGGGGGGGGGGGGGGGGGGGGGGTCTGGTCGCGGGGGGGGGGGGGGGGGGGTGGGGGGGGGGGGTGTCTGGTCGCGGGGGGGGGGGGGGGGGGGGGGGGGGGGGGAAAAAAGTAGCGCCCCTGTAACAAATTTTGATTTACTATTTCTCTTTGTATTTGGTTCATCATTTCCTAACAATAACATATCTACACATTGTATTTAATTATATTGGGGGCAATTGCTTAAAGACTATAGTATTTTAACATTTTTAAGGGGGGTGGCAATTGCCTAAAAATCCTTATTATAAAGTCTAAAAATTACCTAAGTAATAATATAATGGAAAAAGAAATATTTCAGGGGGGCAATTGCCCCACCAAGCCACAAAGGTGTTTCGCCCCTGCTCCCAAGTAGCCTCTTCTGTGATCCTATTTTTTCACTACACCTTGACCATCAAAATCTATTTTCTCCTTAATTTTCTGACATCTTATTTCAGAATCCTATATGTCTCTATCCTATAGTGCAAACTCAGATAAAACCTCAACATAATCAAAAGATATTCTCTTTTCAAAATTAGATACTCACTTCTTTAAAAATGATACATGAAATATTTTTTATCTAACATATGATCAGACAATAATAACCAATCAGCAAAACTACTAATTCTCTAAATAATTTCAAAAGGTCTAATCTATCTTGGCAACAACTTGCTGATTCTCTTAAATCTATTGATACCTTTTATAATGTTGATTTTGACATAAAAAAATCACCTACCTAAAATTCTACCATCTAGTATTTTTTTCATAATATTTATTTTGCCTTTCCTATGTAGATCTCAGCCTTTCTCTAATTAGAATGTTCTTTGTTGTAGTGTTGTTTGCAAAAGTAGGCACTATCACCTATCTATTATCTACCTCTATCAAAGATAAAATGGTTCCACACTTCCTACCGTATAGAACTTCATAAGAAGCCATACCTATGTCAGACTAATAAATATTGTTATACATAAACTCTTTCACCAAGATGTGATCCTCCTAACTATTGTTAAAATCCAAAACACAGTCTTAAATAATCCTTTCAACCTATCTATCTATCTGCATATCACTACAGGAATATCAATCATTATTGATGGAATTTTTGGCAGAATATTTTTTGACGGATTTTCTAGCAGATTTCTGATGGATAATGATGAATTTTTTATCACTAATTATCAGGTAGATTTTCCAGTGAATTTTCCATCGAATTTTTTCCCATGGAGTTTCCAATGGATTTAAAATATTTTGAAAAAACATATATTCCTAATTAATAATTTTATAGCTTATTTTAATTAATTATAAATTAAAAAATTATTTTAATTTAATTATTAATTTGATAAATTAATATAACTAATTGTAATGAAATAAATTATTTTAATTAAGAATTAAAATAATAAATTATATTTTATTACTGACTTTAATATTTTATTTAAAAGTATTTAAAAATAATATAAATATTTAATAAATTAATAATTAATTTATTATAAAATTAATAACTTATTTTATTTAATTATTAATTAAATAACTTATTTTATTTATTTTAATTTATTTTAAATTTCCTAATACATTATTTAAATAAGAAGGGCACATAAAATGACAACTTTTCCTATGCAACAAAGTGGTTTGAGTGAAAAACATAGGTGCACTTTGAATGCCACTGCAAACACAAGCGAGTTAGCGTAGGCGTGGGACCCGCTATGCGCACGAGCGCGGGAGGGGCCAATCGGGCTGGCGCATTGCTTACGCTGGCGAGGCTTGCGCAGAGGGGTGGCAAGCGGGCTTGCACGGGCGGGGCCAAGGCTACGCTCGGTGGGGCGCAAGGGGTCCGGGCGGCACTGACAAAGCTTCTGCCAGCGGGTCGTTGCCAGGCTTTGACTCCATTTAAAAAAAAAAAAAAATTTTTTAGTTATTTCGAAGAATTTTTTTCGTTGGACAACCGCTAGAAATTTTTTCGACTGATTTTTTTTGCCGAAAATTTTTTCTAGTGATTATTTTTTTATGAAATAGTTTACCTATGCTCAATTTACCATAAAAAATGTTTTCGTCGGAAATCAGCCAAAAGTTTTGAAATCTGCTGGAAATTCAAAAAATTTTCATAAAAAATTCACAATTTTCCTGTAGTGTATAAAATATGTATTACAGTATAACTTTTTACCCATACCCTATTGAATACCTCTCCATAACCTAGAGGTAAATTGATCATCATAATCGGATACTAGCACATTCAAGACACAATATAATTAGATAATATCCCTTACATATATTTGTGATAACCTGTCAATTAGATCAACCAATCAAATTGGAATGACATGTACTAAATTTGTTAGTCCATCAATAATAACTAGCATTATGCTCTGTCTCAATATAGGAAATCACATAGCAAATGTATCATTACCTCTTCCTATTTTCACTCTTGAATAAGTAAAAACTACAAATGACAACCTGGTCATAGATGCTCTGCCTTTACCAACTGGCAGGCCTCACATTTTGAAATAAATTATACTATATTTTCTTTAATTCAATCCACTAGAAATATAACTTCTAAATCTCTATGTATCTTATTGCTTCATAGATGAATTTATAGCCTAAATAATGTGCCTCATATAAATATTCTACTTTTAGACCACCAATCGAAGGAATATATAATCTATCCTTGCATGAAATGATACCATAATTTGATAACAAAAGTTCAGGTCTCTTACTAACCTAAATCTTACCAATCAATTCCAGATACTTTGTATCTGCCTTTTAAGCTTTATGAATTCTTTACTATAGAGTAGGTTAGATAATCATCTGAGTTAATAAATTTGGATATGTATCAACTAATACTATCTATATCCCTAGCTTCTCTAAATCTCAAATAAGGAAGTCTACAAATGTAAGCAACAAAAGAGAAGTACATGAAGACTTCCTACTCAAAGCATGTGCTACCGTATTCACCTTATTAGGCTGATACTAAATAGACATATCATAATCCTTGATCAATTCAAATCACCTCCTTTGTCTCAAATTCAGAACATTTTGAGTGAAGATGTATCAAAAACTATAAAGATTAATAAAAAATCTTACTTCTAACTCAATTCAAGTATTGCCTCTAAATCTTCATATTAAATATCTTAGCTACTAACTCAAGATCATGTGTCAGATAGTTCACTCATATAGTTTCAACTATCGAGATGCATGTAAAATAATTGTAACATATTGCATCAGCACACATCCTAATCCTTTTAGTGAAGCATCACTAAAAATCTAAAATACATCTATACCTTAAGGAATAATCAGAGTCATAATAGAAGTCAAATAATATTTTAGCATTTGAAAACTCTCCTTATACTCTAGAGTTCATACAAAAGGTAGTGATGTCTAAGTCAGTCTCATGAATGGTGAAGAAAATGAAGAAAAAATCCTTGGAAAACTTTTGATAATAATTAGTCAAGTCTAAGAAACTATGAACCTCGAAAATTATAGTAGGCCTTGGTCAATCAGAAATAACCTAAACCTTATGAGGATCTACTACAATACATGCACTGCTCACCACTTGCCCTAAACATTAAATGTTATTCAATCAAAACTCACATTTAAAGAATTTAGCATATAACTGATGCTGCTATAGATTTTCTAGAGTAGCTCTCAAGTGTGTTTTATGATCATCCTGACATCTTGAATAAATCAATATATCATCTATAAAGATAATCACAAACTAAGCCAAATACTTCTTAATCTAAGATTTCACTTCCTATTAAAAATCTCAATTTCATAGAAATATACTATAATGGCTATCATACCATCTATAGTCGGTAAAGTAATAAATAGAGAAAAGGGTAATAAAATTTAAGGCAACTGCAATAAATAGAAGAAATGCACGAAAATAAATTAATGGCTGGCTCCAAAATCGAATAAAATACAACATTCTTATTTATAGATGTAATCCATAACTACAAACACGTTAGTAGCATCTCGAGCCTCCTTTTGAGTCAAACATTAAACTCATGGTCTAGGGTCAAAGCAATAGAATTACTAGCACCCTGTGAATCCTTAGAAAACTAACCTCATGATACCGGGCCAATATTTCATCTACTAGAAATCTTAAAATATGGTAGATGTGGTACTTTCCTTGGTTTACCATGATTAGATGCCCAAAGCTATCAAGTCTTAAATCAAAATATCTATCAAAGCCACCCTGTAGATACTTAACAATCTTATGTCTTAACTAATGATAGTGAAAACACCTGCCCAATGCTTATACTGGTCATTATGCCTCCTGTCACACTGATAATATAATGGATCCTCACTAATAAAAACCCTATAGATGGTAACACTGCCTCTATCTGATCTAAAAGTAATTGTTAGTAATTCCCTTTCCTTTTGAACTTAATAGGTTTAAACCTACTCTTTTTTCAAATCTTTTTGGAAGCCACCATCAAATCTTTTTGTGCTCCTCCATCATTGTTGGACCACTATCAAATTAATTAATCTCTATCCTCTCGACCCTCTAGACTCACTGATCAAAGTTGATAATATCATGTGCTAGTAATAATTTTCTCAAAGCATTTCGAAGTCCCTTTAGAAATCAGTAACACTTCTCCTCTAAAGTGGTAAAAAATTATATAGTATGCCTCAAAAGTGAAGTAAACTCTACCTTATACGGCATCACTGAAATACTTTCTTGAATCAATCTTAACGAAGAACTTTGTAGCTGTCTCCTAGCATATAGAGATATAGAATATGTCTTGATTGTCTCTAAAAACTCCTCCCAAGTAATTAGGGTATTTATACAAACCTGAAACTTCTTTTGCTGGCTAAGACACGTGTTCTCTACCCCACTATTTAATAAAAATGCAGTTATTACAAGTCTCCCCTCATGAGGATAATACATTCTATCCGAAGTCTTCTTTATCCTCATTAGCTAATCATTAGCTGCTCTATGCTCATTAATACCTCAAAATCTAGAAGGTTGTAATCTCATGAAATTTTGTAAATGCATATCAATGTTATTTGAGCAGGTACCAGAAACCCATATATGAGCCTCTCCTACCAACTTTGCTACCAATCTATAATTTGGGAAACAACCTCGGAATAGATCATAAGAGATGTATAATGAACGAGAGCTGCATAACTAGAGCTCTGACCATTAGTCATATCTGGATCTAGTTCAGATGGATTAATCATCTCAAAAGACTGAATAAATGCAACACATGCATATGAAAAATTAAACTAAAAAAGAAACCAAAACTACCCAAAAGCATCTCACTTATATAGATTAAATCCTATAGCTTTATTATGATTTGCTTCTCCCACCTTGTTCTGATACCAAAAAACCTTATCACAACCCTACTCGATATGACCTGATACCACATAGGTCATATCGTATCTGATTTTGGCAAGACTAACCCAAATATTTAGTTGGAGAAGTATTGAAAATTGAACTTCCAATTTATATACAAAATAGAGCCACTAGTGAATATAAATAAAACCAAAGGCTATTAAATATCAAATATAAATTTCTTTTTATATAATCCAAAAATACATATACACTATGAGGTATCTACAATAATGCTTGGCAAAAGATAAAACAACAAAATACTAGCTAGTCAAAAATAAAACTAAATAAATATATATACAACACATATTAAAGTATGCTATCAAAACTACTCAGCTCAATCCTGACCCATTCACTGGCCTGAAAAATAAAAGTAAAAGTTGGAGTAAGCTAATACGGTGTAGTAGGCTATTGCAGCCTAAAATAGAAATCAATAACTAAAATCAGAATGATTGAAAATACTATACTGTAATACTAAATTGAAGTATTGTACAAAAAGTTTAAACTTAAATATATACTAGCACTAAATACTTTTAATTAACCAATGAGCTATACTGAAATTGAAATATAAATAAATGTCTTATAATAATTTTCAAAATAGCCCTTCGACTCCAAAATCAGAACAATATCATATAAGAATTTCATCTCAAATTCCCATCAACACTGCATAACAAAATCTCATATCGATTGCCCACTCTCACTAGTATAATAGAATCTCAACTCGAACACCTATTGACGCCGGCATAATAGAATCTCAACTAGATTGCATATTATTGCCGGCATAATAGAATCTCATCTCGGTCGCCCACTAACACCAGCATAATATCACATAACATTTCTTTTATATTTTTTTTTTACACATTTCATTAATTAAAGTATAATTAGATTAAATTGAGATATTGCAAAAAATGTATCAATGGTAGGCAATAAAAACACTACTAAGAAAAAATTTACTATTGCAAAATATTACAAAATTATCAGAGAGTATGTATAATAATATTCTTAAGGTATAATTGAAGTAATGCGCTATTTTTAGAAATTATAAAATAAATTTCTAAATTGATAAAAAATGTTTCTTTTAAGAATCAGCCGATAAATTTTTTTCATAAAATATTTAAAATGTTCATCAATATATATAACATATAAAAAGTTATTCGGTGGATTTTTTACCAATATAAATTATTCACATTTTCTGATAACAAAGACAAATTTGATCGAAAATCATAAAGCACTAAATTTTTTAAAATTGAAATAGGCAAAATATAAGCTACCTCGAAACAGAATAAATTTCTCAACTGGGCTAATGAACAAAAATGGCTCTTCGAAACCTAGTTTTTTTCTCTCTCCTTTCTTATTCTCAAACCCGATTTTTTGTTCTCTATTAATAGAAATGAAAAAAGGTAAAATGAAATTTAATAAAAATATATAATAGTTAGTGATATTTATAATATAACAATAAAATAATGTAAAAGTAATTATGTTATTTGTTCAACTTTTAGCTAAATTTTTTTTATATCTTCCAATATGGATATGAAAAAATCTTATAAAGATATTCAAAAATTAGTTAAGCATGTCTAAAATGCTTGGGTGAAATCTGTTTGCATAACAGACACCTAATGGTTCATAACCCTCACTTTTACCGACATATATCAATTTCTTAAGGAATTGTATCAATATCCAGCCCAAAAATTAGGAAAATATTATTATAACTAATGCATAATAATATCTATGTTATGGTGAAGACGATTTGCAATTTGAACTTATAATAACTCATGAATAAATAAATATATTTCATGAGAATAAAAATCATATTAGACTATCATAATATAATTATTATATTTTTCTAAAAATTAATATCATATAAAATTTTCACATATATTGTTATTTTTAAATAAAATTTGATGATTTATCATTTATATTCACACTTATTTTCACTTCAAAATGTTTTTTTTTTCCAAAAATTGATTTAACCAGCCAAGAGCTGCCCATAACTTGTTCGAATCACAGGTCAGGGAGTTCCGTGAGAACGCCATTGCAGATCGCATTCACATTCCTTTTTGGAGCTATCTTTGTTTGAACAGTAAATTGCAGACTTCCAAGCTCGAATCTTCTTCGATCATGAAATTGAACTTGGTACAAGCTAAGGTTTTAGAATCAATGTTCAAATAAATTAAAGATTAGAGTCCAATCACGTCGAATGACTTAAGACCGCAACGAAGAATTTTGGTCTTTTTTTTTTTTTTTTTTTTGAGATTATTTGATCAAATGAAAGTACAGAAGAGAATGTTAGTCTAAATTGGCGCGCAGGGATAAAAAGTCCTCTAATTTTCCAACTAAAGAGGGAACTAAGAAAAACAAAGAAAAGTACACCCCTAAAGCAAGAAAGCTTATTTTTCTGGCAACTCAAAATATCAGATCTTCCAAAACTTGGACCGTCATTAACCTCGTTTCTAAAGCCACAATCTCATTTTGGAAGTCTGCGATACATTATATTAGCAGTCCAAGCCACCGAATAAAGAAGCAAATTACTCCTTTGAATATAAACCCCACAATTTCTTCACATTTTCCGCTCTAAAGACTACTCTCCCAGTTATTCTTAAGTAAGAAGGTAGAGATGGCAGCTATTGCGCCTTCAGATTCAGAGAGAAAGATGGAAGAGAAGATGGAATGCGATCAAAATATAAGTGTAGGAAGTATTTCTGAAGCCGATCAAAAGCAGCTGGACGCAGGAGCTCTCTTTGTTCTCAAGTCCAAAGGTTCCCAAAAATATTCTTCTTCCATTTTCTTTTCAGGGATTTTTACTTCAGATTTAGATTTTTAATGCAAAAAATTCATATCACAATTTTATGATATAAAATGTCTCTGAATTAAAGAAGTGATTGATATTATTATATTAGATGTTCTAGAACTGATCATCTTTATTTCAATTTTGAATATGTTTTTAATCTTTTGTTGATGCATGCGTTATATTGTATTTTTTTATTATTTTAAAGAGCTGTACTGTATTATGATATGTAATATGAAATAAATTATTATTACTCATACAGAAATGGAGAAGTTTGTCCACTGGTTATCAATTTTAATAAAGTTATATAGATGGCCGAATGCATGTGCAATATAGTCGTTGCATTTAGAAATTCATAACAAAAACTAAAATTTTAATCATATTTAATATTTATTTTCTAAATTTTAACTGTTTTTATTAATAATAAAAATTATACTTATGAGAAATTTCCATGCAGAAGCTGAACTGTTAAATTAAAATTCGAAAATGTAGAAATTTGTAGTCAAAACAACAAACTAAAGACCAGAAAGGAAAGTATATGAAAATCAATCAATAAAACTTATGAGGTTATAAAAGCGAGCTGGGCCAGCTGCAGCGAAGGGGCCAAAGGTTTAATATAATTCTTAATGTTGTTTAAAACTTTGTGGTTTTAGGTAAAATTAGTATTAATTTTCTTAAAAATTAATTATTATTAATTAAAATTTATTATCCTTTTAAATAAAATGTTAACATCAATTAATTTTAAATAAACAAAGTCTTGTATTTGTTTTTTATAAAAATTAAAATTATGATCAAATTTTAAAACATCTGCAAAAGCAATCTTAAATGATGCCTAAAAAAGGATTAAGAAATATTTATTTCGAATAGATAGTTTAATATTTACTATATCCAGTCCAAAATATATATAACTTTTTCTGTTATACAGGAAGTGAACATGTCAAAAAAAAAAAAAAAAAAAAAAAAAAAGGAAGTGATCGAACAGGTCAGATAAGTTAAATAATAATAATAATAATCAATTCAAACGATTATTATTATTCAAGCATCCGAAAGGAAAAAATATATTATTTGGTTAGACTAAAAAATAAAAAATAAGAGTGAGGAAATATAAATTATCAATAACAATTATAAGTCATATTTTTAGAATTAGTATAAAAATTTTAATCATATTTGTTGAAATTTTGTTTTGAGACATTTAAATCTAAATCATGCATACATTATTACATACACAAGATCCGAAGTAGAAAAATTCTTAGTTGATAATCAAAACTCTGAACCATAAAATCAAGATGAGCTATGAGCCTTGTAAGTTTTAATTATTACTTTTTTTTTTTAAGATTTTTTTTTTCAGTTCAGACTCATAAATTATAACAATAAAATCATGTCAGGTAAACTGATATAAATTATTCTTTTTACTCTAAAATGAATATAATATAACTATATATATATATATCATTAATCTCAAATTAAGTTTAATGAATTTTAAATATACCTGGATGCAATGTTTATCGAACTCGTGAAGTAAACTTGCTCAAATAACAGGCCAGGAAGTTCCATGAGAACGCCATTTGCAGATCGTATTCCAATATCCCATTGTGGAGCTATCTGTTTGAACAGTAACCTGGCACAATTCCAAGCTCGATTCTTCTTCGAGAATGAAATTGAACTGGATACTAGCTAAGGTTCTAGAATCAATGTTCCAATAGAGTTAAGATTAGATTCTAATGACAATGACTGTAACGTAGAATTTTGGTCTAAAAATTTCATTTTTGAGACTACTTAGTCAGATGAAATTACGAGTTTATTTCTCTGGATTGGCGTGCAGAGATAAAAAGTCCTCAAATATTCCAATTATAAAGGGAACTAAGAGGCTTCCATTTGAAAAACTTTTTTTTTTTTGTTTTCTTAAAGAAAGCTGCTTTAACAAGCACTAAAATAACAGTCCCAAATGGGCAAATTATTTCGTCCGGTGTCTGGATTCTTCCGGACACCAATGCAGACGCGACACGTCACCAAAATACAACAGGACCCAGTGTATTCGGGTGACATGGCGCGTCTGGATTGGGTGTCCGGACCTCCTGTGACCGGACGTAATAATTCACCCTCCAAATGGGCAAACTATTACGTCCGGTGTCCGGATTCGTCGGGCACCAATCCAGACGTTCCAAGTCACCAAATTGCACCGGGACTCAATGTATTCGGGTGACGTGATGCGTTTGAATAAGGTGTTCGTACGTTTGGTGACCGGATGTAATAATTCGCCCCCCAAATGAGCCTAAGAAAAATAAGGAAAAGTACGCCTACCTAAAGCATGAAACACGTGGGCTACAAGACATCTCTTTTTCAGATGAGTCTAACAAATAATTAATTAATATTTTAGATATTTCAAAAGTAGCTTTAAAAATTTTTATATTAATCCTTACTTTTCGGCCATAACATTCTATACAGTTTTTTATTCATTTTTAATGCTGCTAAAAATCCGAATGTTTATTCAAAAGTAGTTCTTTTTAATTTCTTAAACTTATGGCCAATTTTTATAATTTATTATATCTTTAAACAGAAAATAACTATGAATTAATCTGTCAATATACATATATGCATATATATTTTTCTATATAAATTACATTAAGATAGATTAATTTTTCAGAGAAAAAAGGTCTGATAACTGTAAAAAATGAAGCCTAATAGAGTTTTGTATTTGATATGGAGTTTATTGATACCTTGCACATATAAATGAGTTAATTAGGATTACTTAGCGGTAATTAACAGTTAGAGATTATATATTTTTTGGTGTACAGGATCATGGCTTCATTGTGGATATCATCTGACGACGTCAATAGTGGCACCGGGGCTGCTGACTTTGCCATTCGCGCTGGCAAAGATGGGATGGGGGGCCGGCGTGGCCTACCTCCTGGTAGCGGCTGTCGTCACATTCTACTCTTACAACCTCATCTCCCTAGTCTTGGAGCACCATGCACAGCAAGGCAATCGCCTGCTTCGCTTTAGAGACTTGGCTCGCCTCGTTCTCGGTTAGATTTTTTTTTTCCTACGTGAAATTCCTGTTTTAGTTTGGATTATTTACATACAAAATACTATATTTTTATCTATTTTTTAATGTCTAACTCACAATAATAAAACCTATAATTGCATGAAATGTACGTTTCACTTCTGTTTTTGAATGGTAATTTATGGAATAGAATGTTATCACTACTAGAAAGTTGAATTTTTCGCATCAGTTATTAGTAGCTGTTTAAGAACCGCTTCTAAAAATCTCTTTTTGCACCGGGTTTAACCGATGCAAATAACATCAGTTTGCACCATTCTGGAGCTTTGCACCGGTTATAACCACTGCTAAAGTATGCATATCTACCCTGCCGATTCTTGAACCGCTGCGGAATGTCATTGCAGCGTATTGCAATTACAGCGGATGTGTAGCAGTTTTAGAACCGTTGCAAGTAAAATAGTAGCGGTTAAAACCGCTGGGATAGGTCAAAAATTGTGCTGCGGTAGCCCAATTTTTTGATAGTGTATATAAGTAGCATGTCATCAAATTATCAACTTGTTCAGGCATGACTACGGAGGCAATGTTTGAATTTGAAATTTTAAAAGTTACATTCATTTGTAGATCTCAAATTTTAATCAATTTATAGACAAATTGGATGTGTCGATAAGATGAATTTACCGACACTAGAAGTGATTTGATCTAACTTCAAAAAAGCAGAAATAAAACACTTGAAGAATTGTTTAGTGCTATATGATCAAAAAGTTATCTTGTTCGGACACGAATCTCGAGGCAAAATCAAGTTGGAAACTTCAAAAATTAAATCGGGGACATCTAAACTCCAATTTCAGCAAACTTATAGTCGAACTTAATCTCTCGAAAATACATACCCAACGACACCAAATTCGACCCAATCCGAACTCAAATGGGTCCCAATCAAAGACCTGAAGCACATTTGGAAGGTTCAAATTATAATTTAGATTACCAAACGGTCTCCAAACATGACTTGCTTATAGTCGGATCAAGAGGCTCAACGAGAAGAATCCAACGAGCCCAAGATCATATAATTTTGATTTCATTAAGACATTCTAATGTCCAATAAATGGTCCATGATCAAGAGAATCAACATCAGCCATCCATTCAAACCACTCCCAATTTATCCTTGATCTTTCTCTTATTTATTTGTCATGCCACTCTGATAAACTATAAAAAGACCCATCATTTCTTATCGGAAGAGGAGATAGGAGGCCCAAGCAAGAATAGAAAGAATAGAAGTAAGAGAATGAAGAGTTCTCTTGCTATCAAACTCATCATCGACTACCTCCCGACCACTGACCGTCGTCGGACTTCCGCCTGTCACTGGACTTCTACCCAACGTCGAACTTCCGCACGTTGCCGGATTTTTACCCCACACCGGATTTTTGCCAGGTGCGTGTTGCAACCCATGACCCCGAGTTTGAGATTTTGATGATGCCAAATAATGAGTGTTTTGGAACAACTTTTTATTGAATACTATTTTATTTGCTATTGTCCTTGAGTACTAACATTTCAGGAAGATCACAAGTGACTCAGGACGAAAGGAAGAGTCAAGAAAGGTAGATTAGGAGTATGAGTCAAATTAAACATTGTATTTTTCTATTTATTTTATTTTATTTTATTGAGTCTAGCCAAAAAATGCATAAGAGTAAGAGCAACCATGCACACACACAGGGGGAGAGTTTATTTTTAAATGCAAAATGTCATAGAAATTCTTCTCTGGAGATCGTACTGTACGATTTTAATTCGTACCGTACGATCAGAGCTATGTGGACGATACTGTGAATAGAGTACTGTACGAATATATTCGTACTGTACGATATGTTCAGATCCAAAACCCTAGCCGTAGTTTAATTTGAGTAAGTGATTTTGCGCCGTTCGTACTATACGAACGTGTTCGTACTGTATGATCTATTTTTAATACTTACTTAAATTAACCCATAATTAGTGCATGTAATCCAAGCTTAATTAATTTTTGAACATCGTACTGTACGAACCTGATCGTACCATACGATGAACAGAGACAAAGTATGATCGTCCCAGAAATCGTCCTGGACGATCTCTTTGTTTTTGTCACATCGTACTGTACGATAGTAATCGTACCATACGATGAACAGAGCCGACATCTGATCGTCCAGACCATCGTCCTGTACGAATAGTATTTTGTGGATCGTACCGTACGATATTATATCGTACAGTACGAATTATTTTTGAACTGTTCGTACACCTTCGTACCAGGACGACGTCTGTTTATGAAGATCGTACTGTACGATGGGTAATCTTACTGTACGAACAGTAACGGCTACTTTTGAAATCAGAGGTTTTTGGAGCCCGGTTTTAGATGTCAATCAAGTCCTTTTTCAGTAAGAATCACAGAGGGGGTGAACGTGGTTAGAGAGGGATTCCAAGGGAGAGAGCTCTAGAGAAATTCTTGAGGGTTGAGAGAGGAAGGAGGAGGTGAGCGTTGTGAGGGAGAAGATGTGTGAGGGAGATCACACGGTTGCTCCTAGCTTGCTGCATCTTGCTCTTCCTGTGGCCCTAGAAGAATTTGAGGGAGGATCTCCAAGGGAAAGGCTCGTCTACATCCGTTACCTCGAGGTTCTCTGCCTTCTCCATGAGGGAGAAAAACGAGAAGGTTCTCTGCCGTCGCTAGGAGGGCGAAAACAGAGTTTGGCACTCCGCCACGCCGGGTTGGTGAAAGGGAGGTTTGTAAAGGCTTCTCCGCCTTGCCGAGGGGGGAAAAAGGAGAACTATTTTTTATAGTGAAAATCCCGGAGTGGAGGACTCCGGGGAGTGGACGTAGGTCATAATTTGACCGAACCACTATAAAATTCTTGGTGTGTTTTTTCCTTATCGTCATTTACTTTTTACTTGCATTTAATTTTTATAACTATTGCATGGTGAAATTTTGTGGAAGAAAACTTGCTTAAAATTTTGTTATAAAATTTCAAAAAAAAAAAAAAAAAAGAACTCTTGCTTAGGGTTACTTTTATTAAGAAAAAGATTTTCACAATTCACCCCCCCCCCCTGTCGTTTACTATTTTCAGTGCGAACTTCTGCCTGTCTCTGGACTTCTGTCAGACTTCAATCCAACACCAAATTTCCGCCCAACGTCGGACAGCTTCTTCCTGTCTCCATACTTTCATCGAACTTCTACCCAAAATTGGACTTCCGCCCGACGCTATACTTCCACCCGACACTGAACTTCTGCTCAATGCATGACTTTTGACGGACTTCTACCTGATGCCGGCGGAAGTCCGGACTTCTATCGGACGCCAGACTTCTGCCCGACACCGGACTTCTGTCAATGGTCCTTTTGACTTCTGTCGCTCGCCGATTACGGTCCTTCTGACCTCTAACACCATAAAACGGTCCTTTTGACCTCCATAGCCTGCCAACTACGATCCTTCCGACCAAATAAACATGTCCATAATTATTCTTCCTAATTCCACCATGCAGCACACTCTATATGATGTATATTTGTTACATCAAGCCAATGTCTTCCCTCCAATGAAGGGCCTCATTTGTAATCAACTACAAATACTATTGGATTCATTCAAACTGAGCTAGGGATGTGGTCGTTTCCCTTTTCAAGATTTTTCACATAATAATATTGACGCTCTTATGAATGTTGCACTGTCTCTTCTCATATGTATGCGTGCTGTATCTTTGTACAAAGCTAAGACTTTAAACTTTATATTTATCTACTACCGTGAATATTTCATGATGCAACAGTTAGAAATCTTTGAATATTATAACATGATCTTCATATCTTGAATTCTTACAATTAAATAAAACATATTGACAAGATGAATATAGTAAGCCTAAAATTGCTTATTTTACACATCACTTTGAATTGTCCGATGGAGAATTTCAGGGTTTAATTTGGTAAGATTTACAAAAATCTCTCTCTAAAAAAAGAAGAAATATGGCACATTCTCTATATTAAGGGAATCTAAAAGGAAAAGGATGAAAGAGCTTAAAGATTTCCAAGATCTCTGTTTGACCATCACCATTGAACAACTATTGCTCAACCACTGCCTTTAAGCAAACATTGCATGGCTTACACTACCATTAGTTCAATGACACCAAACTATTGTTGCCCAACCCATGACTATTATTAACAAATCATCACCGCTTAGCAATAGTTGTTAGGTCACTCATGCCCAACCATTGCAGTTTGACTTCATCATTTGATAACCATTATAGGATTATTTTCATTAGATAATTGTTGCCCAAGCGTCTCTATCAAACTGCCACCCATTTAACCACCACCACCTAACCACCATCACCAAAATTCTAGAACTTAACTATTTTCATTGGATTATTATTGCCTAACCACAATTGTTGAATCACCATCATCTAATTACAATATTATGATCACCTTCACCTAACTATGGTATGACAATCACCATCACCTAATTAAGATCTTATGACACCAAATCGCTAAGCTATATTGTCTCCCGACTACTCCTTTACATCATTGCTAGCAAGAAGGATGAACACTATTGCATAAAATATTGATGTACAACATTGACACAAAGGTTGAATCCTGCTAAATTCATCACTCTTAAATTTTTCCAACAATTATGTATGCTAACAACTTTCAAATCGTTGTATATCATAAAATAAAAAATACTAATGCCCTCTAAATTCATTGCCCACTGCTGCCACCAATATCAACACATAATATTGCCTATAAAATTGATGCATTCCATCGCCAAAAATATTAATGCTTCCAGCCACAACCCCTATCGTTTCCACCAACTTTGGTAAAAACCATCTCCTTAAATGATTATGCAAGACATCGACATAAAAGTCCATGCTCACTAACATCATTTCTCTTAATCACATATAATGCCGATGCACACTATTAACATGAAGGTTGATACTGGCCAACTTTATCATCCACCACATTCATGCCATCACTTATAAAATTGATGCATGGCATCGATTCAAATGCCGATGCCCGCAAACGTTGTCTTCTATTTTCCTAATAATTTTGATGTATGTCATTGCCTATAAGGGCAATGTTTGTCATTGACACCAACACAAGAACCCATTGACTTTATAACTTGTTATTAGCAATGTTTATACACATCACCAAGAAAATTGATATAAGTTATTAACACTAATGTTGACACTCATCAATTTTATCTCTCACTAACGCTAATAATGTTGACACACGTCATCACCTATAAGGTTGATACATACTATTGACGCTCATGTTGACATGCACCACTGTTGCTAATAGCATTAACATACACGATCAATTATGAAGTCAATGCATATGATTAGCATCAACGTCAATGCCCACTGACTTCATCACTTTCCATTGCTAATAAAATCAATGCATGTCATCACCTATATAAACGATGCATGATTTTAGCTCCAACAACACAATGCCTATCGATCACTTGTCATCATACAACATTGTTTATAGTTGAAACACATTATCGATTCTAAAATTGATGCTCAACAACTCCATCATTTGTCAATGCTCACACTATCATTGTACGCCATCGACCCATTACCAATAAGGTTAATGTACACCATTGACACCAGCTTGAACTCCTAGCATCAAAACTAATATTGGAATTCTTGGTTGGTGGTCTTGTAACTTCAAAGGAGAACTACCAAATAAATCATACAAAATCTCTTTAAAAAAAATTCAATACTTTAAGGCTATTCAATCCTCCACCATGAAATTAAGTCTCCACATTATATGTCTACTATATTGTATGAATACCCTCTCCAATTATGGGGAATACCTCTATTTATAATCGTTGATAAGCATTAATAGAATCAATTGAATTGAGTCTAACTGCTTTCCCTTTTCCAGTTTGCCAAGCAAAAGTATTAAAATCTCTAGCAACTCCTTTTTTATCTATATGTAATCTAGATCCTCACATAAAATAAAAAATATTAAACACATTCTCTCTAACATTATAAATGTTCTAGCTTGCAATATTAAGTAAATATAAATATTTAAATTGTAGATGTGTAAACACATAAGAACATAATAGCATGCATGTAAATTCCTCTATAATTTTTGTTTTGTTTTTAGACCTTAATTTATACTCATTTCAATTTCTGTAATACTAATCTCTAATGAAATTTATAATATAATATACTAATTGAATAATTAATTATATATTATACAATTTTTCAAATAAATTAAATCAGTAAAAAATCTTCCTAACTCAATACATTGTTCCAAAATTTCTCCCTTTTTAAGTTTAGGTTAGAATAATATTTAATAAATGTTTTTAAATGAACAATCTTCCAGCTTAATGATATATATATATATATATATTTTTTTTTTTAGTTGAAACCCACAAAGGGGCCTACGCGTTGATATAAATTAAAGCTACAAAATCCTTAGAAGGTTCTTACTTTCTAACGCTCCAAGGAGCTACAAAATAAAAGCAAACCAAAAAAACCTATGAAAATTTTAAGGATCCTCTTTCTACTGTTACAAAAATAATTCAAATCTAACATCGGGCTGTAAATATATAGCACCCAAAAAAGGAGATCCAACGAATCTTAAAACCTTTCAGCTCCGCTCTCCTGCAGGTGACAAAAATTAAAGCACAAAAAAATTGGATGAAAAAATAAATTCCAAACCTTATACGTAGCGTATATTCCTCCGTTCAAAAAATATGCAAAAGCTCTTCACTAAATATCATTCACAGAATTAATCAGCTCAAACAAATAGTTCAGCAACCGTTCTGACCAATCCAGCCTCTTCCAGAAAAATAAAGGGAGCCCAACATCATACAGTAAAGCAATTTTTTGATTTACTCATCCCATCATAAAAATACAAGATAAGACAAGACGAATAAGCAAGCTTTTTTTTCCCAATAAGCTGCCAAATTAACTGCCGAGAATGGTTGCATTTCATTAACTAGTGATTAAAAAAGTGTAACAGGGAAATACATTGGAGGTTATATTTGGGTTTTATCAGAAGTTTTCTTAGCATATATGATGGTACTCATATTCATTTGCAAAACAATATTAAGGAAAAAACAAAAGTTTATTGATAATTTGAGTGACTCATTTCAATATTGGTATTGGTGCTGGAGCATCATTTGGTCATATCAGGAATACATCCCTTGCTTGAGTCTTGTTAATTGCTTAACAAAGTGATCTAAAGAAACTCAATATGTTCCACTACGTACTAGAGGTTTGCAACTAGATATCCTAGCAAACTAGGATCTCTACCCCATTGCTAGCTCAATTGGGTTGGTTGAATAGATTCCTCTCCTCATTCTACGAAGGATATTTTGAAGGAGTGGATTTTAGATCTTATTATGATTGAAGAAGGTAAGATTTGCTCCTCCATTGGGTCCCTACTACCCCTGTAGATTCACAAAACTCAAAAATAACATATGGGTATCCTAAGCCCACAGAAGTTAACCCTCTAAGCTTATATTAGATAGTTTTTTTTTAATTAATAGTAAATTATTTTTGCAAGGTTACAATAGTTAAGGACCATCCTATCCATGGACACCTCACTTATGCTTCTACTCATCATAAGCATTGTACAAATAAAATAGTGTCAGGCCATAGACTCCTAGGTTAAGGCAAATGCAAGAAAATTAATTATTTTGTCCTCTCTTTTCCCACTAGATGTTATGGTTTCTATAGGTTAAAAATCTAATGTATCTTCATAGTCTATAGCAAAGGTATAAAAGTTAAGGTTCTGATCTCCATAGAGTTGATAGTTAGGGATTTGGAACAATTGATTAATGGATCTAGGAGTGTAGGGAATCCCCTTACCACTAACAAAAAACACACTAATATATGCATTGATACTATCTCAACGATTATATATTTGCTCACTAGCTTATTATATCTCTTTTGCAGAAGAAATAATAAATGTTTGGTTGATTCAGATCTCTTCCTATATATATATATATATATATAAAATATATAATTTTTTGCACAAAAAATATAGATTTAGCTAGAACTTTTTATAACACTGTGTAATTTGGAGTTTCCGATTTTTCTACTTAGCACTAAGCTTTTCCCTATGATGTTTAATTAGAGATTCATATGTATTGATCGAGTTCAACATGAAAAGTTGCTTTTGTAGGTCTTCTCCCCTATAGCAACGTATCCTAAGAGGACTCACTTCTCAGCTTTTTTTCCCAATTAAGGCAATCTTTTTCCCTAGATTGCCCCATTTAAGCCATAGGAGGTAAACAACTAGATAAAACACTATCATGGCTTCATCAACTATGCTCATGCCCAACTCATAACCACAGTTGTCCAAAGGACTCATCACTCGCTATAAGAGTTTTTCCACTTATCTTTCGCACTCATTTTAACATACTTTTCCATGATTGACATATTAAAGGACTCATCTAGGTTTCTTTCCCTCAAGGGCATTCCTAAGGCCTCGTTCCTAATTACATTCCTAGATATTCATCAAAATTATCTCAGAACACATGTCTGTATTAATTTGTACATATCAGATCATATATTATTCTTCTATGTTTTTGTATAGTCTTTCTTATAGCCCTCTTAACCCTATACATAGAGAGTTAAAATGTTAATTTTTGAGCTCATGCTATTTTTACTATTCACAATGATTTATTAGTTTCTCATATACTCTCCGTACTATATTATATTTCCCTAACTAACCTAACTTTTTAGTAAAGTCAGGTGTCTCCCAAAAATACATGTATATTTAATAGTAAGATGGGAGTTATCCATGTACTTTCCACTTCTTAAAATATTACTTTTATCTTGAAGTTATATGAAGAAACACAATATCTTACTCATTTGCTAATTAATTTCAATTTAATTAAGAATTAGGATTGAGATCTCCAATGGATGCTTTATCATTAAGTATAATCCATGGAACCACTTTCATCTGTAGCATGTACCTCCATAATATCATGTAGTTATACATGTTGCATTTCCACATTATCACCTTCTTACATGTGTGGTATTTCCACATGATCAACTACTTTAGTAAATGTTGTTGATTTGATTAATCTTGTATCATCATTTATATGAAAAATTGTAGTTGCAATCTTCTTGAGTAAAATAGATGCATATATAGAAGTCTAGTATCAAAAGGAGCAGGTTATCCTATTCATAAAAAGAAAGCTCATATTAAAAGAATTGAAATTATTTAATATGCTCCATTAAAGTAGTACATAACCTTCAATTTCAAGCAAAATTGTTTCTTACCAACTTTTGTCACTTTGATATATAAAATCTAAAAGATATTCAAGGAAAATTATTTTTTTATAATCAATCATCTGTTTTATTTTTTTTATAATCAATCATTTGCTTTATTTTTCAATGAATGCCAACTATTTTACCTTTTTTTTTTCATTCTCTTCCATACAATATAACCATGTTGATATTTGATTCATTTTAGAAAATACTTCTTCATCATATAATTTAATGTTATTCAAACATTGTTTAAACCAAACCACTTTTGAATATGGTTCAAACATGTCTAACTATTTATCAAACCATTTTTTAATATTATTTGATCCATGTTTAACTATGCTCAAATGCAATATAAAATATTATTCAGGCCATATTATTCTTACGTTTGCACAAACTATGTTCCTATCTTTTTCAATTGATGATCAAATATGGTAGGAGTAATGATCGAAATAAACATGGTTCAAAAAGTTGTGGGCATATCTTTGAATATGCTTGAACCATATTCATACATGGTTCAAATAAGTTCTTAGATAAGTATGAACACATATTTTTAATAAGAATAAAAATACATTCTCTAATACTCTATCTAAGTTTGTAGAGTTAATATAATGCAGGGGCGGGGAAGCCTCGGAGGGGCCTACGCGTTAATATAAAAAGGAAAATACAAGGTCCAAAGAGGGACCTTCAGCTCACTAATGAATTGCTTGAAGAGCTACAAAATTAAATAAAGAAAAAAAAAAACTACGAGCCGAAAGTCCCCTACACCCAAAATATAAAATTTCCTAGATACAATCTATGACGGCAAAGAGCAAGTGCCCAAAAAGAAAAGTTCTCAAAGTAATCAATCAGCACGGTCTTTCTGCAAAAAAGAATCAACAACATCACCTCAATTCTCGAACCTCCATACCTGCAAGAAGAAAAAACTTCAGCACAAAATGGAAATACAGCAAAAATATTGGAAATAAAACATATAATAAAATAAATTTAAACCATAATATTTAATGTAGCCAGATAAGCTAGTGCAAATGTAGCAAAGAACTTTAACTGACATTCTTGGTAGTAGAATCATTCTATTTCCTTTTAACTCTTTGAACATTCTTATGCATATCTCGTAGCCCGGATTCTTGTTGGAGTTGCCAAACAAAGTTTCTAACTTCTTACCACTTTCAGTCTTGTCTGTACTTTTAGGGGAGAACAGAACGACAGATTTTATAAACTTGGAAACAACTCCACTATCTTACACACAAAAAAAATTAACATTGGAAGTTTTAGAATTCTCTTATGACTTTATGAACGTTACAACTAATGCTTCGTGTGTTGGTTCTTTCTTGATAACTTGATGTTTCCTCTTTATTTGCTTCCATGGGTAAAATGATAGAGATAATGACTCGTACATTCGTGCAGGATCTTTCTGGGGCCGCTACTATATTGGTCCGATGCAGCTCATACTTTGCTTGGCCTCCGTCGTAGGTGGCATCCTTCTTGCAGGCATAACCCTCAAGGTTCGAAGTTTAATTAGGAGTCCAATTATCGTAATAACATAAAAGCAAGAAGCAAGTCTCTTTAATTATCTTAGGACCATCTAGTTTAGGGTTAAATGTCAATACTACAATTATTGTGAAGAATGTAATTTTTTTTTTTTTAACTAGAGTAGAAAACAGTTTACTTATATAAAATTTTTCTGAAAGAAACACAAATTATGATTGTGATTGGAAAAGCAAAATACTAAGAAAACTATTCAAATGAAGTCTAAAGGCCCCTGCTTTTATAAATGTTATTATAAAGTTGATATGGAGAAAGTAGCTTTTCTGAGAACTATTATAGAAAGTAGTTTCCTTGCTCAAATTTATTTTGAAAGTAATAAAAAAGTAGTAGCCGAACATAAGTTATGATTGTGTCTTAAAATTAGAAGTCTAAGGCCTTGTTTGGGATGACTTTCTTATTGCTTTTTAAAGCTGCTTTTTAGTACAATTTTTTTTTACTAAAAAGATTTTTATACTAAAAAACTGCTTCAAAAAGCAGTAAGAAAGTTGTTCCAAGGGAAGCCTAACTCTACAAGCAACCAAATGAGCTGTTTTTAGAAGTTATTTATTCATCTCTAAATCTATTTTTAAATGAGATACGATTGCTTAAAAAATATTAATGAAAAAATATAGCCAATTATCAGAATCTGTTAAAATTAATTTCCTTAACGCATTTACAATTAATTGTTATCATATAAAATAATTTATTTTAATCATTCATCCATGCACTTGATGCATCCCACAATAGCCAAAGAAAAGAAGCGTTTTGTAATATTACTGCACATTAAAATACATATTCAACCTTTACTATTTCCGTGTGTTTGATATTGCAGGCTATGTACTTAGCTGAGAAGCCACATGGAACAATGAAGCTCTATGAATTCATAGTGTTCGCAGGATTATTAATGTTGCTTCTTGCACAAATCCCATCCTTCCATTCCCTGAGGCACCTCAACCTCGTCTCCCTCATTCTCTGCCTTGTTTACAGTGCATGCGCTACAGCAAGCTCTATCTATATTGGTAAGTCAATTTATTTAACATAAGTTCATGATAGTTACTTATATTTCAATTTATTTATGTAAATTTGCTCGAAATGTCTGATTATATATATATCTAAATTTATCCTTAGAGACTATTACCCGATAGATCGATCTATGTTGAGGGATATATTTTTTTTATAATTAAGATAATTCAAGTGTTATGTCTTGAAAAATATGATCGCAAAACGTTTTGAAGTCTAGGATTAACAATAGTACAGTTATGTGGTTGGAAATATTTTTTGATAGCCCAAATATCCACACAATCACAAAATAGAGAGAAAAAGTCCACAAATTATCCAAAGCGATTTAGATATCATACCCATGCACAATTGATTATCAAGCTTAGGTTTGGTTGTTGATATATTATCGTGAAATTATCTTGATTGGGCACGAATCTCGATGCAAAACCCAAATCAGAAACTTCAAAAATTAAATTCGGAAGCACCTGAACTCCGATTTCAGCAAACTTACAGTCAAACTGAGCGTCTCGGAAATACGAACCCAACGACACCAAATTCAACCCAATCCGAGCCCAAACGGGTCCGAATCAAGGACCCGAAGCGCTGTTGGAAGGTTCAAACAGCAATTTGAGCTACCAAACGGTCTCCGATTTTAACGAGCTTATACTCGAATCGAGCGGTTCGACGAGACAAATCCAATGAGCCTAAGATCACTGAATTACAACATCATTAAGGCCTTCAAATATCCAACGAACGGTGGATGATCAAAGGATTCGATATCGGCCGTCCATTCAAACCACTCCCAATTCGCCCATGATCTCACGCCTATTTACGGGCTATGCCACTCCAGAAAAATTATAAATAGAGCCCTCATTCTACACCAAAGGGACTCAAGTGAAGAGAGAGAAGAAGAAGAGAAGAAGGAGTAGAAGGAAGAAGCTCATCCTCGACCACCGCCGGAGCTCTTCGATCCTGCCGCTCGAACTTGCCGGGATTCTGCGTGATATTCGAGAGAATGCAGGAATTCTTCTCAACTTCCACGTGATGCTAAAATTCTTCCTAATTTGCAACAGAGTTCCCTCCTAACGCCGAAACTCCGCCCAAGTGAAGCCGGAGTTCTCCTCTGCCACCTACAGACACCGGACTTCTACCCGACGTCGGACCTTCACTCTTCGCCAAGTTTCTACCTGATGCCGGACTTCTACCAGTTATCGGACTTCGCTGGACGTCTATGCAAAGATGGATTTCTTTCCTTTGTTGAACTTCCACCTGACGTCGTCTTTCTGATCTTCGTCATCAGACAACAGTTCTTTCGACATCCGTCACCCACCGACTACAGTCTTTCTGACTTATGTCGCCCGCCGACTACAGTCTTTCTGACCTCCGTCGCCCGCCGACTACAGGTCCTCCTGACATCCCTCACCCACCGACTACAGGTCTTTCCAACCTTCGTCGCCCGCCGACTAAGATCCTCCCGATCAAATGAACATGCCAATAGTGATTCTTTGTATTCACATCATGTAATGTACTCTATAAAATGTACATCAAGCTAAGGCCTTCTCCCAAGGAAGGGCCTCATTTGTAATCGACTGCAATACTAGTGGATTCATTCAAACTAGGCTAGGCCCTGTGGTTTTCCCCCCTTTTTAGGGGTTTTCCACGTAAAAATTCTGGTGTCTCATAAATGCTAGACCCTCTCTCCTTATCTGATTGCGTGCCAGATTTTCGTACAATGCTAAGATGATAAACTTTATATTTCTCTACCATCGCGAATACTCCTGGACGCAACAGTTGTAATCATATTCTTAAAAATAATTATAGAAAAGAGAATCAAATTGGTAGATTTTTTTTTGAAAGAAGATGCAACTTGCATTAAATAAAAACCACCTAGTTACAAACTACTAAAAGATAAGCAACCTATCACATTTCTCCTTTAACAAAGAAATAAAAGGAGGAATATTATTATCACTAAGAACATCCCAAATAAAATCATTAGACAGCTAAATTAGCAAAACAATCAGCTAACTTATTATAACTGCAATTGATAAATTGAAATAAAACATTATTGAACCCTTTTAAAAAAAACCAAATCCTCCACCTCATGGCACCCACTCAATCTATCTGATTTTCCATACAACCTCTTGGACATAAATTATTATCCATTAATCTTCTATGCATTAGAAAACCAATAGAAGGAATAGCATTATTGAGTAGACACTATAAGAAAAGCTCCACCCAAGGATTAAGCTTCAATTTCCGTGACCAATAATTCACATCCCTATCATCATCAAACAAAGTGTTTGAAATAAGAACCGAAATGGTTTTCCAGCCATTTTAAATTTCACCTCCATCCTATCATTAACCAAATTTGGACAAATTTTAATTTGATTGATCATATCCACAAAATCTTCACCAAAATATAGCTTTAGTCGAGCTATGTTCCAGGTCCCATAAAAATAAATGAATCCAGGGTCATGTTAACATCTTTCAATTCTGCAACAAATGTAGGCCACTTATCAATGCTTTGATCAAGAGTCCACACATCCTTAAGGACATTAATAGTAGACCCTATTGAAATTTCCCATCTTAAAATTTTACTGACAGAGCTCCACCCATCTAGAATAATTTTCCATGAAACAGAGCTGTTCATCTTCACCTCACAATTCCACCAATTCTCACCATATTTCACCAACAAATTTCTATTAAGAAGAGTATCTGGTTTGTTCATCAGGTTCCAAGTAAATTTTGCTCTTAAAATACCCAACTTTGACACATCCAAATATAGTCCACATCCCCCATCTTCTTTGATTTGCATAAAACATTCCAAGCCTCATAATGAAGACCATGGCCACCATTATGTTTATCCCAAATATAGTTTATGTAGATTTTATCAAACTCCTTCAATAAACTCAAAAAGATTAATATATGTGTTGAGTGAAATAATGGAAAAGTAAGAAAAACAGATTTAACCAGGATCATCCTCCCTGCTTGAGAAATATACATATTCCCCTAGGCATTCGATACCTTTAAAGATTTATCCATCAAATGTTAAAAATCTAATTTAACCAACCTCCTTAATGCTAATTTTACGCCCAGATACTTTAAAACCAAACAATTTTGCAATATGTTTACTTCTCCTTTTATTGATAGATTTGCCAAACATCAAAGAAGATTTCTGGCAATTTATTTTTTGACAAGACCAATTGCAATAGTCCATAAGAATCTTCATCATCTTCTTAACATTTTTTATTTTAGCCTCCAAAAATAGTAAAATATCATTTACATACAATAAATGAGAAATCTTTTGTGCATTTGAAGAGATATTGATTACCAGTCACATGCCCTTATGACTAAAAGCATTGGAAAGGAGTTGAGAGCACATAATGAATAACAAGGGAGAAAGAGGGCATTCTTGCCGAAACCCGTTCTTTCCCTCGATCCACCTAGAGTTACATCCATTGATCATAATAGAGAACCTTGGATTAACGACACATTCCATCAACAACCTAGAGAATTTGATAGGAAAATTAACCAAAGTCATCCAACACCTATTATAGTGTAGACCAACACACACTATGCTACGCTTGCTCCATATTTATCTTGATAGCCATGAGGCCTTTCTTGGATTTAGAACACTTGATTTTATTAAACACTTGTTGAGCCAAAAGAATGTGATCTAAAATTAATCTACCATTGACAAAAGCCACCTAATCTTCAGATATAATTTTTGGAATCACCCACAGAAGTCTTTTTAAAAAAACTTTTGTCACAATCTTGTATATAGATTTATAAAGATTGATTGGACGATAGTTAGAAGGAGACAAATGATTTTGGACCTTTGGAATCAAAACAATAAGTGTTTCTTTCCATTCATGACAAAGCTTACCATAAGAAAATAAATAATTAATTACATTGCAAACATCATCTCCAATTATATTCCAATAAGCTTTAATAAAGGAATAAGTAATTCTATCACAACCCAGAGATTTATTTTCTCCAAAATTCTTAATAACCTTAATACTAGAGAATTTTGCCTCTAGTTTTCTCCTGTCTTAGTCATCTATCACCTTACAAGGAGCTGACCATTTCTTCAGACGACACTCCCTATCCCTCTAATTGTCTTGAAAATAATTGAGAAATACATTTTCAATTCCATTTTGTTCTTCAATCATAATACCATTTACATCTTTCACTTGAGTAATCTAATTCCCATGTCTTCTTGCATTAAAAAAAAGCATGAAAAACTTTGAATTGAAATCCCCCTCTTCTATCCATCTTACCTTAGCCCTTTGCCTCCACCATGTATTCAACCACGCAAGATACACATTTAGTTTGCAAACTTTAGATCTCAAAAGCCACATTTTTTTCTTCACATAACCACCTGATATCAGACTCCTCCAAGGCTCCAATTGTAGTTGCAACACCTCCTCCTTAAGGCTCTCTTTTAAATACAAAAAATTCTTAAGTTTAGCTTTACACCAAAAGAATAGATCCTTCAGAGCTCTTTTACATTTTTTACTAAGAATTTGGATATCATCCTCATCATAAGATTTATTTCAAGATCTAGAAACAATGAGAGAAGAAGCATGATAAGAAGCCCAAACATCTTCAAATTTCATAATTCCTTTCTTCTTAGTAGCGGAATCGAATATCCTCAACACAATAGGATATTGGTCCAAAGCCACTCTAACAATATGTCTCACTACAACAACCTAAATTTTTTCAAAATAAGGGATAAACAAGCTTGAGAACCTCATCACCATAAATCAAAATTGTAAGCACCCCTTAAAAATGGAAGGGGTAAAGGAAGAAATATTTTCACCTGAGGATGAACTACCGAAAATAACATCTTTAAAAGAGTGAGCGGGAGCAATTTTACCTTCTTTTTTAAGGTTAAAAATGCCCTGATTCTTAGTAAAAATTTGTGCTACAGATTTCCCCTTGCTAGGGTTAGCCGCAGTTGGCGCCTCCATTGAAACAACCCAATCTATCACCACGAAAATCACATATCGAGTATCCCCACAGGAAGATCCAATACTTAGAGCAAAAACAACAGAAGAAAGCGGACGAGATCGCTGAGAAGGAGAAAACCCTAGAATCGCCAGAGTTGTCGGAGAGGAAAGAATGATGAGAAATTAAAATGTTTTTGAAACCTAACTTATTGTTCAATTTACCTTAATAGTCTTATTTTGTTTAAAAACTACAAATAAGCTGGCCTTAAATTGATTTACAAAACATAATTAAAATTTTTAAAAACTTTTAAAAATAGATTTTAAATGTATAAAATCAAATTTAAAACCTATATAAATAGATCATAATTTCTTCAAAATACTTTGTAAAAATCTCATATACCCTATTCTATTTTCACATCCTAATGCCCGAGAAATATATACAAAAAACACGTAGGAAACAAAATACAACAGTTAATTTACGGCGTCTAAATTTTCTGACTGCTTTCCGACGGCCAACACAGTTGGTAATTTTCGGTGGTCATAGAGCCAGCGACTATCAGTTAATTACTGGCGGCGTATCGGCCATCTCAAACGACAGTTTTGATGTAAAATTTTGGCTGTTAAAATAAGTCATTCGGTATTGATGTATCTAGCGCCAGTAGATCCTCCTTATTCTTTATATAATTCTCCATCAAACACACTCAAAAAATATATAGCTTCCATAGTATACCTACCTTGCATGAATCTGAATTGATTTGGCGAAACATTAGCATCACGCTGCAACCTATGCTTCATAACTCTCTCCCATAGTTTTAAAGTATGACACATTAACATAATTCTTCTACAATTCACACAATCTTGTTTGTTACCTTTATTCTTAAAAATATGAACCAACACACTCATTCTTCACGCGTCTAACAACTTTTAATCTTCAAAATAATATTAAAAAGTTTAGTAAGAGGAAAAATTCAAACCTTCGTGGCGTTCGGCTTAGCTGGAGTGATGAAGGGCGTCGACGGGCAGGGCAAGAAATTTCGACGATAGAGTGGGTGTGATCGGCGGCCGAAGTGAGGGCGTGATCGTCGGCCAGAGTTACGGTGCCGGCGGCCGGATTCCTGCGGAGTCAGTCAGAGGCGAGCGCGAGCGCGAGCGGAGTGGAGTTTGAAGGAAAACGATACGCGAACAAATGAGGAGGAAGGGTCGGCTTGGCCAATTTTAGATCAATTTCTGGCGGTTATCCAGTGGTTTCTACCGCTGGAAAAAAATAGTTAACACCGGCGGCCAAGCCGCCGGTAAAGGCAACACTAAAATAGAAAACCGTCGGCCTACCTGAGGGTTACCGCAGGCATTTTCGGCGGTTTATTATTAAACACTACTGGATAAACTGTCGGTAAATACCGGAGGTCAAACAGCCGATTAAACCGCCGGTACTTTCGACGGTTATTTGACCGCCAGAATTACCGCCGATAATTGTTGATTTACCTATAGTGAGCCCTCCAGCGTGCCCCACAAAACTAGCAAGCGAGAAAAAGCTCCCATGGCAATCGAATAGAATTCTCACTTCACTATGAGTGCACTTGTATAATTACCCATCGATCTTCTTTCCCTCAATGCTTCAAGTAGAAACTAAAGCTCTTCACTTTTGTGTTAAAGATGACTTGTTTTTCACTTAAGTATGAATGGCTAGATTCTTCGGTCCTGGTTTTGTGTTATTGAATGAAGAAGAAAGCTAAATGTTATCTATAGTGGCACAGCTTCAATGGCTCATCTATTCTTTTGTGCTGCTGCTTTTTGTTGAAAAATAAAATAATATTACATGTAAACAATAAAGTTGGGAAATGGATCTTAGCAAATGAATCTTTGGATCAACCCGTGTATCCTCACCAACCCATGGTAAGCAACAAAATTTAGCCATCTTCGTCGAATGCCGAAGATCCATCTCGGACTACCATTTTGCAAGGAGGTGGTAAAGTACAATTACATTATTACAGTATCTGCCTACAATTACACAACTGCACTATCATTCCAACTATTCAATGCTAACTGCATGGGATCAGATCTACCATTGATTCGTTGTGCTTGTAACCGCACTTTTACATTTAGAATTGCTAATATCTATTGCATAAAACTATTATATTTTCATAATTTTGTTCTATTTTTAATTAATGAAAAAAGTTGATAAAGTTGAAATGCTTGAGTAAATATTTTAGTATTTTTGTAATTATCCTTAAAAAAATAGGTTTATGAAATGCAGGGTACTCCTCTCGTGCTCCAATGAGAGACTACTCCATTCCTGGCTCGGGTAAAGACCAGCTTTTTGGCATATTTACTGCAATATCTATAATTGGTACAACTTATGGCAGCGGGATTATACCAGAAATTCAGGTAAACACAAAATCTCTCCCGCTTTCATTTTCTACGTATTTACGGAATAATCTCTCTCTCTCCCTCCCTATTCCCAATCATACTCTCTTTCTTTGTTATAGGAATCCAAAAGTTAGTTAATCCTATTTTATTCAAAATTCTTTTAAAAGAAGCAAAGTCTGCAACACTATCAAAGATCTTTCTCGATCGTACAAGCACCTAAACTCTTATATTATCATAGATGACAATCCCTCATCTCTCTCTCTCTCCCTCTTGTTTCTATTCGTTTGTAGCAGTGAGATTTGAAATCTTTTATTCGCTCTATATTTAGTGATAATGAAGAATGAATTTGGAGATATAAATTTATCCCAATCACTCTCAGTATCTGCCAATAATAATAAAAAAAGAACACAATTATTAATAGTTTAAAGTTCTTAATAATTTAAAACATGTTTTAAGCCATCTTTTTTATATGCTTCTGTTGACCACCAAAAAGATTGACAAACAAAAGAATATCCTAGCATTTGACTTGCTCTTGATCAGCTTATACATTCGATGGTGGATAGAAGTAGCATTTAGTTTTGACGCTTATTTAGATGGCTAATTCTGCCTCAAAACCCACATTTCCAAATGTACGAAAAATTTAGATTTTTACTTCTATAATATTTTAAAACTTATACTGCAGGCAACTGTTGCTCCGCCAGTAAAAGGCAAAATGTTTAAGGGACTCTGCCTCTGCTATGTGGTGGTGATCAGCACCTTCTTTAGTGTTGCTATAGCAGGATATTGGGCATTTGGAAACCAAGCACAAAGCAACATCCTTTCAAACTTCTTCGCTTCTGATGGCAGTGTCCTTGTTCCTAAGTCGCTCTACATGATGATCAACTTCTTCTGTATCGTTCAAATTTTTGCTGTTTCAGTGGTAAAAATTACACGTGTGGAACACAAATATAAGTCTAGACTTTTTAATTTTCAATTAAAACTTTATCCTAATTTTAATACAAATACATATATTTCTATTTATGCAGGTCTACCTACAACCAACCAATGAAGTGCTCGAGCAGCTCCTCGCCGACCCAAAAAAACATCAATACTCTCCACGCAATGTGATTCCAAGAACCATTTCTCGCTCATTAGTTGTCGCCTTTAGTACCCTCATTGCTGCCATGATTCCATTCTTTGGGGATCTCACTGCATTGATAGGAGCATTCGCAATCTTGCCAATGGACTTTATGATACCAGCTATTATGTATAACATCACATTTGGATCATCTGTGAGGAAGGCAATTTACTGGGTCAACATGGTCATCATCACAGTCTTTTCGGGGTTGACTGTGCTCGGCTGCATTTCCTCTGTGAGGCAAATAGCACTCGATGCAAAGAGTTACAAGTTATTTGCCAATCTGTGAGTGAGGATCTAATTTGTATGCAATTTTTTTTTTGTCGAAAGTACGATATAAATAAAAATCTTAAAGGGAAAATCTTCATAGATTTTTCTATAAATTTTAACTTTGAATATTCATGATGATAATAAAGCTTATTATTTTAACTTTGAATAAAATCATAAGAGGCATGAGGCATTTTGTGAGAAATGTGATAAGGGAAACATTTATGAAACTTGAGCCATTTAAAATGATTTTATTAGTGTGAGTCATACATTACAATGAATTCGTATCCTATATTATGAGAATGAATATAAAACAATTTTGCAAAAAATGATTTTTCTAGTTGAGTGTAAGACAACAAGCCTTGATAGTGTTGGTTCTCTATATAGTGGGGAGGTCAAGAAACCCAAAAGATGAGCATTAGATAACGACTAATTTATATTAAACATTGGCCCTTAGTATCTTTGGGTAGTGTAAATTAATCCTTCCCTTATCTGCAAGGAGAATCGATGATCAAGAAAGCTAGCTTAATAAATCATTAATTAGCTCACAATAATTGATGCTAATAAGAGTGTAAATGAGACAAGTCAAACTTCAGTCATGCCTATGTTGAGCTCAACTCTTTGAGTAAATTTCTAGCTCGAATTTGACGTTGAGCTCGAGCATGGTCATGGTAATAATGGTGGGCTTGTGAGCTAGTTCATGAGGTGAAGACAAAACACAGTAGTTATGCAAAGAAGTCATCAATGTGATCAGCATAATATGAAGAAGGTGCAGTTCATGAAGCATGATGGGGCTTATAGCCTTCTTTTTTTTAGATAATAAGCATCCAATTTATCTTATTTTTCAAATCCGACAACTCTTCGTAAAAATGTCTAATAGATTGTTGCCAATAAAGCCTACAATCCATTAAGAAAATGAAAACTTTCTAGATATAGGTTACTGCAATCGTATTGTCATAGTAATGTAAAGACTGCTGGCACCAACCCATTAATTATCCCACTAAATTAATTGTTGGAAAAATGAGCTAGCTCGTGAGCCATGCTTCATCAAATTTAAACTTGAGCTCATTTAACATATGAGCTCAAGTTTAAGCTCTAGCTTGAGGTCATGGCTCAATAAACTTGACTCATAAGCTTGTTAACATTTGAGTTTGAATTAGCTGACGAGCTGACTAGTCTCACTTACACCCCTACATGATGATAAGAACCCTTGATTTTGGTCAATGAATGGATGTTGGCTCCAATAAATGTATGGGTATCATAATCAATTTGCAAATAGTTGTTAGAATCAATTGCTGGCTAGGCTTTAGCATCAATCATTGGATTGAAAATGGTGTAAGTTAAATGCAAACATTTAGCAGTGGTGATTGCAGGCATTGGCATCAGTAGACGAAGAATGCTGAATGCTTAAGTGTTAATAATCTAAGCTCTAGAATTCTCCAATTTATGAATTCTCTTCACAAGCATCTTCTTTAGTATCTCATCTAAATATGTGGAAGCAATGCCTATTTATAATTTTCTAAATATTTTTAGCTAAAAAAAGGACAATCTATCATATGATTGAGTTTATCCACTTGATTATTATTTAGTACTTTTCAGGCATCTTAAGGCACTAATAGTCTCAGAATCAAATGATTATGGGCTTACCAAGACAATTTTTTATTATAATCATGAAAGATTTGAAGAAATTTGACCCTAAAAAAGGCTTGATAAGTTTCTAGTTATACTTTCCAGATCTTTATTTTGATGAATTTTGAGTCCAATAAAGGTAGTTATTGTTAAGTTTATCTTATCAATACATCCATTTCAATAATAATAATATAAAATGGGAGTTTTGATAATCTCTTAATAAAAATTTTGAGTATTATAGTTAAAATATATGGGTGCTCTAAAAATGATAACATGCAGTAGGATTTGCACTTGACATAAGAAATCTTTTGCTGGCAATTTGGTTGCCCCACTATTTATGGCACCAAAATTTGTGTCTAAAAATTTTTGAGTTTTAAAAATTATTAGAAGCTAAGTAAAATCATAATTTAAAGAAAATAAATGTGCGATCACTCCTTGGACATTAATCATGATCTCCCTTTGTGGGCTCCGAAAATTCGGCCCCGACCTCTGCCCGATTGTGTTTTTTTTTTCGAGGGAGTTTTAACTGATTAAGTTCCAGGAAAAATTTTGGAAGGCAGATGAATTTGTAGATAAGACACTACTCAGAGATTTTGTCCTCATTTGCGAGGACTTTATGATCTGAGTTCTGGTTTCCTATAGGCGTAAGCCCCTATTGTTAATTACCCCTCCCGATAATGAGAGAGAACTTTCGATTAAGGCTAGTCATCAATCAGATACGTAGAGATACGTGTTATCTGACATATAGTAGCAGCATGGGCATTAAGGATTTGGAAATTTGGAAATTTTGATATTTGAAATAGAAATTTCACCACCTTACACTTAAATTGAATAATGGGGGAATGGATGATAGATCCGATCAAGATCCTATGGTTCCGTCGTCCAGGCCATCGTGGTCCTTAGTTTACTTTGTCAAAGGAGGTAGTTGACCCAACCTAATAGAAGGATCCTTGTCGACAGCCATGGGTTACTTCGTCTAAGTCACCTTGTATACTTGGGTTAGATGCTTATCTAAGGGGATAAATTTGAATCTACCTTAACTAATAGAGGGCTTTATGCCTTATCGATTATATCTTATTGATTCATATCTCAAGGATTTGATGTCACTAAGTAACGTATTGGCTCTGGCCATAACCATTATTTTGTGGTGCCATTTAGCGACAAAACCATTCGGTTCAGAGGGCCCCATATCATAACTGTTTATCATGCATTGCCATTTAGCAGCAAAACTGCCGGTTAGAGGACACGTACTATGTCCTTATTAACAGGAGATTATTTGAGAATAGATCTTAGTAATATTTTTGACTAGGCATTAGCTTTATGTGAGCTGAAGTAAATTTTAAATTATCCACTTCAGCAAATTATTATTGAGAGTGGATGGATTTCTCTTTAAGTGGTTTAATGGATTATTTCAATTTTAAATATTTAGATTTTGGGAACCCATCCGGTTGAGATCTTTATTCAATGCGACCATCATCAGGGCGATTTTGAAGTCACTTGAAAATATTTGAATTTTGTGAAAGTTTGAGGGCATTTTTAAAGTGTTTGTAAACCTTGTCGACTCTGTCGAGTTATCGACAAAGGATCAGGTTCCATAGGCTTTATGCCTATATTAGTTAATTCTCTTAATTATAGGCCTTGAAAGCCTAATATGAATATATTAAAATAAATATACATGTACCCATCATCGTATTTTTATTTGATGGTTCAAACCCTGTTGACTCATATTGATCCGCATATAAGGACCAGGTTTGAACTTGAATTCAATTATTAACCCGTGCAACATCCCTAAATGTCACGTGTGTATCAATAGAATGCTTGTCGGGGCCCATGCAGGTGTTTGAGGTGATTTTGTAATTATTTACTAAACCTTATCAACTCCTATTTACTTGCTTAGGAGGATTGGGTTCAAATTTATTGACCCACGCAGCATCTCTAGATGTCATGTGTGTATCCAAAATATGCTCGCTAGGGCCCATACGAGTATTATATTTATCCTTTTAGTATACCTATATGCATACAAATTACGGTTCATGTGCAGGGGTATTCTTAGAATATTTGTAGATGCATTCTGTCCACTTGTATGAATGTTGCGGATCTGGTGGCGTGGCTTAGCAGCTTCTAAATTAAATTGTTCGTTGATTTTTATAGGTAGACTATCATGCATTATTTACATGATTTATGCAGGTAGATTGTAGTGAACTAACTAATCTCCTATATTGGGTTGTAGAGACCTGCATTTATTATATATCATTCACCCTTTGCTCGTAGATGGCACTTTGCATACACACGAGGCTTCTTACGATGGCTTGTAGGATTTCTGGATTACATGTGACGCTCGTCACTAGTCACCAATTATATATATGCTATTGTGCGTATATAAACCCTTCATTATTGCCAATAAGTATTCACGTTCATTTACACGTTGATTTCTGTTTGCTTGCGAAGGACCCCCTATCCTTATAATACATTTATTGTTATTGCTTGTAGGCAAATTATTATATCCGTTGGCATGCCTACATTATTCTTTGCTTGAGCTGCATTTTCCATCCATCTTTCCACATATGTTGATTGATGATTTATTTCCTTTTTCATTAGTTTCTTTATTATATTGATTGAATGAATCTTTTATATTTGCTTGTGCCCATTTCAGTATTCATTGGGAATTCAATATATTCAGATTTTCTTGTTGGTTGTCATCCCTTGCATGTGAGGAGTCTCTTATTTATTCATTGCTACTTGTATTTAGATTCATATGTTGGTACCGTCAATCATTAGTTAAAACTCTTATATTGTTGATTGGGAATATATCATGTCCCAAGTTCTTGATCGTGTATAGGCACTTGCATTTTTACATACATCTTGTTCTTCGTAAGCAAATGAACAGTTGACCTAACATGGCAATTCTTCAAAGTTGATTAAAAATCTCGCATCATTGATTTCAGTCGTGTGGTTCTACTTTCATCTAACTATTCCCTGTGAGCGAATGATACTATGTTTTACAAACCTTTCATTATCTTTGGACACAACTTGTAGTTTGATGGCTCCATACGATTATTTGCTCCAAAGTTCTCATATGATGGCTTTGTAACCAAGCCATACCCTTTCACCATTTTCCTCTTCTTTTTTTTTTTTTTATCAACATCTCCATTTCAATTGCGATGATAATTGCAAGTTCTTTGTTATCTTTCCAAAAATTCCATGAAGAAAGGTTTGTAACCAACTCATGCATGAGACCCTTTCTTATTTGCTTGTCTTTGATTTGAATAATTACACATTCAATTAAGCTCAAGTTTATGTTATTCTTAATCAAGTTCGAGTCCAAAGAAAGTCCTCCATATGTTCAAATAAAGTTCAAGCCCAATATGAGCCTCTTTGATTCGAGTCCCCTATTGTTCTTTGAATTCAAATCATGTTGAGTTCAAGTAAAGGTCCATCTTGAGTTTGAGTTCACTTAAGTTATTTTTGTTCAGTCAAGTTCAAGTTGAGTTCACAATTGATTCAAGTCTTTCATTATTCATTTAAGCTCATATTCATTTAGATTTGAATTTATTTAAATATATTTCATTAAGTCCACGAGTCACAAATTTCCCCTTGAGTTCAATCAAGTCCAAGTCCAAGATCACTTTTTTGTTCAAGTCCTTATCTTTTTAGACAAAATTTCGGCTGCCTTCCGGTATCTCCCCCATTTAGGAGAAAAATAAATTTCGGCTGACACATTAAAAAACACGTGCACGGTTGGTGTTGTGAGACACCATGGCCATAGTTTTTGTCATCTATCATGCCAAGAAAGGTGTGCATGTGTCTTTAAAAATAGATTTTTGAAAAAGCAGTTCTTCCCCGTGTATGGGTACTTATATTTTTGCTACACCATACTATGAAAAGCACACATAGGGATTGACCGCTTTGTTGTAAGTGCCACACCAAGTTTCCTCCCACCACGCTAAGAAAAGCATGCATGGGTGGTCTCTTGGCATGCCACGAACATAAAAAATAAGAGTTAAAGGGGATTACCCGCCTCACAACAAGCACTAGGACAAACTTCCTCCCATCGTGCTAAGAAAAGTGCACATGGGTAGTTGTGTTACCGCATTGCCAGTGCCGAGTGGATCTTCCCAAGTTTAGGATGCTATACCTTGATAATTGGCGATGGTGCTGGCACATGGATCGAGGTGAGAGATGAGTGAGCTACTCTATTTTTTAATTATAATTAACCCTAACTAATTATAGTTAATAATAATTAATTATAACTAATAATAACTAATTATAGTTAATTATAATTAATTATAATTAATTATATTTAATAATAATTAATATCAATTAATTATATTTAGTTATAACTTTAATAACTAATAATAATTAGATTTAGTTAATAATAATCAATAAATAAATAATTATGATTAATTAGGTTTAAATATAAATAATAATAACTAATTATTATTAATGACATTAATTATGACTACTAATAATTAATCATAATTAACTATTTTAATAATACTTAATTAATATTAATTACACTTATTTATAATTAACCCTAATTTTGAAAGAGTTTAAGCAAGATATGATCAGGATTTGAGTCAGGTTAGGGAACTGAAATCGCACAAAGAATAAAAGCCTCTATTTCCCTCTATTTATTGTAAATCCAATAGTTCTGCGGATTCACTGGACTCGGTCAAAGAAGCACGTGGAAGGAAGCAGATGGTTACCTTCGTAGAGAGCGAGCTCCCGTCATTATTTCTTATCAAATTGTTAGAACTTTCAATTCGATATGAAGGGAATGCTGTCTGAGGAGGTGGAGAGGATAGGGAAAGGTGTCGGCTAGGGCAGAGATGGGTCGAAGTGGGAGGAGGCTCTTTGGTTTGACAGGAGGAAGAATAGAGGGATCGACAAGGTAGTGGTGGAAGATCTCTTTATATCTCTTCCTCTCTCCCTCTCTCTCTCTCTCTATAGAATGGAGGAATCGAATGGGGGAGAAGTCAGATAGAGTGATGATTTGGAGGTTGAGGTCATAGGATTTTTGCGTGTGGGAGAAACAAAGGAAGAAGAGACTTGAATGCTTTATTCGGCTTGAAATTTAAAGACATGAATAGCATGATCAATGAGCTGCTTTGCAAGAAATTCGGGAAGCAATTACTTCGGTGCCAAATTCAACAGGATATCTAGGTTTGAATTTCCGAGGTATGCAAGGTTTTTGCCAAATTATGGGCAGGATTTTGGCTGTACTTGAGCAGGTATAACTGCATTTTCATTTGATTTTTTTTTATTATTATAGGGTCAACAAATTCCCCCCAACAAATGTGGTGTGCGTCTAGAACGGACCATATTTGTTGCATGCTGACTGACCTTGTGGATCTCTATATATTTAATCTGGATGTCACACAGAGGTTTTGATTTAGTGGATCTCTAAAAGTTTGCTTAGATGTTACACTAAGATTTTCATTTAGAGGATCTCCAAAAGTTTACTTGGATGTCAGACTAAAATTTTTATTTTATAGATCTCCAAGTGTCCTTCTTTATACCCTTGTGGATCTTTAGATGCATTTTTAATCTTCAGTATAGTTGATATAATTGCTTTTGGTCAAGTAGAGATCCATGGGGTAAAATAAAGTACTTCATACTTAGATCTCTAGAGTGTTACTTCGTAGATGGATGATATTAGGTAACATCATCACCTTGTGCTTTTCCTTTGCCACCATCAGTACTTTAGTTAAAGTATTTTTGTATCTGCTTGACATTCTTCTTTGCCACTATCATGTAGGCTTTTATTTCTTATATGCAATCACTTTTAGTTGATAGCACACTCAGTTTATGGAGGATCTTCCTTTCTTCCCTCCTTTGGTTGAATCTTGAAAAAATCTTAAATATTTATTTGGGGATCTTGACATACAACACAATGTTGACCCAAATAAATATTTAAAATGCCCCCTATATTTAGAGACATTTATAGATGTCATTCAGAATGCTTCTTTTCGTAGCTTTAACTTGAGTACTGAGATTTTGATTTTTTCTGCCCTGCGCTTTATGTTGCGGACATTAATGGAGAATCACCTGATTTATCTTTTCTGATTTATTTGGTGTTTTTTATATCTTCGGCCCTATGCTTTTTTTCTCTTTTGCTGGCTTGGTGAAGGAGTAGATGTTGATGACCTAAACTATTAAGTTTATATTAGGTCAATGGCGAAAAGGCATCGGTCTAGAGCTTTGTGCATAATAGACTTGTTGATGATGGAATCCTCTTAGTTTAGCCTTGAGCATTTTGTGAACTTTAAGATATTTTCTTCGGTCCTTTGCTTTGTGCTTTGATGGACTTATTGAAGAAAAGTTCATTTGATCATCTCTTTGTGCTTTTCAGTTGATAGTATTAAAAATGGGCAGTATCTTGATCCTTACCCACTTGAGGAGACTTTAATCTGAGTCACTTGAGTTCATCAAACTTGGCGAGTTATGATTTGATAGATCTTCATCCCCGGGTTGCTGAGATGGGGGTTCCTCTATTACGGCCTTTCTTATAACGTATTGAGTAGATGGAGCTACTAGCGATCCGACCATATTTAGAGCATATTGGATCCAAACTTTTACACCCATTCAGACTTCAAACTTGAGCCATAGGAAATGTGCTTTGCAATGTTGATTTTATTGAAGTTGGTAGATTTTGAGTTCTCCTTTGTGGTTGAAGATTTAGAGCCTACGTACATTTGATAGTTGTTCGCGATTCTTCCTTTTCAATGGAAATTTGATTCTCTGATTAATTATGAGGATTTTATAGACTACAATCACTTGAACTTCTAAAGTTGGATTAGCCTTCATACTTTCTATAAATCCTACTAACGAGTTGACAGAGTGGGGGTTCTGCTACCACAATCTTTCTTATAACGTGTTAAGTAAATGGAGCTGCCAGCGATCCGACCATTTGGGCTTGTTGGATCCGACCACTTACACTTATTCAGACTTCAGACTTGAGTTATGGAAAATATGCTTCTCAATTCATATTTTATTGAAGTTGGTAGATTTAGAGTCACCCTCTGTGGTTGAATACTTAGAGCCTACGGGCATTTGGTAGTTATTCACGACTCTTCCTTTCTATTGGAACTTTGATTCATCAATCAATTAGGAGAATTTAGTAGACTACGATCACTGCAACTTCTCGAGTCAAAATAGCGTTTGTGCTTCCTACAGTCCCTTCTAACGGGTTGACAAAGTGGGGGTTCCTTTACTACGGCCTTTCTTATGGCATGTTGAGTAGATGGATCTACCAGCAATTCAACTATCTTACACCCATTTGAACCTTAAGCTTTAGTCTGGTGATGAAATATTTCAAGATGTTCTGCATCAATTTGTTGGAGTGTGTAGTTACAAAAGTCTATTTCCTAACTTTTAAATATTTGTATATTGGAGAAGGCGGTGTCTTGAACTTTTTGAAGATCACTTGTATATACTTTAAAAAGAGTTCATTATATTTTTCAATATAAAAGAATATTTTTATTGATAATTTTAAATATTTATTTAGGGATCTCAGCATGTAACATAATTTTGACCTGAATAAATATTTAAAATACCCTAGTCTCACATGGACATTCTAAAGTAGAATAAATTTGGAGTTTAATAATTTTTGAATATTTATTTGGGGATCTTGGTACATAGCATGATATCAACCCAAATAAATATTTAAAATTCTCCTATATTGTAAGGATATTTTAGATAGGCTTTGTATTTTGAGATTTTAAATATTTATTAAGGGATCTCGGTATATAGCATGATGTCGACCTGAATAAATATATAAAATGTCCCCAGTCTTAGGGAGAATTTTGAAATGCATTCTTGTCGTACATAAGAATTTTAAAATATGAAATATATACGCTAATAAGTATGTATGAAAATATAGCACATTAAATATAACATTTTTTTGAACAATTTTATGCATCGTATTTCTTCAAGTATCGGCTACTGATCAGCAACATAAGCCTCTGGCCATTCACATTGATGAGTTGATAAGCCCCTCCCTAATACACCTTTTTAATGATAAAAGGTCCTTCCCAGTTGGATATGAATTTACCACCAATTTTTCTATGGGGAATGATTGACCTTCTATGCGTTGGGACCAATTCTCCTTCTTAAAATGCCCGTGGGCGCACCATCTGTACAAAAGATTTTTCCATTATTTCTCGATAGATCTTCAAGTTTTTTTGAGCTTGCAACCTAACTTCATCGAGAGCATTAAGCTCTTCCATTTTCAACCGGGCATTTTGTTATTGAGTCAGCTCATTCTGGGTTGTGGGTCTCCGAAAGGATTCCGCTCGTGTGGTTCGAATGCAAAGGGTACGATCACACTATCCCGTAGGACAAAATGGTCGTAGACCTTTACACCCGACACAAGCAGGCCGATGGAAGAGCTGATGGAGTTATAGATACGATTAGCCATGGAGGATAGCGGCTTTCACCTACCAACCTCGATGGATAATAATATCTATAACACTAAATTCACGAGATTTCCCCTATTCGATACATCAGCATCGAATAGGGTTTATTTGATTGTGGGGATCGGTTTCCTACGGGCGCAAGCCCCCGTAGTTAATTACATCCTAAGCCTTGACTTAGAAAAACTCTCGATTAAGGATGTTAGATTATCTTCTCCAAATGAGTTTAGTGCAAAGGGGTTTCTAGGTTTTCCTAATCAAAAGGGAAGGTCCCAATTTGGCTCAATCAATCACACATGGTTCATTCAACATCCGGTCAGCTCGAAGAAGTAGAAACTAGAGAAAAAGGAAGGACAACGCACTCAGACATGCACGAGGGAAAGAAGGAGGTGGCGTCATCTATGTGACGCAGATGGGTAGGATTTATAGCTTTCCGAAGAAAGGAAAGCTTACCCACCAATAAGGTGTATAGTGGTTCACTCGTACCACTCACCTTTAGATCTTAAATCTATAAGAGGTGTAATATCGTACATACGACATTAACACCTACGACTTAACTAATGCAGTCCTGGACTTATATCCCTGCCTGAAAAGAGAAGCCAGCTAAAATCCTAATCACAACCAATCGTCCTATATGTATGCAAGATAGGAGGCTCTATCCTAAGGAATTAAGGATTAATAGTTCAGAAGACTTAAATCAACGACTCTATAATATGCAGACGAATAGACCTATCGTTGTATGATGCATGAAAAGATGCATAAATAAGAAATGTCCTTAGGCCCACTAATGCAATGCATGCATGTAAGGTGCATTGTGGAGAAAAGTGTGTAAGAACAGATGTATGCATGACATCCAGAGTATAAAAAAAAATAAATAAATACATCCTAAGGGTACCCTCCAGGCAAGGTACCCGCACATAAAATCATCATAGTCATGCCCACTTCGTGTGGGAAAACAACGATGCCCAATGACATTAATAGGTGGCCTACTCTATAGGCCTAAATGACCCTAAGGGTCTCTAAAGCTCACAGAAGGTGGGGGGGTATCGTACCCAAAACCGGAAAAGGCCAAAATCCTAGCAGAAAAACAACGATGCCCACTTCGTGTGGGAAAACAACGATGCCGACCGGCATAAATAGGTGGCCTACTCTACAGGCCTAAATGACCCTAATGGTCTCTAGGGCTCACAGAAGGGGGCAAGCTTTGACCTATAGGGCCAAAGCTTTGTTAGTGAACTACCCTATGGCTGGCTACCTACACATGCTAGAATACCTATTAGCAAGTCGTGTGTGATGTGTAGCAGTCTCGATATATAATTAGAATAAAATTACTTTACAAGTTGCAGAGATCATACTTGATTGTGGCGCTGCCACTTACAAGCTTATAAGCAAATACTCCCTGATTGTGACGCAGCCACTCAAAAGCTTCAAGCTAGCAAATTACCCCAATGTACCTCGCAAGACAAATGAAAGAAGAATACACAAATGAGCGTAGATGCCGTTCAGAAAATAAATGCAGGTAAACAAAATAATATAACTGACAGGAAATTTAAGAATTGCATTTGTATAATATATGCACGTAGTAAATACTGAACATCAAGAGAAAATATCAGCCTAACCTATGACTATAAGTCGTGTCCTAACCAAACGGGTCTAAGGTGTGTGTAGGCTGTGTAGTTTTGGATAGGTCCTATGTAGGATGATTTAGTTGAACTTGCTTGCATTTGATTAGTTGAGGGGCCAAAAGGGAGATTTTAATTGAAGTTTAAATCTTAATACTTTAAGATTGGTTTTAGAGATTGTATTTTATGATTTGATTGATTATTTTGTTGGTTGTAAATTAAAAGAAAAAGGTAGATTGGGTAATTTATTATCAATTAAGGTTTGACTTAAACCAATTAATAAATTAATTTTAGGTTTTAACACTCCATTAAATTCATTCGTGGCGTTGTGCCACCAGGCTCGAGGAACCAGGCCTCCTTAGGACACTTAGCCCCGCAGCCCGGAGTAGTCCATCCAATAAACTTCATCTTTGGAGTGGTTGTTATATATTAAAGGGTTTGTTGATTGATTTTATATGATTTATCTAGGGTTTGATCTTTAGAGGTCTTTTATCTTAAGAGATTTTAGTTTATATTTAATCTCCTAATTAGATCTACAGCTTTTAAAATTTAGATAGGTTAAGTGTTTATTATTAGATTAGTTATATTTGATTTTAGGTGTATGTTTTAAGCTTACAGTTTAATGATTACAAATGTTAATTATAATTTGATTAAGAATTAAATGTTTTATCAATACATTTTAAGAGTTAAGTTATAAATGATTGGTTGATTATTACCAGATTAAAGAGAGAAAAGGCTAAACCTAGGAAGACGTGTCGCTAAGTTTAGTTTTGATGTCTCTACCCTACAGGGAGCATGCACCCTAAGTCTAAGTTATCTAAGACTCGGTCCTTAATTTTTTGTCCTTATGTGTCACTAAAGTTGTAGGGATAAAAGGAGGTTTTGTTTTCTAACCCTTAGGATTTTCGTACGTGTGTCACTAAACTTAAGGATGTATAGCAAAGCAGTAGAAAGAAAAAGAATAAAAATCAGAAATAAAAGGGATGTAGGCATTGTTGTTATCGGGCACACTTCTGTGAAGTCAAGTGTACCCTAAAGCAACATCAACAATGCCCTTTAATGTCCCCACGATCCAAATGAGGCACTTGATATATTTGGGATCTCTACCTACCAAACACTTTAAACAAAGCCTACAATAACTAGGGGAAACAAATTCTCTTTGGTTTTATATTCATCCAAACATTCTTTTCATCTTTAGAGGCTAACACCAAATGGAGGAAATCCAAATGAGCAAGGATCGATCAAAGAAACTACAAAAAGATACTAAAGACCTTCCAACTTAAAGCTCCCTAAAGTCTCAAACCCCAAATTTCATCCTTTAGAAACTAATGTGATTCAATAAGAAATCAATTCATGCACTAACCATCAGCTTGCTCTAAGAAAAACTACTAAGGGACTTTATTACACTAATCAAATCACTAAATTATAAGCCTCAAAATTCTCCATGAAAATCTCTAAATTAAATGCCACACAAAACCTTACACAAATTATCTACCAAAAATCCTTCTTTTCGTTTTCGACCCAAAACTCTACAAAAAGACCCACAATCAAGTGCCTCTTCTTTCATTTGGAGTGGGGTAGAAAACAAACTAAAGCTTTCCAACGAGAAGGTTTTATAAAAAACCCCTCATTGTAGAGCCCTTATCATAAAACATTCGCAAAAACTTTCGATAAAGCTTCTCGATGCAAAACAACTAGCCAAGCTTTTCATTATAATAAAATATTCGCGAAAACTTATAATAAATTTTTCCAATGTAAAATAGATCTAAAACCAATTATAAATCTTTTTAACAAAAAGCAAATCAAAGCCTTTTCTAACATGAGGCAACCTATGAAACTTTCAACATAAAGCAAACATTTTTTGTATTTGAACCATATGCTCTTAAAAGAATGGGAACATGATGCATAAAAAAAAAAATGACGATGTTCATAAGTCTTACTTTTAATATCAAATACACGACCAAAGCTTGTCAAGAGCTCAAACACTAACCTATTTTTTTCAAAATCATAAGAAGAGAGTCCATATGCATAAGACGAAAGACACTAATATACATCAATTTTCATCAATCATGATTCACTAAGTATCTAAAGTTCTCTTCTATATGAAAGGTATACAGATGATCAATATTTCACTCTAAGCAAAACTTCATCACGGTTTATGATAGAAAAATAATAGGAATATCATACCTCTTCTAAACAATCAATCTATTAAAGGAATAGTCTCCCCTTTTTTTAGCAAAGGCATCACAAAGAGAACCCATTAACTATAAAACTGAAAGGTATCCACAAACAATCCAAGCTTAACATGAAAATATTTGCTAAACAATGCTATCAAATTCATTACCAAGACGATTTAATAAGGGAATTCAAATCAATGCACCCGAGACTCATATTAAGGCTTAGGAGATGTGTTAAAGTAATAATGATAATCTTAAATAAATAAATAATGAATGCCATCATGACTACCTTAACATGGCTCAAATTCCACTAAATGCTAAATGATATATATAGAAAAATTAATACATGGACATTGGATCAGGTACATGTAATAATTGCTAGCCATAAATGGTGATTTACATGAATTAAATGGTATAGAGAAATTCTGCTCCAAAACTTGGCTTCTAGGCCACTGCATACAACCGGGAAAACTTAGATATGAATTTTCTAATTTGATAAAGACCTATATCATTATCTGGAAATAACATCTCTTACAAAAAAAACGTGTTTTCTAAGTAATTTTGATAACAATTCACAAAAGAAATATTGGATTAGAACAACGACAAAATCAAATTTTATGACCTCATTATAGTCGTTTTGAAAAAAAAAAAAAAAACAATTGATTCATTAATCTTGAGAAAGAAATAATAATAACTGATTTTTAACAGCTCGTCTTAAGGAATAAATACAAGGTATTATCATCCTCAAATATATATGACAGAAAATCAAATAGATACCTCTTCCATTTTTTTTTTTACAGAAAATAACAATCACTTTGATTAATTTATGTTCATATACTAGAGTGCTGTCAAACTTTGCCTTATAAAATCTCAATTCAATCACAAACCTTAATATGCAATTTCATTTAAAAAAAAAGAAGGTTAAATCAAACATACAGGTAATGATTGGTTTGAAAGAAATATAAGACAAGCAAGTTTTTTTTTTTTTTTAAAAAAAGGAGAAAAGTCTTATAATGAAAATAATATCTCTAGCACAGAAACGATTCCCCATGCAAGGTAATGCAAAATCCTGACACAATCAAATGATTTACATCAGGATATTTTACTCATGCAAAACTATTCAGAATGCATATGAGGGAGTATATGAACACATTTCTTCATGCGATAGTGACTCTAATGTACGGTGAACACCGATATAGCTTCAGCAAACAGCACTTTCTGGTAGGGAAACTAGTTTATGATTCTATTAAAATGTCATTAAATAATATACCTGTAGTTGGGAGATTGTTACGGTGGGAATCAAGTGGACAGAATGAAGTAGCGTAGAGGAAGAAAAGGAGCAATCTAGGTCTGCCGGAACTATAGTCGGGATCAACGACGGGATTTCTTGAGGCGGAACGAATGGGAGATAGGAGGTAGAAGCTTCAGTTAAGGCAAGTCAACGTGCTTCAGCTCGTGCAAACGAGGTGGAGGCGGAAAAGCTCCAGCCTTACGGGAAGCTGGGCGGCGTTAGGTGCGGCGACGAGCTCGGGACTTACGGCATCTCCCGGAATCCGCGATCAGGAAGAAGATTGGGGAGGGGAGCTCGGCTTTCTTCTCCCGAACCAGAGAGCAAGGGAGAGAGGGAGCGGAGGTTGGCATCGGGTGTCTTGCGAACCGAGGAGAAACGGGAGAAAGAGTGAGGGGAAGGGAGAAAAATCACCTCTCCGGAATCGGCCAAGGGAATTCTGAGTCTTGAATCAACCTCATGCCCCAACAGGAGACCATTCAGAGCCTTGTATGGGAAGCTTCGCCTTCTCTCCACTGAACCGAGGTCTGTTGCCTTCAGGATACTCTGCTCCTCTCTAAGTATCAAATTGGCACTGTGTCGCCTCCACCTTTGCTAAAGAAAACTATGCATATACTAGGATGAGGGGTCACGCCGCTGAAACATTTGGCAACGACGGATTTCAAATTTCAGGAAGATCAAGGCCGTCGAGCCAATTTCTGGATTTAGGGAGTGAATTCAAAATTTTAATAAAGTCGAATAGGCTCAGCTAGAATTAAAATGGGCCGAATCATATTGAACACGAGTCCAAATTTGATCCAATCTGAGTCAATTTGGGGATTCAGGCCGGCTCGAGTTTAACTTGGGTTCGATTTGATTTGATCAAATAAACAAAATTGAAGAGTCGATAATTCGAATAAAAATAAACCCGACGCGGCTAACACGAGTGGATCTGATTTAATAGATTTCGATCGAGTTTAATTTAACCCAATTTCGAGTCGATTCAAGTTCAATTAAATTTTTACCAAGTCAATTTTAATGAGGTCAAGTTTGAATCAACTCGATTGGACCTGAATCGGCATCGACCTAGGTTACCTAGGCTCGACGAGATCTAAATAAATCGATTGAGGATACTCGAGAGTATTTGAGAGAAAATTGAGGTCAACAAACGGACCCCCAACAGGTGCGGCGAACAACAAGTGAACCGTACGTGTTGGCGTTGACCTCCCAATTCTAGGAAGATGCAACTCTAGGGTCAAGTAACAGAACAATATAAAAAAAAAAGAGAGTATCAAAGAAAGAAGCTCAACTATCTGCCCAACCTAAGTGACAAAATAGAAGAAGGAAATCTCATGCTCACATGAGTAGAATTGAACCAAGCTCATAAAGAGTCTGAAGTAAATTCGACGATCACCTATAGAACAAATCTTCGCTCGGCCATAGGCCACGAAACAGCGAAGTCTCTACCCGACCATAGGTCTGTCGGTATGACAAAGGGAAAAAAAGCACAATCACCCGACCATAGGTCTGTCGGTGAGGAGAAAAAGGGAAGAGAGCTCCCTCGCTCGGCCATAGGCCCCGAAACAGTAAGGTTCCTACCCGACCATAGGTCTGTCGGTAGGAGAACAGTCACCCGACCATAGGTCTGCCGGTGAAAAGGAAAAGAAACACCCTTGCTCGGCCATAGGCCCCGAAACAGCAAGGTCTCTACCCGACCATAGGTCTGTCGGTAGAAGAGCAGTCACCCGACCATCGGTCTGTCGGTGAAGAAAGAGAGCACCTTTGCTCAGCCATAGGCCCCAAAACAGCAAGGTTCCTACCCGACCATAGGTCTGTCGGTAGGAGAACAGTCACCCGACCATAGGTCTGCCGGTGAAAAGGAAAAGAAACACCCTTGCTCGGCCATATGCCCCGAAACAGCAAGGTCTCTACCCGACCATAGGTCTGTCGGTAGAAGAGCAGTCACCCGACCATCGGTCTATCGGTGAAAAAAGAGAGCACCCTTGCTCGGCCATAGGCCCCGAAACAGCAAGGTTTCTACCCGACCATAGGTCTGTCGGTAAGATAAAGCAAAAACTCAACAACCCCCTAACAGGTAAAAAGGAAATAGGGGGAATGAAGAGGTGGTGAAGTATACCCCCCAGGGACTCTGTCGGGTAACCAACCAAAAGCCCGATGTCCACCCGACCATAGGTCTGTCGATGGGATAAAACGGGAAGCTCAACATCTATTCGGCCATAGGTCTGGCAATAGAATGAAGAGGAAAGATCCACCTTTGCTCGACCATAGGCCCGACAGCAAAGTCTCTACCCGACCATAGGTCTGTCGGTAGAATAAAGGTAAGTTCAACAATCATCCAAAGCACGTGTCTAAGGTGATGCGAGGAGAAGAGAATTCAACAATGGCTCGAAAATCATATCATAGGAAAACGTCTATCTGCCTGACCATGTCGCAACAGCAGAGTAAAAGCAGGGATTCCATGCTCGAAAGAATATGAAATAAGATAATATCAAAAAGAACTAAGGCGAACACAGAAAGTCCACAACAAACACTCTACTATCACTGGCACATATGCCAAAGTAATAAGAAGAGGAAAGAACACTCTGATATCACCGGGCGCATATGCCGCGACGATAAAAAGAGAAAAGAACACTCTAATACCGTCGGGCGCATATGCCGCGGCGATAAAGAGAGGAAAGAACAACACTCTAATATCGTCGGGCACATATGCCGCGACGATAAAAAGAGGAAAGTACACTCTAATACCGCCGGGCGCATATGCCGCGACGATCAGAAGAGGAAAGGATCAATACTCTAATATCGTCGGGCGCATATGCCGCGACGATAAAAAGAGGAAAGTACACTCTAATACCGCCGGGCGCATATGCCGCAACGATCAGAAGAGGAAAGGTACACTCTACTACCGCCGGGTGCATATGCCGTGGCGATCAGAAGAGAAAAGGGCGGTGAGGAATGCCTCCCAGGGACTTTGTCGGGCACTCTCAACCAGAAAAAGAGGAACTCTACACTCTAATACCACCGGGCGCATATGCCGCAACGATAAAAAGAGGAAAGAGCAACACTCTACTACCGCCGGGCGCATATGCCGCGACGATAAGAAGAGGAAAAGGTACACTCTACTACCGTCGGGCGCATATGCCGCGGCGATAAGAAGAGGAAAGGTACACTCTACTACCGCCGGGCGCATATGCCGCGGCGATCAGGAGAGGAAAAGAACAACACTCTAATACCACCGGGCGCATATGCCGCGGCGATAAAAAGAGGAAAGGGTGGTGAGGAATGCCTCCCAGGGACTCTGTCGGGCTCTCTTAACCGGAAAAGAGAACTCTACACTATAATACCGCCGGGCGCATATGCTGCGGCGATCAGAAGAGGAAAGAACAATACTCTACTATCGTCGGGCGCATATGTCGCGACAATAAATAGAGGAAGAGAACAACACTCTACTATCGTCGGGCGCATATGCCGCGACGATCAGAAGAGGAAAAGAGCAACACTCTATTATCGTCGGGCGCATATGCCGCGACGATAAGAAGAGGGAAAGTACACTCTACTATCGTCGGGCGCATATGCCGCGACGATAAAAAGAGGAAAGAACAACACTCTAATATCGTCGGGCGCATATGCCACGACGATAAAAAGAGGAAAGAACAACACTCTAATATCGCCGGGCGCATATGCCGCGACGATCAAAAGAGGCAAGAGCTCCACAACCAACCAACGCTCATATGCATGGTGCTGTGAGAAAGCCAAAGAAATAAGTAATCTATCATCTAAGAAATCTCAAACTCCTATTTTAGTTACCACATGGTAGAGGACAAATCGTCGTGGCCATGAGTAATCAAAATACAAGTAGAATTTCTCAGGTAAACTGAAATCATATACAACATGAAATGAACGATCGATATATATCTCTCTAAACAGAGGAACATATAAACGACTGAGTAGAAAGGGTAATGTCATATCAAAAGATCAAGTGAAGTGGCGAGGGAACAAATCTGCCACTAAAAATTACAATCGTATCAGATATCAATGATTGCAAAAGGAATCACAGTGGTAACACCCATACTAACTGTTGGGACCCTGTGAGAGGTACAGGCAATATTTATGCATCCAAAGAGACTGCTCTTGCAGCTAAGGATAAATTTTCAATAGGAAAATATGTCACTAAAAAGAAGCAGTGGATTGACTTTCTACTAGAAGATCAAAATCTACTGAGCAAGGATGTTAACATCTGAAGCAAGATGTACCACATCATAGATAAGGGAGAACAGCGTCCCATTACAAGTGACCATAATAGAAGAAATGGACACACTCATCTCCCAAGCAATCATCAAAATGCTTTAAGGAGAGAAAAAGAAGAGAATTTGGAGGAACTTTGGGCTCTTGGAGCTTAGAACCGGGTTCCACCTGTGACAAGGGCAACCGATTCTTTCTCATTTAAGAACTTCCCTCTCTTTTTTTATTATTATTATTTTTATTTTATTTTCAAATTATATTCATAGTTATACATCAAGTATACTAGAACATAAAGAGAGGAAAAGTGTTGGCTTTGATAACCCAGGCCATACTCGCCACATGAATAAAACTAGGGAGAGAGAAATATTATGCACATGATCTATAAAGGAATAGGACATTGGTTTTGGTAACCCAGGCCACATTCAACTCATATGAATGAACTGGGGAAGTGCAAAGATCACAACAAAATTTGTAGAGAAATTAACGTAGTGATAATGGATCGACGTCACTATATTTGACTAATATAGATCAATGATGGACCCAGTATCACATTCCATAGAGGTTTAAATTAGTAGTTTTGGTATCCCAGACCACACTTGAAGGTGACAAGTGAAACTGGGGAAAGTCAACCCTTAAAGGGGACTGAAAAAGAGATTTCATGCCACAACACCGGAGATTGGTGGGCATGAGTGCAAGTACAAACATCCCTATGGCGTATTTACATACAACTACTAAGGATAATCTCATACTTTGCATGACGAACATCACGTGGTAGAGGACAAATCGTCGTGGCCACGAACTGCCGAAAAGTAAAAGAGATCCTTTGGAGTTATATCTATACAAAGGGATATGTACAAGTGACAAGGGAAGAACAACCATCGTATCACAACTGATAGGAGAAGGAAACTTATATAGAGACATTGGATCAACATAACCATACCTGACTAACACAGGTTGGCATGGACTCAATATCACTTATAGAAAGTAGATTTGAATTAGAGACATTGGATCAACATAACCGCACCTGACTAACTTAGGTGGGTATGGACCCAGTATCACCTATGGAAAGTGGGCTAGAATTAGGGATATTGGATCTACCACACCACACCTGATTAATTTAGGTGGGTATGGACCCAGTATCACCTATGGAAAGTGGGCTAGAATTAGGGATATTGGATCTACCACACCACACCTGATTAACTTAGGTGGGTATGGACCCAGTATCACCTATGGAAAGTGGGCTAGAATTAGGGATATTGTATCTACCACACCACACCTGATTGACCTAGGTGGGTATGGACCCAGTATCACCTCTCAAAAGGGGTTTAAATTATTGGTTTTGGTATCCCAGACCATACTTGGGTGGCAAGCGAAACTGGGTAGAACAATCTTTCACAAAGGAGGGGCAAATCAAGGGCTTTATGTGCTAGCACTAACATGATTGACATGCACAAATATAAGGACAAGTATCCCTACGACATCTTAATGTATCCCTTTAAAGATAGCCTTATACTCTTCGAAGCGAACATCGTGTGGTAGAGGATAAATCGTCGTGGCCACACAGACTGCCGAAAAGTAAGAAAGATCCCTTCAAGGAATACGAATATAGAGGGATATTTATAGAATGTAGGAAGACTTGTTAGTCTGTAGCTAACAACCAACACTAGTGAAAGAAGTGTCATAAGATTTTTGATGAGAATCCTTGACTCTAATTCTACACATCTGATGGGAAATAGGTTGCCTACTAGTAGTCTGACGTCAGAAATCTCCTTCCTTATCTGAACTACTATCAACAACGAATCCATCCTTACGTACCAAGTACCTACGAAAGGTAGGAAGGTGTCGGGGTCTGCTCGACGATCTCAGAGTGAGAGAGCCAAGAAAACATAGAAACCCGACAGGAAGCAGAGAATTTGATAAGGTATGAAATAGCCTAAAAGGCCGGAAGAAAAGGGACCAAAGTTAGGGGAAACCCTAACCAAGAAGGGAACCTAACTAAGAAAAGGACCCTATCTAAGAAAATAGGACGAACCTAATCTAAAGAGCACTAAACCCAAAGTTCACACAAAAGAAGATAATTTAACATCCGAAGATGGAGAGCGAAACCTGTCCCACCCTGGTCGCCAGAAATCTGTGGGTCTCCAAAAGGATTCCGCTCGTGTGGTTCGAATGCAAAGGGTACGATCACACTATCCCGTAGGACAAAATGGTCGTAGACCTTTACACCCGACACAAGCAGGCCGATGGAAGAGTAGATGGAGTTATAGATACGATTAGCCATGGAGGATAGCGGCTTTCACCTACCAACCTCGATGGATAATAATATCTATAACCCTAAATTCACGAGATTTCCCCTATTCGATACATCAGCATCGAATAGGGTTTATTTGATTGTGGGGATCGGTTTCCTACGGGCGCAAGCCCCCGTAGTTAATTACATCCTAAGCCTTGACTTAGAAAAACTCTCGATTAAGGATGTTAGATTATCTTCTCCAAATGAGTTTAGTGCAAAGGGGTTTCTAGGTTTTCCTAATCAAAAGGGAAGGTCCCAATTTGGCTCAATCAATCACACATGGTTCATTCAACATCCGGTCAGCTCGAAGAAGTAGAAACTAGAGAAAAAGGAAGGACAACGCACTCAGACATGCACGAGGGAAAGAAGGAGGTGGCGTCATCTATGTGACGCAGATGGGTAGGATTTATAGCTTTCCGAAGAAAGGAAAGCTTACCCACCAATAAGGTGTATAGTGGTTCACTCGTACCACTCACCTTTAGATCTTAAATCTATAAGAGGTGTAATATTGTACATACGACATTAACACCTACGACTTAACTAATGCAGTCCTGGACTTATATCCCTGCCTGAAAAGAGAAGCCAGCTAAAATCCTAATCACAACCAATCGTCCTATATGTATGCAAGATAGGAGGCTCTATCCTAAGGAATTAAGGATTAATAGTTCAGAAGACTTAAATCAACGACTCTATAATATGCAGACGAATAGACCTATTGTTGTATGATGCATGAAAAGATGCATAAATAAGAAATGTCCTTAGGCCCACTAATGCAATGCATGCATGTAAGGTGCATTGTGGAGAAAAGTGTGTAAGAACAGATGTATGCATGACATCCAGAGTACAGAAAAAAATAAATAAACACATCCTAAGGGTTCCCTCCAGGCAAGGTACCCGCACAAAAAATCATCATAGTCATGCCCACTTCGTGTGGGAAAACAACGATGCCCAATGACATTAATAGGTGGCCTACTCTACAGGCCTAAATGACCCTAAGGGTCTCTAAGGCTCATAGAAGGTGGGGGGGTATCGTACCCAAAACCGGAAAAGGCCAAAATCCTAGCAGAAAAACAACGATGCCCACTTCGTGTGGGAAAACAACGATGCCGACCGGCATAAATAGGTGGCCTACTCTACAGGCCTAAATGACCCTAATGGTCTCTAGGGCTCACAGAAGGGGGCAAGCTTTGACCTATAGGGCCAAAGCTTCGTTAGTGAACTACCCTATGGCTGGCTACCTACACATGCTAGAATACCTATTAGCAAGTCGTGTGTGATGTGTAGCAGTCTCGATATATAATTAGAATAAAATTACTTTACAAGTTGCAGAGATCATACCTGATTGTGGCGCTGCCACTTACAAGCTTATAAGCAAATTCTCCCTGATTGTGGCGCAGCCACTCAAAAGCTCCAAGCTAGCAAATTACCCCAATGTACCTCGCAAGACAAATGAAAGAAGAATACACAAATGAGCGTAGATGCCGTTTAGAAAATAAATACAGGTAAACAAAATAATATAACTGACAGGAAATTTAAGAATTGCATTTGTATAATATATGCACGTAGTAAATACTGAACATCAAGAGAAAATATCAGCCTAACCTATGACTATAAGTCGTGTCCTAACCAAACGGGTCTAAGGTGTGTGTAGGCTGTGTAGTTTTGGATAGGTCCTATGTAGGATGATTTAGTTGAACTTGTTTGCATTTGATTTGTTGAGGGGCCAAAAGGGAGATTTTAATTGAAGTTTAAATCTTTATACTTTAAGATTGGTTTTAGAGATTGTATTTTATGATTTGATTGATTATTTTATTGGTTGTAAATTAAAAGAAAAAGATAGATTGGGTAATTTATTATCAATTAAGGTTTGACTTAAACCAATTAAGAAATTAATTTTAGGTTTTAACACTCCATTAAATTCATTCGTGGCGTTGTGCCACCAGGCTCGAGGAACCAGGCCTCCTTAGGACACTTAGCCCCGCAGCCCGGAGTAGTCCATCCAATAAACTTCATCTTTGGAGTGGTTGTTATGTATTAAAGGGTTTGTTGATTGATTTTATATGATTTATCTAGGGTTTGATCTTTAGAGGTCTTTTATCTTAAGAGATTTTAGTTTATATTTAATCTCCTAATTAGATCTACAGCTTTTAAAATTTAGATAGGTTAAGTATTTATTATTAGATTAGTTATATTTGATTTTAGGTGTATGTTTTAAGCTTACAGTTTAATGATTACAAATGTTAATTATAATTTGATTAAGAATTAAATGTTTTATCAATACATTTTAAGAGTTAAGTTATAAATGATTGGTTGATTATTACCGGATTAAAGAGAGAAAAGGCTAAACCTAGGAAGACGTGTCGCTAAGTTTAGTTTTGATGTCTCTACCCTACAGGGAGCATGCACCCTAAGTCTAAGTTATCTAAGACTCGGTCCTTAATTTTTTGTCCTTATGTGTCACTAAAGTTGTAGGGATAAAAGAAGGTTTTGTTTTCTAACCCTTAGGATTTTCGTACGTGTGTCACTAAACTTAAGGATGTATAGCAAAGCAGTAGAAAGAAAAAGAATAAAAATCAGAAATAAAAGGGATGTAGGCATTGTTGTTATCGGGCACACTTCTGTGAAGTCAAGTGTACCCTAAAGCAACATCAACAATGCCCTTTAATGTCCCCACGATCCAAATGAGGCACTTGATATATTTGGGATCTCTACCTACCAAACACTTTAAACAAAGCCTACAATAACTAGGGGAAACAAATTCTCTTTGGTTTTATATTCATCCAAACATTCTTTTCATCTTTAGAGGCTAACACCAAATGGAGGAAATCCAAATGAGCAAGGATCGATCAAAGAAACTACAAAAAGATACTAAAGACCTTCCAACTTAAAGCTCCCTAAAGTCTCAAACCCCAAATTTCATCCTTTAGAAACTAATGTGATTCAATAAGAAATCAATTCATGCACTAACCATCAGCTTGCTCTAAGAAAAACTACTAAGGGACTTTATTACACTAATCAAATCACTAAATTATAAGCCTCAAAATTCTCCATGAAAATCTCTAAATTAAATGCCACACAAAACCTTACACAAATTATCTACCAAAAATCCTTCTTTTCGTTTTCGACCCAAAACTCTACAAAAAGACCCACAATCAAGTGCCTCTTCTTTCATTTGGAGTGGGGTAGAAAACAAACTAAAGCTTTCCAACGAGAAGGTTTTATAAAAAACCCCTCATTGTAGAGCCCTTATCATAAAACATTCGCAAAAACTTTCGATAAAGCTTCTCGATGCAAAACAACTAGCCAAGCTTTTCATTATAATAAAATATTCGCAAAAACTTATAATAAATTTTTCCAATGTAAAATAGATCTAAAACCAATTATAAATCTTTTTAACAAAAAGCAAATCAAAGCCTTTTCTAACATGAGGCAACCTATGAAACTTTCAACATAAAGCAAACATTTTTTGTATTTGAACCATATGCTCTTAAAAGAATGGAAACATGATGCATAAAAAAAAAAATGACGATGTTCATAAGTCTTACTTTTAATATCAAATACACGACCAAAGCTTGTCAAGAGCTCAAACACTAACCTATTTTTTTCAAAATCATAAGAAGAGAGTCCATATGCATAAGACGAAAGACACTAATATACATCAATTTTCATCAATCATGATTCACTAAGTATCTAAAGTTCTCTTCTATATGAAAGGTATACAGATGATCAATATTTCACTCTAAGCAAAACTTCATCACGGTTTATGATAGAAAAATAATAGGAATATCATACCTCTTCTAAACAATCAATCTATTAAAGGAATAGTCTCCCCTTTTTTTAGCAAAGGCATCACAAAGAGAACCCATTAACTATAAAACTGAAAGGTATCCACAAACAATCCAAGCTTAACATGAAAATATTTGCTAAACAATGCTATCAAATTCATTACCAAGACGATTTAATAAGGGAATTCAAATCAATGCACCCGAGACTCATATTAAGGCTTAGGAGATGTGTTAAAGTAATAATGATAATCTTAAATAAATAAATAATGAATGCCATCATGACTACCTTAACATGGCTCAAATTCCACTAAATGCTAAATGATATATATAGAAAAATTAATACATGGACATTGGATCAGGTACATGTAATAATTGCTAGCCATAAATGGTGATTTACATGAATTAAATGGTATTGAGAAATTCTGCTCCAAAACTTGGCTTCTAGGCCACTGCATACAACCGGGAAAACTTAGATATGAATTTTCTAATTTGATAAAGACCTATATCATTATCTGGAAATAACATCTCTTACAAAAAAAAACGTGTTTTCTAAGTAATTTTGATAACAATTCACAAAAGAAATATTGGATTAGAACAACGACAAAATCAAATTTTATGACCTCATTATAGTCGTTTTGAAAAAAAAAAAAAACAATTGATTCATTAATCTTGAGAAAGAAATAATAATAACTGATTTTTAACAGCTCGTCTTAAGGAATAAATACAAGGTATTATCATCCTCAAATATATATGACAGAAAATCAAATAGATACCTCTTCCATTTTTTTTTTTACAGAAAATAACAATCACTTTGATTAATTTATGTTCATATACTAGAGTGCTGTCAAACTTTGCCTTATAAAATCTCAATTCAATCACAAACCTTAATATGCAATTTCATTTAAAAAAAAAGAAGGTTAAATCAAACATACAGGTAATGATTGGTTTGAAAGAAATATAAGACAAGCAAGTTTTTTTTTTTTTTTAAAAAGGAGAAAAGTCTTATAATGAAAATAATATCTCTAGCACAGAAACGATTCCCCATGCAAGGTAATGCAAAATCCTGACACAATCAAATGATTTACATCAGGATGTTTTACTCATGCAAAACTATTCAGAATGCATATGAGGGAGTATATGAACACATTTCTTCATGCGATAGTGACTCTAATGTACGGTGAACACCGATATAACTTCAGCAAATAGCAATTTCTGGTAGGGAAACTAGTTTATGATTCTATTAAAATGTCATTAAATAATATACCTGTAGTTGGGAGACTGTTACGGTGGGAATCAAGTGGACAGAATGAAGTAGCGTAGAGGAAGAAAAGGAGCAATCTAGGTCTGCCGGAACTACAGTCGGGATCAGCGACGGGATTTCTTGAGGCGGAACGAACGGGAGATAGGAGGTAGAAGCTTCAGTTAAGGCAAGTCAACGTGCTTCAGCTCGTGCAAATGAGGTGGAGGCGGAAAAGCTCCAGCCTTACGGGAAGCTGGGCGGCGTTAGGTGCGGCAACGAGCTCAGGACTTGCGGCTTCTCCCGGAATCCGCGATCAGGAAGAAGATTGGGGAGGGGAGCTCGGCTTTCTTCTCCCGAACCAGAGAGCAAGGGAGAGAGGGAGCAGAGGTTGGCATCGGGTGTCTTGCGAACCGAGGAGAAACGGGAGCGAGAGTGAGGGGAAGGGAGAAAAATCACCTCTCCGGAATCGGCCAAGGGAATTCTAAGTCTTGAATCAACCTCATGCCCCAACAGGAGACCATTCAGAGCCTTGTATGGGAAGCTTCGCCTTCTCTCCACTGAACCGAGGTCTGTTGCCTTCAGGATACTCTGCTCCTCTCTAAGTATCAAATTGGCACTGTGTCGCCTCCACCTTTGCTAAAGAAAACTATGCATATACTAGGATGAGGGGTCACGCCGCTGAAACATCTGGCAACGACGAATTTCAAATTTCAGGAAGATCAAGGCCGTCGAGCCAATTTCTGGATTTAGGGAGTGAATTCAAAATTTTAATAAAGTCGAATAGGCTCAGCTAGAATTAAAATGGGCCGAATCATATTGAACACGAGTCCAAATTTGATCCAATCTGAGTCAATTTGGGGATTCAGGCCGGCTCGAGTTTAACTTGGGTTTGATTTGATTTGATCAAATAAACAAAATTGAAGAGTCGATAATTCGAATCAAAATAAACCCGACGCGGCTAACACGAGTGGATCTGATTTAATAGATTTCGATCGAGTTTAATTTAACCCAATTTCGAGTCGATTCAAGTTCAATTAAATTTTTACCAAGTCAATTTTAATGAGGTCAAGTTTGAATCAACTCGATTGGACCTGAATCGGCATCGACCTAGGTACCTAGGCTCGACGAGATCTAAATAAATCGATTGAGGATACTCGAGAGTATTTGAGAGAAAATTGAGGTCAACATGGGTAGCGACCCAAAAAGATGATAATTCAGCTTCTAGTGGCAACACTGCTTTAACTCCAAACACTAGAGAGTAAGGAGTGGCTTTGGTTGACGTCTTATAGATTTTACGGTATGCCCATAGGGCTTTTGTCATCTTTGTATGCCACTCTCTTTTATTCTTGGTGAGAATCTTATTTAGCAATTTCACCAGTATTTTGTTGAAGTCTTATGCCAGAACATTTGCTTTTGGATAGTATATAGAGGAATATCGCCAATCAATCTTATACCGATTGATAAATCTGTTGATCTTAGTGCTTTTAAAAGCTGTACTGTTACCCAAGATTATGCAGCATGGGACATCGAATCTATAAATAATGTTGTGGATAATGAAATTGATCACATGCTTAGATGCGATTTCTTTGAATGGAGCAACTTCCACCCACTTTGAGAAGTAGTGTGTTGTTGTCAGAATGAAACGATATCCTATTAAAGATGGCAGATCTATCAGCCCAATTATATCTATGTCCCAGCATTCAAATGGCTAGGATGCTACTGTTGAGTGAAATAGATTTGGTGGTTGATGTAGAACATCATCATGGATTTGACACTCATAGTACCTCTTTGCATGGTTAATACAACCTCTTATTATTATTGGCTAATAGTAACCCAATCTCTTGATTTTAGCAGCCATTTTGGGACCTTCTTGATATGCACCATAAAGTTCTTCATGGACTTTTTCTACTACTTTATCAGCTTCCTTGGTCCGTAGGCACCTTAGCCACATTTGATTGAAAGCTCGGCAATACACCATATTATAAACGAATACATATTATAATGCTCTCTACTAAATTTGCTTGGCAAGAGATTTATTTATCGGGAGTTTACTTTCTTTGAAGTAGTCGACGAAGGGTTGCCTCCAATCATCTTCTACTTTAACATCTAAATAATGCATCTACGATTCTAAAGCTTGACTAGCTTTACATCTCTTGACCACATGATATCCTTCTAGATAATTTTCCATAATGATCTGATGAAGAGATTGAGGGTCAACAAGAGTTACATCTTATTGGCATGATATTCTCTCTGCCTGTGAGAATTATAATTGTGTTGGCTTTAAGACCAGATGATTGTGCATCGTAATTATTAAATGTCATTCATCAATCATATTCACCATTTGTTTAGCCAATTTTCCAAGACAATTAGCTTTGCTATTTTGACCTTGAGGAACCTGAGCTAATTGATGATTGGAATTTATTTCATCATCTCAAGAACTCACCGATGATAGCAGGCTAACTCGAACTTGGCAATTTTGTAAACTCCCAGTACTTAATCTACGATAAGTTGAGAATCATCGAAGATTTAGAGATTTCAAATTCTAACATCGATTAAAATCTCCAGTCATACTTTTAGGGCTTCATATTCGGCCTCATTATCGGTCTGAGGTTCAATCAAGATGAATGAGAATATCATTATGCCTCCCTAAGGTGCTAAAAATGAGTCCAATTTCCAGCTTGAGCTTTTTTCAATTTTGGAGGCTAAGTGGGCTTAATTGATGATGCTTCATTGAAGTACATTTCCCATACTCATAGCATCTCCTCGTCTTCGACATTCATGATCAGCTCATCAGGTTAATCATCATTGAGCGATGAATCTGTAGGGATAGGAAGTGCAATAAGAAAATCTACCATAGCTTCCCTTTCACTTCCTTTTATGGGATATATGATATATGAAATTATAACAGTATCACTATCCATATGGATAAATGACCTGTCAATGTTGGTCTTGTCATCAAGAATTTTAGTGGATTGATCTTTCATATCAAGGTAATTTTATAAGATAACATATAATTATAGAGCTTATGAATTGCAAAAATTAGGGCCAAGTAATGCTTCTCAATCAGAGAGTAGCGTATTTCTGCTCTAATCAATCTTCAACTTATGTAATAGAGCACATTCTCATTACCTTCTTCATTATTATTGGCCAATAATGCTTCGAGGGACTCTTTTAGTGCTGTCGTATATAGTATAAGAGGCTTCCTCGGAATTGGCCCCGTAAGAATAGGAGGGTTCAATAAGTATCTTTTGATGCTATCAAATGCTTCTTGGCACTAATTTAAAGTGTACATCTTTTTATCATATTTAAAAATGATTGGCACCTACCTGACAGATTTGATATGAACCACCAAATAAAAGATAGCTATCCTTGCAAGGAACGGAGTTATCGAATGTTCTTTGGAGGTGGTATCTCCATAAATTCCTTTATCTTATTGAGGTCAATCTCGATTCCTCGATGACGAATGACATACCATAAGAATTTTTTGGAGGATACCCAGAAGGCACATTAAGGGAGTTCATCTTCAAATCATATTTTCTAATCCTCTCAAACACATATCTCAAGTCATCTAAGTGTTATTTTCGATCTAGGCTCTTGAGGACCAGGTCATCAACATAACACTCAGTCTTCTGGTGTATTAACTCATCAAATATATGCGTTATTGACCATTATAGGTGGAAGCAGCTTCTTTAAATCAAAGGGCATGACCATATAACAAAAAAATATCGATGTGTGTTCTAAATGATGTGTACTTCTCATCCTCAGGTATTATCCAAACATCTATCCATAAATGAGAACATATCATAGTTGAATGTGTTTTCCACCAAGAGTTTGGATACAGGAACAGAAAATTTTCTTTTGAACATGCCTTATTAAGGTCCCAAAAGTCAATACAAATACAAATTTGTCCATTCTTCTTCTTTACATGAAGAATATTGGTGATCGAGTCGACATATTTTTTTGTCTCGGAAGAAGCATACTTCTATGAGCTTCTTGGTTTTGGCAATCACCTATTCTCCAATCTCTAATCTCATTCTCTTTCGATCTTTCTTGATGGTTGTTGTCTCAGGCTTGATGGCTAATCTATAAACTGCTATATCAGGGGATAAGTCGGGCATCTAAGCATATGTCTAGAAAAATTAATATTTGAATTCATAGAGAAGCTCTTTTATTTTTTTTTTTGTATTTTTTCCTTAGGTAAAAGAGCACTGATAAAGGTCAGGCGATGATCATCTTTAGTTTGAGAGGATATAATAAAAAAGTGATAGGATTTCTTGAAGGATTCTTCAAGGTGCCAACCATCAAGAACTTTGTCTGTATGGTCATTTTTGGGACCTACTTTTGATAAATTTCTTTAATATCAGATCTCTAGGGGTACACACTAGATATCACACCATTCTTTTGCATATTTTTTTCTTTAGAGATATTGATCTCCATATTTGTTTTCCATTATGTCGGGACCTTTCGTCGGTGGATTCTTGGATAGGCGTCTAAGTGTCACACCCTGATGCTCACCGTACATATCTTGATTCTTTTTTGATTTTACCATCATAATAGATGTTTTCTTTTCCCACTATCGGGGCTTTTTAGTGATGACTTTTTGGATATAGGGACCAAGTGCTACGTCCTAATGTTCACCGTATAGAGCTCAACATTAGCATTAAAGTTTTTTTCTGCTACTATGGCATTTAAATGACTAGCTGAAGATGAAAAGAGAAACAAAACCCCAGTAGGTTGCCAAAAATCGGTGGGCTCCAAAAATTTGGCCCCGGCCTCTACCTGATTATTTTTTTAGGGAGTTTTAACAGATTAAATTTTGGCATAAATTTTGGAAGGAAAATGAATTTGTAGATAAGGCACTACCCAAAGATTTTGCCCTCATTTGTGAGGACTTTATGATCTAAGTTCTAGTTTCCTATAGCGCAAGCCCCTATAGTTAATTACCCCTCCTGATAACGAGAGAGAACTTTTGATTAAGGCTAGTCATCAATTAGATATGAAGATATATGTGTTATTTGGCATATAGTAGCAGTATGGTCATTAAGGATTTGGGAATTTGGAAAGTTTGTTATTTAAAATACAAATTTCACCACCTTACACTTAAAGCAGATGGTGGGGGAATGGATGATGGACCCGATCAAGATCCCATAGTTCCTTCATCCTGGGACATCATGGTCCCGGGTGTACTTACTCAGAGGAGGTAGTCAACCCAACTTGATAGAAGGATCCTTGTCGGAAGCCATGGGTTGCTTCATCCAAGGGGACCTTATAGACCTATGTTAGATGCTTGCTAAGGGGAAGAATTTAAATCCACCTTAGCTAACAGATGATTTTATGCCATATCGATCATATCCTATTGATTCATATCTCAAGTATTTGATGCTACTATGGAACATATTATCTCTAGAAATAACTGGTATTTTGTGGTGCCATTTGGCAGTAAAACTACGGTTCAGAGGGCCCCTGGTCATAACCATTTATCATGTGGTACCATTTAACAAAAAAACTACTAGTTAGAGGATGCGTACCACATCCTTACTAGTAGGATATTATTTGAGAATGGATTCTAGTTATATTTTCAAGTAGACATTAGCTCTATGTGAGCTAAAGTAAATTTTAAATTGTTTACCTTACAAAACTATTGTAGAGGGTGAATGGATTTCAAATGGATTATTTCAATTTTAAATATTTAGATTTTAGGATTTTTAGTATTTTGGAAATCTTTATAGAGTTTTAGAGTATGCGCATTTGGGTGGCATTTAAAAAAAATTATTTGAGAACCCCTCCGGTTGAGATCTTCATTCAACATGGTTATCATCAGGGTGACTCTGAAGTCACTTGAAAATATTTGAATTTTATGGAAGTTTTAGGGCATTTTGAAAGTGTTTGTAAACCTTGTCGACTTCATGGAGTTATCAACAGAGGCTCAGGTTCCAAAGGCTTTAAGCATTTATTAGTGAATTATATTGATTATAGGCCTTAAAGGCCTAATATGAATGTATTAAAATAAATATGTCGGTTCCTATAGCTATATATTTATTTGATGGTTAGAACCCTATTGACTACTATTGATCCACATATAAGGATCATGTTTAAACTTGAATTCACTTATTAATCCACGTAGTATCCCTAAACATCACATGTGTATTCATAACATGCTCGTCGAGGCCCATGCAGATATTTAGGGGCATTTTGTAATTATTTACTAAACCTTGTCAACTCCTATTTACTTGCTTAGGAGGATTGGATTCAAATTTATTGACCTGCATAGCTTCCTTAGACGTTATATATGTATCCAAAACACGCTAGTTGGGGCCTATACAGGTCTTGTATTTACCCCTTTAGTGTACTTATGTGCATACAAATTATTATGCATGTGTGGGGGTATTCTTGGAATATTGGTAGACACCTTCTATTTGCTTATATGAATGTTACAGATCTGGTGGCGTGGTGTAGCAGCTTCTAAATTGAATGATTCCCTACTTTCTACAGATGGACTGTTGTGCACTATTTATATGATTTATGTAAGTAGGTTGTAGTCCACTAACTAATATCCTGCCTTGGATTGTAGAGGCCTATATTTACTAAATGTCATTCTCCCTTTTCTCGTAGATGGCACTTTGCATACACGAGAGGTTTCTTTCGACAACTTGTAGGATTTCTGGATTACATGTGACGCTCGTCGCTAGTCAACAATTGTACATATGTTATTATGAATATATAAACACTTAATTATTGCCAACAAGTATCCACATTCATTTACACATTGATTTCTGTTTGCTTGTGAAGGACCCCCTATCCTTGTAATACATTTATTGTTGTTGCTCATAGGTAAGTTATTATATCCATTGGCATGCCTACATTATTCACTGCTTGAGCTACATTTTCCATCCACCTTTCCACATATGTTGATTGATGAATTGTTTCCTTTGTCATTGGTTTCTTTATTGCATTTATTGAAGGAATCTTTTATATTTGCTTGTGCCCATTTCAGTATTTGTAGGGAATTTACTATATTCATATTTGTCTTTTGTTGTTGTCCCTTGCATGTGAGGAGTCTCTTATTTATTTATTGCTACTTGTATTTAGATTCATAAGCTAGTACTATCAATCATTAGTTAAAAGTCTTATATTGTGGATTACGAACATATCATGTCCCAAGTTCTTGATCGTGTATAGGCACATGCATTTTTGCACATTCATGTTGTTCTTCGTAAGCAAATGAACACTTTAGCTAACATGGAGATTCTTGAATGTTGATTAAAAATCTCTCATCATTGATTTCAATCGTGTGGTTGTGATTTCATTTAACTATTCCCTATGAGTGAATGATGCTATGGATTACAAACCTTTCATTGTCTTTGGACACAGCTTGTAGTTTGTAAGGGACTTATGTGTGGATGATAGTTTCACTATGCACATTATGCCGATTGCTTGGCACCAATCAACTTCAATTTCTTAGGAACATGATTGAGGTATGTTGCTTGTATTCATGGCATGCCTCCTCTTTACTCAATTTATTCTATTGCTATTTAGGAGTGGGTTATGCTCTATGTTGAAAACCAACTATAATGCTCCAATATTCTCATATGATGGCTTTGTAACCAAGCCATACCTTTTCACAAATTTCTCTTCTTTTTTTATCAACATCTCCATTTCAAATGAGATGATAATTGCAAGTTCTTTGTTATCTTTCCAAAAATTCCATGCAAAAAGGTTTATAACCAACTCATGCATGAGTCCCTTTCTTATTTGCTTGTCTTTGATTTGAATCATTACACATTCAATTAAGCTCAAGTTTATGTTATGCTCCAATCGAGTTCAAGTTCAAAGAAAGTCCTCCATATGTTGAAATAAAGTTCAGGCACAATATGAGCCTCTTCCATTCGAGTCCCCTATTATCCTTTAAATTCAAATGATGTTTAGTTCAAGTAAAGGTTCATCTTGAGTTTGATTTCACTTAAGTTTTTTCATTCAATCAAGTTCAAGTTGAGTTCACAATTGATTCAAGTCTTTCATGGTTCATTTAAGCTCATATACATTAAGATTTGAATTTTTTTAAATCAATTGCATCAAGTCCACAAGTCCCAAATTGCCCCTTGAGTTCAATCAAGTCCAAGCTCACTTTTTGTTCAAGTCCTTATCTTTTTTAGATAAAATTTTGGCAGCCTTCCAGCGTCTCCCTTATTTAGAGGAAAAACTTAAGAGGCAGCCTACCTACAACATCAAGAAAATATGCACGGTCGATATTGTGAGACACCGTGGCCATAGTTTTTATCATCCACCATGCCAATAAAGGCGTGCATGGGATTTTAAAAATAGATATTTGAAAAAGCAGTTCTTTCCCTGCGTACAGGTACATATATTTTTGCCCCACTATGCTAAGAAAAGCACGTATAGGGATTGCATGCTTCGTTGTAAGCGCCGCACCAAGTTTACTCCCACCACGCTAAGAAAAATGTGTATGGGTAGTCTCTTGGCGTGACATGAACACCGAAAACATGACTTAAAGGGGATTACCCAGCTTACAAAAAGCACCGTGATGAACTTCCTCCCACCATGCTAAGAAAAGTATGCATGGGTGGTTATTCGCCGCGTTGCAAGCGTCGAGATGGATTTTCCCAAGTCTAGGATGCTATACCTTGGCAACTGGTGATGGTGCTGGCACGTGGATTTAGGTGAGAGAAGAGTGAGCTTGTTTCTTTTTTTAATTATAATTAACCCTAACTAATTATAGTGAATTAAGAAGTAAATATAGTTATTATAATTAATTATAATATTATAATTAATCATAATTAATATCAATTAATTATATTTAGTTATAACTTTAATAACTAATAATAATTAGAAATAGTTTATAATAATTAATTAATAAGTAATTATGATTAATTAGGTTAATATTTTTGTACTATGGCCTGTAGTTCTGGGAGGACTTTCGTGGTTCCTATTTTCTTGCAGTTCTTTATTTTTTTTTTTTTTGCAGTTCTTTGGTTGGTATATGATATACTAGTGGTTCTCTTACCTCTTTTTGGGCTTATTCATTTTTTGGATATATCTTGTGGTTTGCTTTCGCTTTTGCAGGATCCTTTTTTTTGCAAGTCTGTGCGCTTCTAATTTTTTTGGAAAGGGGCTCGTGTTGATCATCAATTTTTTGCAGCTCTCATTTTTTGGGTGCCCTTGCTTGTGCACCATAGATTGTACTTAGGTTGCTTTGTATTTTTGAGTAGTAGGGATCTTGAGCTTATAGTTTTTTTTGCTTTTTGCCTTGTAGCTCTTTCGAGCAATAGTGAGCTCAAGGTGCCTTTAAGGACCTTTTAATTTTCTTTTTAATCAATGTGTAGGCCCCTTTGTGAGTTTCTGCTAATATATATATATATATATAACTAATAATAATTAATTATTATTAATGACATTAATTTTGATTAATGGTAATTTAGCACAATTAACTATTTTAATAATACTTAATTAATATTAATTATACTTAATTATAATTAACCCTAATTATGAAAGAGTTTAAGCAAGATATAATCAGGATTTGAGTCGGGTTAGGGAACTAAAAACTCACAGAGAATAAAAGCCTCTGTTTCCCTATATTTAATGTAAATTCCATAGTTCGGCATATTCACTAGACTCGGTCGAAGAAGCGCGTGGAAGGAAGCAGATAGACCTGTCAAAAACGGGTCACGGGTCGGGTTCGAGTCCAACCCGAAATTGACCCGACACTGTTCAACCCGACCCGACCCGACCCGTTTTTGCAAACGGGTCGATTTTCCGAACCCGAACCCGACCCGCTTCGGGTCCGGGTCAACCCGACCCGACCCGATTCGGGTATATTTAATTAATTTTTTTTATTTAATTCATTTTATTTAAATTTAAATCAAATAAAGGGTATATTTACTTCAATTAATTTAAAATAAATCAAGATTAATTTAATTTGGGCAATAATATTTATAATTTTTTGAAATATTATTTACTTATTTCATAAAAATGCATTAAAATCCTCCAAAACTAATTAAAAATGGGTCAAACCGGGTCGATTTCGGGTTTCCGGGTCAACCCGAACCCGACCCGGTTTTACAAACGGGTCGAAATCTCTAACCCGAACCCGACCCGGTTCGGGTTCGGGTTGACCCGAACCCGAAATTTTCGGGTCGGGTTCGGGTCGGGTTTTCGGGTCGGGTCCAATATTGACAGGTCTAGAAGCAGATAGTTACCTTCGTAGAGAGCAAGCTCCTGTCATTGTTCCTAATCAAATTATTGAAACTTCCAATTCAATTAGAAGGGAATGTCATCGGAGGAGGTGGAGAGGCTAAAGAAAGGTGTCGATTAGGGTAGAGATGGGTCGGAGAGGGAGGAGGCTCTTCAGTTTGATGGGAGGAAGAACAGAGGGATCGACAAGGTATTGGTGGAAGCACTCTCTCTGTTTCTCCCTCTCTCCCTCTCTCTCTATAGAATGGAGGAATAAAATGGGGGAGAAGTCAGATAGAGCGATGATTTGGAGGTTGAGGTCATGGGATTTTTGCATGTGGGAGAAGCGAAGGAAGAAGAGACATGAATGCTTTATTCTGCTCGGCATTTAACGACATGAATGGCATGATCAATGATCTGCTTTGCGGGAAATCTGGGAAGGGTTTGATTCGACGCCAAATTCAGCAAGATATCCAGGTTCGACAGTCTGAGGTATGCAAGTTTTCAACCATATTTTTGGCAAGATTTTGGCTGTAGTTGAGCTGGTATAAACGCATTTTCATTTGATTTTTTTTGTTTTTTAAATTTTTGATAGGGTCAACACCCTTTGATTGTGAACTTAATATTTTCCTCTTGATTTTAATTTCATCATTATGAAATTGATATATCGTAGGAAAAAATTCTAAAAAGATACTTCCAAAATTCATAAAAATGTTAAACATTGATCTAATCATCTATATTGGGGCTCAAAAGTGACAAATCTAAATGTGGAACATGAATAAATGATCTTGAGTGATCCAAATAAATTTATATAAGATTTATTTGAGTCTAAAAATGTGCTATGCTACATACAAGTAAGATTGATGATCAACCAAATAATCACTTACTCGCTGGCCTTCTATCCATTTTAATTTTTTAATTAATTAATTAATTAATTTATTTACTTTATTTTTTAAATTCATAAGAAAATAAATTAGAAGGTTGACTTCTAAAATCTAAAATTCTAAAAGCAAAATTCATTTCTCTCCTACCCTCCAAATTCTACAATCCCTCCCGTATGGGGAAACGAACTTGCCAGCAAAAGAGTTCTGAGCTATGTTGCACCGACACAAATACGACGGCATGGATACGACACGATATGGATATGGAGCATGTTAATTCTTAAAAAAGCAGGATATAGGCAGCGGCGAATTCATGATGGGGGCACGGGCCCCTAATGAATTTTTAATTAATGATTTATTAAACCTATTTATTGCTACCTAATTATCATTAAGAACAGCTTTTAGTTTTTTTGGATTAATATTACAGCTGGTCCGCTGCAATTCTCTAATTTTGGCGGAGTGTCTGCGATGAAATCAAAAGGGCAAAACGCGAAAGATATCCTTCATTCCTTCTTGTTCAGGGCGGGTGGCGGCTCGCCGGCTTGCTACCAGATGGCGGAAGAAGGGCGAAAGGGTGGACGCCTGGATGGAGACTGCGGGTAGCGGCATACTTCACGACTTCGGGTGGAACTGCTCGGCTGCTCCTCCTATTTCATAGATTTGAGGAATCAAAATGTATTAGATTCTTCTCTACGCCTTCACTGCTTCTTATTATTTCTTTTGAAGATTTGAGGAATAAAAAAGTATTTGATTCTGATTATTTCTTGATGAAAAATGTTCAAACGAGATCTGTTTTATATTGATTATTTCTTGAAGAAAAGGATCTTACAGAGTTATAGTTCTTACTTTTTATTTTTGTATTTTTTAGATGATGTATCAATTTTTTTTTTAATTATGTTAATTTTTATTTTTGGATGGTGTTTCAAAATTATGTGTTATGCTAAAAGCCTAAAACACAAAATTATTTGCAGTTATGTAGCAAATTTGTTTACTTTTTTGTATAGATTTATAAACTCATTTGTATCTATTTTTTTTTTAATTTCAAGTTGGTCTAATTTGATAATGATCATTGTTAGCTAAACACAAATCTTGAGAAATGTTAAAACCAAGCATCTTTTTAAGAAATTTGATTAGTTATATATAGCAAGAGAGAAATTTGATTAGATTGTATATATTGATACATAGATTTATGTAGGTTATAACTTATATGGTTAACAAATTAAGAAAAGTCTCAAATTAATTTATCTATTATTACAATTTTTTCGATTGAAATTAACTTGTGATGGAAATTGATTTTATAATTTTTGCATTCAGGAACTCTTCCAGAATCAAATAATTGCGAGTGTTCTACACTTCTACTGATATGTAACAATTGATAGGTATTTTTTTAGTTATTAATCAATTTACTAGCAATCTAGCATATAACCTTTTTTGTTGCAAGCATTAAATTTTTTTAATTAGTTTATTTTAAAATTAGATATGGAACGATATTTTAAAAGAAAATTTTATCAAATCAAATTGTCCACAAACGTTATTTTTTTAATTTATTTAAGGAACTTGGATTATTTTGTGAGAAGAATAACATAAGTATTCCAAACATGACTGATACATTTCTGATGCGAGGAAGATCAAGACGTCGTACTGAAAGTATAACAAATATGCGTCATTATCAAATTGAATTATTTTACACTGTTACAGATATGCAACTTCAAGAGCTCAATAATAAGTTTGATTAAATTTATATATAATTACTAATGTGTGTGGCATGTTTGAATCTATATCAATCATTTTCAGCTTTCAATAAAGAATGATTGCTACGCCTTGCAAAATTTTATCCGTCAGATTTTTCATAAATGGATCTCATTATACTAGAGAATCAAATTGAGAATTTCATTATTGATATGAAATCAAATGAGTATTTATGAATTTAAAAGGACTTAGAGAACTTTCTTAGAAAATGGTGGAGACTATGAAGAATGATATTTATCCTTTGGTGTTCTTACTTATAAAGCTTGCTATGATATTGCAAATTGCTATAGCAATAGTTGAACGAGCATTTTCTGCAATGAACATTATAAAGAATCCTTTACGCAATTGTATGGGAGACTCTTGGATGAATGACTGTTTACTTACTTATATTGAGAAGGATATTTTTATTGGTATTAACAATGACTTGATTGTACAACGATTTCAAAAAATGAAGACTCGACGGGAGAAATTATAGATGACAGATAAGAAGAATCTCATGATTAGTGTTCTCAATTGTAAATTTGTTTTTGCTTTATCATATATTTTATGTTTTTATTATGAATCTAATGATTTTTAAACAAAAATTTTAAAACCTCCATTGTCGGTCCCAAGCCCGGATGAAAAAGGTTGAGTGTTTTTTTTTACTTCAATGAATTGTGTCCCCACATGAAAAAAATCTTGGCTCCACCCTTGGATATAGGTATGACATGGACATGACATTATAATTTATAAATCATACATAAAAATTAAGAAGGTAATCAAAGCATAATATCTGGAATTACAAAAAAAAAGAAGAAGAAAGCAACATCATTTGTAGCATTGTAGCTTATAATATCAAAATAAAAGTAAGAATTAAATGTCTAGTACAACAAAAAAAGCATAAACTTAAATTGTCTAGCATATGAAGTTTCAACTATTCAATAGAAGGAATCATATAATAAGCTCCTTCAGTGGTTTGTCATTGAACTTTTATATCATCTTCAATAAAATCATAGCTTCTAATTCAGCTCATCAAGTGAAAGATCATCAATTGCTAATGTACCCATATCATCTAGAGACTCAAATCCATCTAAAAAAATGAGAGAACCTCGCTCACAGCCACATAAGTAAATAAGACTCATCTTTTTTTTTTTGGAGTTTTTTTTAATAGACACGTGTATTGAATATGCATCTCCTTTTGAAATTAAATAATATTTTAATTGTATATGGGTTTGCCATGTCTGACACATATCAGTGTCGTATCGAAGGCAAATCCATGTATCGATGTATCTGATACAACACGCCTTCATAAATAGGTGTATCGGTGCAACATAGGTTCTGAGATAAAAGCTTTCTCCCAAGATCTTTTTTTTTCTCTTAAATGAGGTGGAAAAAACTTTTAATATGCATATGTGTGAGTAAAAGTTGAGGTTATTAATCTATTTTACATGATTCTAATCCCTCTTATTAAAAAGGATTTATGATCCTTATTTTGCTAGATGAAATTAGAGGAGTGGTGTTCAAAATTCATAATCCTTATTAAGAAGCTATAGGTCTCTTAAAAAGTGAGATGACTCTCATTTTTTGGGCTTAATCAATATGAGAAAGATGCATCTTAGGTTCAAAATTCTTATGGTCAAACTCTCATCTTCATATGAAAATTAGTTTTATTTTTTTCATTATTAATAAATTATATAGAAGCAAAAGACACATGAGATTCATAATCCTTGTAATAAGGCTCTCTCCATCCTTTAAAAAGGGGTAAAAAAATTTCTTTTATTTGAATGTTTTGTATTAAAAAGAGGTGTCCAAATTGTATGTTCTTCCTTGAAAAATAGGATCAACATTTCTCATTTGTATGGGCAATATCTATAGAAAAATCTATGAGGTGATTATCCCAGAGAAAGGCTCTAGTCTTTCTCTAAAAATGAGCTAAAATGACTTCACATGAATGGATTTGTTTTGAGAAGATATATTAAAGCTCATAACATTTATGGTTTTGTTCCTCCTATTAAGATAAGGTTGAATGTACTCTTTTAGATAAATGAGATCAAAGGAGAGGTGCTTAGGATTCATAATCTATATAATAAGACTCTAATCTCTGTAAAAAATGGAGCTAGCAATCCTCTTTTAGATTGATTAAATCTAAGGAGTGGTTGATATCACGGGCAACCATAAGATACCATTAGCTACAATTTATGTAATTTTGATTAGTTTTGGATAATATTTTACAATTTATTCTTCTTTTCTTTCATTCTTCTAGGTGGCTATTTTTTGTATATGATCCTTCTAATAAAAAAATGTTTAATCTAAATTACACTTAATTTGAGAAAAATGTTATTTAAATCTATCTTTTAGTGTAGGAAAGAAGCAAAATACTCCATGATTGAAGGAGCACAGTAGCACCATAGATAGAGCATCATAGTGCTATGCTCATCCTAGCACTAGAGCACTAGAAGGCATTACTATAACGGTAAAAATTTAGAGAGCAAAGCATAAGACCAAGCACCACAACACCATGGTAAGTGATAGTTACTAACAGTTTAATAGGCCAATAGATGTAATGATTGATTGAATAACACATTGATTCAATCTGCTACAACACTACCTCGGTTAGTACCTCGATGCAAATTTAATTATTAGAAAAAAAATAATAAATAGGAGGCTAATTTTTTATGTGTAATTTTTGTTGGCTTGGGGGATGCTTCTTCCATTATTGCTACTGGATTGGCTGTAGGGCTTGCTTCTATATGACCTAGGGTTGGTCAAGGTACTGCTGCGGGCTAAGCCATAGAAGGTATTGCGAGACAACCAGAAGCAAAGGGTAAAATACGAGGTACTTTATTGCTTAGTCTTGCTTTTATGGAAGCTTTAACAATTTATGGACTGGTTATTAAATTGTTATTTTATATTTGCAAATTCTTTTGTTTATTGTTTCATTTCACTACGGGAAGGGCTGGCAAATTATTATTTTTAATTAGAGAGAGAGTAATCAAGGAAATTCATTTTAGCGATTAGAGTTTATAAAGGGTAGAAAAGAGCTTTTTATTAATATATTAAATTAACTCTTGTATCTTTATTTTATATTGAAATGAATTGTATTTTTTTTAGTTTAATTTTTGTGACTGGCTAAAAAGTTTTTATGGGATTGTACTATGTTAGAAATCTTATTTTCTTAAGATTAGATATAAAATTTTTTAATTTTTAATTGTTATTTTTAAATCCTTTGTGCTTAATTTAGTTTATGTAAAAGTCTTACTAAAATAAAAACTTGATGTGATTTCTAGCTTCAATGGGCGAATAATGGAACAATTAGGGGATTTAAAATAAGATTCTTCCATGCATAGACATATAGTTGATAGAGCCTTGGAATCTTAAGGAGATATAATCACTCTTAACTAAACACTCCAATTAGATCGACAGAGACGAAGAATATTTATGCTTTGATTCATAACAACACTAAGAGAGATCTAACTTTTGTACTTATGAGCTTTTTAACTATCATAGGTCCAGTAACTAAAAACTAGGATTTTAAATTTTAAGACTTAGTTGATAGTTTTCATTAGCACACACTTAATGTTTTATTGATAAGATAAATTTGGTGTTTCACATAAGATATAATAGAGTGAACTTAGGGTAATTCATTTTTTCTCATAGGACTGATAATCTACTCATTACTTTATCACTTGACATGATACATACACCAGCAAAGAACCAGAGTTTACACACAAAATAGCTTGTTTGAAGTGTATAGTTTAATGGTCAAGTATTTGGAGCTGTTGCTAGGGATATTGGATAAGTATATTTTTCTTTAATGTATATATATATTTTTAAAAATATTTGTTTAATCATATCATTTATCTTTATTTATCTTGCATAATTTTTTGTATTATTATTTAATATTTTATATTTAGTATATTACTGCATTACAAATTATTCAATTAGGCTTTGATGTACATTTTAATTTTTTATGTATTATTATTTTATGAATAAGAAAGCCCAACTAAGAGAAGTCTTGTTTGATCCTAAGATAGTTAAAAACCTCTAAAAATTAAAAAAAAAAAAAAACACAAATATTTGAAGATGGCAGACCTAGTGCAAAAAGTAAATCAACCTAGAGAGTATGTAAATCCCATGGTAGAGGGCATTCATTAAAGCATTAATAGGCCTAATTAATATCCTAACTAATAATTTTGAGTTAATTCTCTCTATCATTCAAATAGTATAAAATTCTTAGTTTGAGGGAACCTTATAGAGGATCTTAACTTGCATATAGCTAGTTTATTAGAGATTTGCATAACATTTAAGTATAACAGGGTTCCGATCAGAGAGGGGCCTCGGCTAGAGAGAGTCACTCCAAGATTTCAGAGAGAGAAAGGTTCATATTTTTTTGAATTTCCAATCCCATATTCCCGATTTGGTTGAATGGTGGCTGAGGGTCGCCGATCATCACCTTCTGATGACCGAAAAACTCTACATCCCATACTTTACGAGGTTTCCTAGTGATTTTCACGGTGGATCCAAAATCTTGAGTATTACCAATCAGGATATTAGGAGCGATCAACATCCTTTGGTCATTAATGAGCGATGTGTTCCTCCTATGTATGAAGATGTTTTGGTGATGGGAAAGGGGAAGGAAGTAGTTGAAGCAGTCCAGGAAACATTTTCAGTGGCTTCTTCACCAATTTAGAATTTATTGACTAGAATGGCAAATGACTCGAAAGCTTCTTCTTCATTTGGCTTCAAATTGAAGTTTAACAGATTCTCGAATTCTACTTTTGCTGATAACAATGTGGAAAATTAGGGATTTTCAAATTTGAATTTTGATATGACAAAGCAAGATAAAGATTTATTGATTGCTGAAGAAATGGCAATTGAAAAAGGGATGAAGGTATTATCGAAAATTTCTAATAGTAACTTTGAGTCAGTAAATGAGTGGTCTATGAGCCATAATATCAAAGTAAATTATGTGAATCCTAATTTAGTTGAAGCTGTTGATGTAAATGTTGTTAAATCGAATATGAAAAAGGTATACGAGAATGTAAAGCTACTTTAAAAATCTCTAGTGGTGAAAGTGTTTGGAAAAGAAATTCCATTTTCTCTTTGTAGCATTAAGCTAAGGAGACAATGGGATAGATTTGTCTCTTTTCATATTACCTCATTGGGTTTAGATTGGATTTTATATTCATTTCAATCTACCTAAATCATGGAGGAAGTTTTGAGTGGTGGTCCTTGGTATGTGGGTGAACATATTATAGGGATGGATAAATGGACTCCACAATTCTCCCCAAAATCGTTAAAAAAGGGCTATCCTCACCAATTTGGATAAGATTGCCACATTTACCTTTACATTGTTGGGATGATATTAATGTTATGAAGATTGCTTCAAAGATAGGAATTCCATTGTTCTTGGATGGAAAAATCTTTAAATGGGGTAGATGTGAATTTGCTAGAGCTTGAGTTCGTATTAATTTAGACTCTAAATTATCCAATGGAATTTGGATTGAGGGTTTAAATGGAAAATTCTTTCAAAATGTTGAATATGAGAAGATCTCATGTTTGTGTTTCAAATGTGGTAAGTTTTGCAACCCATGACCCCGAGTTTGAGATTTTGATGATGCCAAATAATGTTTGTTTTGAAACAACTTTTCATTGGATATTATTTTATTTGCTATTGTCCTTGAGTACTAACATTTCAGGAAGATCACAAGTGATTCAGGACGAAAGAAAGACTCAAGAATGAGTAGATTAGAGTATGAGTCAGATATTGTATTTTTCTATTTATTATATTTTTATTTTCTTGAGTCTGGACACAAAATGCATAAGAGCATGAGCAACTATGCACACACACAGGGGGGAGAGTTTGTTTTTAAATGTATAATGTAATAGAATTTCTTCTCTGGAGATCGTACTGTACGATTTTAATTCGTAACATACGATCCGAGCTATGTGGACGATTCTGTGAATAGATCGTACTGTACGAATATATTCATACTGTACGATATGTTCAGATCCAAAACCCTAGCCGTAGTTTAGTTTAAGTAAGTGATTTTATGCCGTTCGTACTGTACGAACATTTTCGTACTGTACGATTTATTTTAAATACTTAAATTAACCCATAATTAGTGCATGAAATCCAGGCCTAATTATATTTTGAGCATCGTACTGTACGAACAAGATCGTACCATATGATGAACAGAGACGAAGTGTGATCGTCCCGGATATCATCCTGGATGATCTTTTGGTTTTTATCTCACCGTACTATATGATAGTAATCGTACCATACGATGAATAGAGACGACATCTGATCGTCCAGACCATCATCCTGTATGAATAGTATTTTGTTGATCGTACCGTACGATATTATATCGTACAGTACGAATCGTTTTTTAACTTTTCGTACATCTTCGTACCAGGACGAAGTCTATTTATGAAGATCATACTGTACGATATTGAATCGTACTGTACGAACATTAATGACTACTTTTGAAATCAGAGGGATTTTGGAGCCAGTTTTTAGGTGTTAATCTCATCTTTTTTCAGTAAGAATTACAGAGAGGGTGAACGGGGTTAGAGAGGGATTCCAAGGGAAGAGAGCTCTTGAAAATTTCTTTAGGGTTTTAAGAGAGGAAGGTGAAGGTGAGCATTGTGAGGGAGAAGAGGTGTGAGGGAGATCATACGGTTGCTCCAAACTTGCTGCATCTTGTTCCTCCTGTGGCCCTAGAAGAATTTGTGGGAGGATCTCCGGAAAGGATCTTCTACATCCGTGACCTCGAGGTACTCTACCTTCTCCAGGAGGGAGAAAAAGAAGAAGGTTCTCTGCCGTCGTCAAGAGGGTGAAAATAGAATTTAGCACTCCGCCATGCCGGGTTGGTTAAAGGGAGGTTTGTAAAGGCTTCTCCGCCTTGACGAGGGGGGGCAAAAGGAGAACTATAGTTGGTAGTGAAAATCCCGGAGCGGAGGACTCCGGGGAGTGGACGTAGGTCATTGTTTGACCGAACCACTATAAAAATCATGGTGTGTTTTTTCCTTATCTCCATTTACTTTTACTTGCACTTAATTTTTCATAATTATTGCGTGGTGAAATTTGTAAAAGAAAATATGTTTAAGTTTTTGTTGTCAAATTTCAAAAATAACAAAAATATTAGAACTCCTTTTTAGGGTTACTTTTTATTGAGAAAAAGTTTTTCACAATCCACCCCCCCCCTCTTGTCATTTAGTGATTTCAGTAAGATAGGTCATATAATTGATAAGTGCCCGACTGTTCTTAAAGAAGAACATAATAAGATCAACTTGGAATCAAGGAATATTGAGAATAAAGGTTCGAATTCTGAAGGATCATCTGATACAATTGCTTTGGGTCCTTGGATACATGTTAATTTCAAGAAAAGTAAAAGAAGAAAGAATTTTCAAAAATAAGATTCTGTATTTAGGCCTTTGGCTGGGAGAAGTGTTTCTTCTCTTGTTCAAAAAGATTCAAATAACAAGTATAAAGTGCAAGCATTTGATTCTAATGCTAGTAATAAAATAGAAAATCAAACTGATCAAGTCTGTTTGCAAGCTACTGATTCAAATTCTGAAGGAAAAATTTCAGATTCTAATATAGTTCCTGTAGAAGATGGTGATGTTAAAAAAATTGTCAACATAGATGTTGATTCAACTGATGTGTCTATCCTTCAAATTGAGCTCTTTGAAGATGAAGCTGCATTAGCTATCAAAAAAGGGAATTCTGGAAAGACACTAGATGGTGTGAATGCTACAGGTATTGAAAAAAATTTATCAAATTTTTGACATTATAAATTTTAATGCGGCTGATTTTTTGGTTATTAAAGATAAAGTAAATGCCAAGGAATGTTTGATTGAGGATGGCAAATTTCATTTGCCACCTAAATCAGTTAATCATAAGAAGAAGTCAAATAAAGATTTGAGTTTTTTTGGGCCTATCAAAGGTAGTTTTAGAGGAAAGAAAATGGAAAAGATTGGTGAAAGTGGATATTCACCATTCAAATCATAATTGAGCTTATGAAGGGTGTTAATGGTAAGTACCAAAATAGAGTTGATAAAGTCATCGAGGAGGTTAGCTTTCTGCAGGTGGATGTGTTTATATATTCTTGCATTGGTGTTAACTTTCAATGGGAGATCTTATTTTATAAATCTATTGAGCTTCTTGGTTGCTACATTAGAAGTCAAGGAGTGGTTTTTTTTTTGAAGAAGGTGGAGTTTGTGAAGATTCAGTTTTCTACGAAGACAATCGGATCTTGGTTACATGTATTTCTTTCTTTTATTAGTTGTTATTTTTATTTTCGTTTTAGTTTAAAAATAAGCATGAGTGTGTATTTGAATGATGGGGATAGACTAAAGGAATTTAAGAAGTTTTCTACTCTTTATTTTTTTACTTAATCGGGAATTCTGGGATACTAATCAACCTTTTTGGTTGTTTAATTCTTGGTATCCCCTCCACCCAAATTGGTTTAAAATAAGGAGTAGAGAATCTTATTTTCTTTACCAAATTTCAAATCCTTCAAAAAAAATTCGTGTGCTTGTTTTTAGTTTAAATAAGGCTTCCTTGTTTTTAAAGGATTGCCATTAGTTTGTAATATTTTTTATTTTAATGAAATTTGCATCTTCTCAAAAAAAAAAAAAAAAAAAAAAATATAACGGGGTCTCTAATGATGTAGTTAGACTTAGGTTATTTTCATTCCCCTTAAGGGACAAGGTTAAAATGTGTTTGAACTCCTTCCCCCTAGGAACAATTACCATATATAATGATTTAGCTCATATGTTTCTAGTCAAGTACTTCTCTACATAAAAAAAGTTACCAAGCTTAAGAATGGCATAAACTCATACACTCAATTTGAGGGAGAATCAATATATGAAACTTGGTAAAAATTTAAGGAAAAGACTTAGAAAGTTCCCACACCATACCTTTCCTGATTGGATTATCATCAAGAGATTTTATAATATATTATTAAGATCTCTCAGATAAATTATTGATGCTAATGCTAGAGATTCTTTCATGTCCAATCCTTTTGATGAAACTTATGCTTTGATTGAAGAAATGGTCACCAATAATTTAAATGGACCTATGAGAGAGTGAACCCCAGAAAAGTGGTTAGTATTTATGAATTTGATGCATTATATATTTTGATTCTCAAGTTTTTTCTATATCTAGGAAATTGTATAATTTTTGAGTTAGTACATCTAAAGAAACATCCATAGAAGTAAAGGAGAGTATGTTTGGAGCATTAGGTTAGAAAAATATCTCAAAGGTTGAATCATTAAATTCCATTAATAATAAATAAAAAAACCCTTATTTTAACACTTACAACCTAAGTTAGAAGATTCACCCAACTGTTAATGGAATAATAATCTTAATGGGGCTAGTAATTAGTATTCTACCCAAACCAACTCAATAGGAAATTGGAACACACCTCAATAGAATTATGGAAACACATGGCCTAATAATCCTTAGATTTAATGTCAATAATCAGATTAAGGATATGAAGCCTTCTCTAGAAGTCCTAATTTTGAAAAATGCAAAGACTAATTATATAATGAAGGTACTATAACAAGGAACATTAAAAATAAATTAGGGCAGTTAGCTAGTTTCATGAATAATAAATCTCTAAGAGCCTTTCCTCGCCATACAACTAAGAAGCATTAAAAGGTTATTCAATTGAGGAGTGGGAGAGAGTTAGAAGAAGTGGTTAGGAATAAGGATCAACCTAATTAAGATACATCTATAGAACCACCTATAGAACCCGCCAAGCCTGAAGAACAACCTCAATTTGATAAAATCATAGAAAAATCCATTAGAAGGTTATTGAGGTTGTTGAATCAAAATTTAGGTAGAAATCTCTCTAGATTTTTTGAAGTATTTTAAAAAATTAACTATTATTAGTCCATTTGTTGAAGTTTTAGAGTATATTCATACCTATATTAATTTCATGAAAGATATCTTGAGTAAGAAGAGAGAACTGGGAGACTTTGAAATTATTGGCCTAATTAAGAAATTTAGTGCAATTCAACAAAAGAAAATCCCTCAAAAGCTTAAAGACCCAAATAGTTTTACCATTCGAAGGGCTATAAGGGATACATTTTATGGGACGACATTATGTTACTTTGGAGCTAGCATAAATCTCATGCGAATGTCCATATTCAAGAGACTTTATATAGGAGAAGTCCAACCCATAATGTTACTTTTTAGTTAATAGAACATTCATTCATATATCCAAGGCATGATAGACGATGTGTTAGTTAAGGGGGATAAGTTTATCGTCCACATTGACTTGATTATGTTAGACAAGTAGGAAGATAGTGAGATACTGATTATCTTGGGTAGAACTTTCTTAGCAATTTATAGGGCTATGATTGATGTGTAGAAGGGGGAGTTGACTATGAGGGCTCACACCAAGAAGTGCTAGGGTTTCTTGTTAGCTGCCACCTTTCATGCTTGAGGACCTCTCATCATGATCCTCTTCAGCTAGTTTAGGGGAGTATTTCTTTATTTTTGTTTTATTTCCCATTTACTTTAGCTTGACCTTAATAGATGAGGATTTTATTGATTCTTCAATTATGCTTTTATCAGATATTTTTGTGTTTTTGAGGTATTTTCTTGGCTTTATGGTCAATAATCTCTTAGGTCCTTGCTTTGTGATCAATCAAGTGAAAAACTATTCTTTTAAAAATACCTTATCATGATCTAATAATAATTCTTTCTTTCCAAATCTTAAGGTAATAACCCAGTGTGATTAGATGGCTGTGTGGATCTTTGAGGAAAAAAAAATTAAATCTATAGCTGCATTTGGGTTTTCTCTTGTTGGTAAATTCATGACTCATCTCCCTAAACTAGACCACATTCAAAATTGTTTCTTTAAACTTAATCTTTTTGTTGATTATTTTTCATTACCTTGTTAGATCCTCAGCATGTGCTTATCAAACTTTCAAATGATTTGGCTTATATTAGGGTTTTTGGGCACATATTTTACTATATTTATACTTGTTATATTAAACTTATAAAATGGTCTCCTATGTTTGATATAAATGAGGAATTTCCCATTATGCTTATTTTGGTTTCTTTTCTTGACTTACAACCTCATTTATTCTACCCAAGAATTTTGCATGGGCTTGAATCCTAATTTGCCAGGCCTTTACAAACTAATAATGCTATTGGTCATGGATTCATGCCTTTGGTTGCCGGGGTTTTGGTGTGTATATATATATATATATATATATATATATATATATATATATATATATATATATATATATATATATATATATATATATATCCTAACACCTTTTGAATTTGGTTTTGTTCAAAAAGTGGTTTTGGAGGGACTCCCTACCTTTTATAACCACTACAAAACCCTTGGCATCAAAAAATTTGATTGCTTTATTTATCATCCTCACCTAAGAAAGAAAAAAACTTTTAAATCTAAGAATTCTATGCATCAACCAAAAATTGATATACATAATCCCATACCTGTTGAAGTTGTAAATGAAATTGGCATTCTTCCTCTTTTAGAAGCCAATGGCCTTATAAATCCTAATGAAATTACCAACTTTTACGACTAAAATGTTAGCTCTCCTAGTATGACTAAAAAGGTGAATCATAATGGTAATAGAACTCCATACCTCTCTTATTTAATATGGCTTAAATAAGAACATAAGGGACGTGCTTGAATTTTCCTATGAAAGTTTTAATGTTTCTAATTTACAACATATTATCTCTATCTCTAATTTCCCTATTTTTAATAGTGCGCTTTGCTACAAAGTGACTTAATTGGCTTAATTGAATGTTACAATTGATGTGGAAGAAAATGTTAATGATAGATTAAGCCCATCTAATCAATCAAATCTAAATGGGAAGAAGGTGAAATCCAATTTGTTGATGATGATGATTATATTGATAACTATCATCAGAATGAGTTTTTTTTTAAATATTATGCTTGTTTTCAAGGATGATTTCTCTTTGGTTAGTAATAAGAAAAATAAAAAGAATAAGAAGAAAAATCTAAATGTTAACAATTTTGATGTTAGAAGCACTAGATCCAATGCTTCTTATATTAATCATAACTATGATTAGTACTATAATTTGTAATATTAGAGGTGTTGGGAAAAGTAATTCTCTTATGCGTATCAATAGTCTTGGTAGAATTCATAACATTTCTACTTTGGCTCTCTTCGAACCTGATTTTGATGCCTCCAAAATTAATATATGTCGAAACAAGTTGGGTTTCAAACATTCTTAAGCCAATGCTAATGTGAAAATTTGGATCTATTGGAAAGACGACATTAAACTAACCATTATTGATAATTTTAATCAAGTTTTACATTATAGCTTATCTCTTTTTAATGTTAATGTGATGGGTTATTTTATTTATGCAAGTTATTTGAAACTGATAGAATGGATTTATGGAAGAATTTGAATGAATTTAATAATATCTACAATGTTCCTTTGTTTGTTGGGGGTGATTTTAACATTAGTTCTAATGCTTTTTTTTTAAAAAAAAAGAGAGGTTTACCTCCCAATATTTCTATTATGGATGATTTTAATAGTATAACCCTTTATTGTAGTTTAACTAACATAGGCTTCTCTAGTGTAATTATGTCTGGTCTAATAACACCATTTGAGAATGGCTTGATAAAATCTTGTTTAATAATGATTGGCTCTCTTGTTATCCTATTGCGTCTGTGGATCATTTAAGCAGAAATGCTTTTGATTATGTTTCACTATTAGTGAGAATTCAATTGTTAAACTTTAAAGATTTAACCTTTTTTGCTTTTAGAATATGTGGCTTTAAGCTCTTGATTTTATCAATGTTGTCAAGGATAATTGGTTCGCTCCTATTACTTATTAGGATGATATTAATGATATGATTATCCTTTCCTTAAAGTTAAAAAGTCTTAAATAAGTCCTTAAGTGGTAGAATGAAAATACTTTTGTTAATGTGCTTGATAATTTCATTAAAGCTAAGAAAGATGTCATAAACTTTAAAAAACTCGATTCTTATAACTCTTTCTTGGCGAGTTGGAATCAAGTTTATAAATGCTATACAAATTCTTATAAGTTTACATAATTATGAGGAAACTTATTGATAATAAAAAATTCATTCTAAACATCTGCGTAAAGGGGAGAGTAATGCCAAATATCTTCATGCTACTATCAATAAAAATAAGAATAGAAACCGTATCAGCAAATCAAATTTCCTTTTGGTAATTGGTGTGTTCTTCTATGTATTACTTCAATGATTCACTTGGGCGAGAGTAGATAGTAGATCCTATCTTCTTTCCCAAAGTTATTCCTTCTCTTATATCTTCTAAAGAAAATGTTAATCATCCTAAATGGCCAAATAATCTTGAAATTTATAATACACTTACGATTATGAATAAATACTCTGTGGCTAGCCCTGATGGTTTCACTACCCTATTTTTTGAAAAAAATATTGGAATATTATCAAAGATGATCTTTTCAAAGCTGCCCTATCTTTCTTGAAAAATTATAGTTTTCCTAAATTTTTTTAGCACTTTTATCATTTTAATTCCTAAAACTAACATCCCTGAGTTTTGAAATGATTTAGACTCATTAGTCATTATAACACTTTTCATAAACTCATTTCCAAAATTTTTGGCTTCTAGATTGCCTTCTATTATTCTTAGAATTATATCCTTAAATCAAACAAGTTTTGTCAAAGGGATAAGTATAATTAATAATGTTTTGCTTTCTTAGGAACTTATTCGTGATATCAATAAGAAAATGTTTGGGCATAATTTAATCCTTAAATTGGATATCTCCTAAATGTATGATAATATTAATTAGAAATTTATCCTTAATATGCTTGAATATTTTGCTTTTAATGGCAATTTTATTAATCTCATAGGAAAAGTTTTGAGAATGTATGGTTTTCTATCATTGTTAATGGTAAATTGAAAGGTTTTCTTAAATCATCCCAAGGGATTAGATAAGGGGATGCTATATCTCCTACCTTATACATCATCACTAATGAATATTTATCTAGAGGCTTAATTCATTATTACACTTGTTATAAAAGCATTTCATATAGAAATTTTAGTGGTTTAATTATTTCTTGTATTTGTTTTACTGAAGACTTAATTTTATTTATGTAATGAGTCCTTTAGTAGCATTAAAAAAATCACAAATTATCGAGTTTCTTTGAAAAAGAGAGTGAGCTAAATTTCAATAGAACTAAAAGTAATTTTATGGCTGGTATATTCATATATGTGTTACAATGTATTAATGTAAATAGGATCACTGGTTTTAGTTTGTAATCCCTTCCGATCTATTTGGAACTCCACTTCACAAAGGGGAAAAAATATTTTTGTTTGATAAGATGCTCTTTTGTATTTATAATAAGCTTTCTGCTTGAGAATATAAGCTTTTCTCTATTGGGGCAAGACTTGTGCTTATTAAGAGTGTTATTTATTCCATGCCTATTTATTTACTTCAAACTATTAATCCTACTATGGAGGTTTTTGATAGACTAAATAAAATGATTAACAATTTTTTTTGGTGTTCTTCCTTGAACTACAAAAAAAATATTTGTTTAATTGAGTCAATTGTACTGGTACTTAAAAGGAAGGGGGTTTGGGGTGTAAATCTATATCTAATATGGTTAAAGGTTTCTCATACAAACTATGGTGGAAATTTAGAACTAATGATTCCATTTGGGCCAAGTTCATGAACTATAAATTTTGTAAGAACATGCATCTCACTTTATGTTCTTTAAAAATGGTCATTCTATAATTTGGAAAAGGTTGTTTAAGATTAAATGGGTTGCTAAAACTACCCTCCAATAGAGACTTAGAAATGGTTTAGCCCTTTTATAGATGGATGACTTGATTAGAAACTGATTTATTATCTCATATTTCAATACTAATTCTACCTCCTCTTTGAAGGGTTTGTTCTTACTTTGAATGGCAAGTGCTGTATTAATTAGTTTTTGAATCATCTTCCTCAAAATGTTGTTAATATTTCTAAAATTCATGTAGACCCCTCTTTTAACAATTTTCCTATCTCCAAGTTTCCCCAAGATGGTGATTTATATTTTAAGAAGATTAGGAATAATTTTATAATTAAAAAGGATACTAATATTTTTTTTTGAAAAAAAATTGAATGAATCCACTTCTAATTCTGCTTTTGTTCTTTCATGGAAAATTTTAAAAGGGTTCATTTCTATTGATAGTAAGTCATATAAGAAAGGCATTTAGCTGGCATCTACATGTCAATCTTGCTTCCATATAGAAACTTTAAACCATTTTTTTTAATAGTCCCAGCAATGTGTGGTCTGATAAGGAGAATGGTTTAGGGTTTAGTGTGGTATGCAATAATGGAAAATTTTTATATTTTCTAATTGGTTAATTTCATAAGAAAAATATAAGGAATATTGTTATTGTTATCTTTTTGCTTAATTTTTTGGTTCATATGGATGTAAAGAAATAGTTGTAAAAATAATAACAACAAGATGAACCATGACAGGGTTATAACTTATTGTAAAGTTAAAGTTGTTGCAATCTGGTTTCCTAATCCAATGTTTTGATTATTACAAACATTATTGGGTTTTTCATAGTTTATCTTGCCTATTATTATTATATATTATTTTTTGTGTGTACTAATATTTCATGTATAATCTATGCCAAGCACCGCCTAAGGATCATGCCTCAAGTTTAAATAGTTTAGGATAGAGGTATGTAAGTGGTTATAATTTTTATCAATTATGAGTCTATAATTGTAAATGGAGTATGCTTAGCTTAGCAACCGTATACACACACACGGGGGAGTAAAATTAAAAATATATATTTTTTAATATCATTTTGTTTAATCTGGGATCGTACTATACAATCTAGGCTAAATATAAATTAATTAAAATATTTAATTAAAATAAATTAATTTTAAACTAATCATACTGTATGATCCCAATCATACAGGATGATATATTGATATTAGGAAACTGCACTACCAATAACATATAAAGTAATATTTTAAAATTTTAAAATTGAACTAATCATATTGTATGATCACAATCGTACTATATGATGTAATTAAATCTTGCATAATCTAATCATATAATTAAGTAATAAAATATATATATATTAATTTATATTTGAGATCGTACTGTATGATGTCCTACTTTATATAATATGAATAGATTAGCTTCTAGGATGATAATTAATCTCCAGCGATCATACATGATAAAAATCCTATTCAGTTGAACTACTCATATTGTATGATTTTGATATCATACTAGATGATAAGTTTAATTATTTGAACTAATCATACAGACCCTTATTTATCATACATTACTAATAAGATATATTGAACTAATTGCATTGTAATATCCGTATATCATACTGTAAGATTAGAAATGGTTAAATAAAAAATTTAGGGCTTTTTTGAAGCCTTAAATTTAAGCTATTTTATTAGTTTTTAAAAAAGTATTTGGCTGTTTGGAAACTCCGAAGTGTTCTTTGAGGGTTGTGTCTTCTTGGGAGATCCAGAAGTTTGGAGAAAAGGGGAAGAAGTTTTGTGTTAGGGAGAAGCAGTGTGAGAGGGGAATTCACATGGTACTCCTAGTAAGCTTCTACTTAAGTTCCTCATTGATCTTCAGGGATGATCCAAGGAGAAATTTTTTAATGCCAAAGATCATATGCACTTTGCCTCACTAGGAGGGTGAAAATCATTCATGGCATCTTCCTCACCAAGAGGGTAAAAAGGATTTTAGTTCCTTGTCTCACTATGAAGATGAAAGGGATTTCAGTACTTTATTGCACTGGCTTGGCGAAAGTGATTTTGTATGGGCTTCTCCACATTGCTATTAGGGCAAAAATAACATCACTAAAGGTTTAGTATAATACCTAGGGAGGAGGACTTCGAGGAGTACATATTAGTCATGTTTTGATCGAACCACTATAACTCTGGTGTGATTGTTCTTAATTTTTCTTTATGTATTTTATTTTTTGTGCATTTTAATTTCTTCCATGTTTTATTATTACAAATGTAGGTTGAAAGCATTGTGATTATTTTGATTTAATTTTTGTGAGGAAAAAAATAATGAAAGAAAATAATCTAAAATAATTCATATTTGTGTTTTCTACATAATCAAAATAAAAGAAAGTATATAATTGATTTTTTTTAATATCATTTGCTTCCTCATTGTTAGATCAAGTTTATGGTTGATATTAAGTTTTCTTTGAAGGGATTGATTTTGGAAAATTAACTTTTGAAACACTAATTCACCCCCTATTGGTGTTCCTTTGGCTATTCAAGAAGGTTTAATATCCTCATTTGAACTTTCCATTAGCATATGAGCGGGTTCTTTAGAATTGTTTGTTTAAAAACCTGGAGTTGATCCAATGGAAAATTTTAATGGTAATATCAATACTACTTAAGGATGCTCAATCCTCTACAATTCCAAAAAGCAATAATTTTGGGGAGATTGGCGGAAGAGGAGAAAGTGGAGCGGAAGCGGAGAGAAGAGCAATCTTGGAGATTTTGGAAGATTCGGGGAGATCGGTGGTTCTCCGTTGGCCTGGTATGGATGATGAAGGTTCTTTGATGATTCTTTGTAGAGAGGTTTTGGCTTTCAAGATGGGTATGGTAGACCAAATTTTGGTTCTCCATCCTTTGGATCTGAATATAATCTGTGATTTTTATTCAGATCCTAAAGTGTTGATTGAAGGTGGTAAGTTCTTAATCCTGGAAGTGATCTTTGAAAAGGATTTTTGTCTAATCGAAGGCGGGTTGAGTTTTTGGTTGAATGAGATTTCTGGTTGGTGGATGAATTTGGCTTGGAATCAGATGGGAAACCATTTGATCGTAGTTTCCTTGTTGAATGGTTGTTATGCTTTGAAAAGTCTTGAGAAAATTTTTGTTAATTTTTGCTTGATTCTGTTTGAATTTCTTGATAACCCTGAGTCAATTCTTGGAGCTGTTTTTTTCTAGTGTTTGCTAATTGAACCTGAGATTTTCTTAAGTGGATTCTACATTTACTTAAAGATTTTTGGATTGGAAATCTTCAATTAAGGAATGAGAGGTGGGTTTGGACGGATCTGTTTGAAGATCCTTTGAAATGTTTTTTTAATTATTTCTTCATGATTTTTGAAGAAACGGATACTTGTTTTCGAGTTGTTTTTCTGAAGAATCAAGGAACTAATGATGCTTTTGTCTCTGGTTATGAAGCAATTTTAATGGTTTTGAGGGGATCTTCCAATGGGTACATATTGGATAAATGCTTTGATAAAGACGATATTAGTGAAATTAACGTTCATTTGCTGGATGGTTTTTCGGATTATTTTTTGAAGGAGGTTGTTGGTGTTGCATATGTTATTTTTTTGTTCTATGAAGATCAAGATTTGTTTGAAGTCATCTCTTGGCCTATTGATGATGGAGTTGTTGTTATTACTTCGTCTACGTCATTTAGACCATCTAAAGGGGTTTGCCTGTGGATCGACTATGTTGAGGAGGTTGTTGGTTGAGGTTTGTAATGATGAGTTTTTTGTGTTTTCTCTTGTCAATATGATGAGAGAGATGATGAATATCAATTTGGTTGGTACTAGCATTGTTGAGGCAGGTTATTGGCTTCTTGAGATGGTTGACGGTATTATGATTCTACATTGGAATATAGTGGCTGTTGTAGGTTGTATGGATGCAACAAAAGCGTTTTCTTCTCCTGATTGGAGCTTGTTGGACCCTAAGATCGAGGGGGGGTCTGGTTGGTGTTTGGATAGCTGGTTTAGTTGTTGTTTTTATTTTTCTTGTAACTAGCTTTCATTTACTTATTTTGCTTATTAGCTTCATATACCTTTTTAAAACCATTATGATGAAATATTGGATTTTTACTAGGTTTCATTTTCCATCTTTCGGGAAAGCTGGGATACTAACCAACCTTTTAGGTTGTTTAATTGTTTGGTATCCCCATCACCCCAATGGATCTAAAATGGAATTTAGTGGATCGCATATCCATTATGGTAGTTTTAAAGGGTTTGCTTTTGCTTTCTAGTTTGTATTAGATTTTTCTTGTTTTAATGCAATTTTCATTTCTTCAAAAAAAAAAAAAAAAAAAAAGAAGGATGCTCAATCACTCATCCACCTAGGTTTGATAATTCACCATATGATTTTTGAAAAGTTTACACGTTTACATTCATTCAATCTATTAACCATCAGATGTGGCATATGATTCAAGTAGGATATACACCTACAAATTGCACTATTAATGGCATAAAAAAAGAAATTCATTTTAATGAATGGATTTGTGATGATAAAGAATATGCTTAACTTAATGAAAAATGCCTAATTTATTATTTTGTTCCTTAAAGTCTGAGGATTGTATGTATGTTTCTTCATGTATTATTGGTAAGGAAATAAGGGATATGCTATGTATCACTTATGAAGTAACTAGCAAAGTCAAACAATCTATACTAATTATTTTTCTGCATGAATATTAACTCTTCCGCATGAAATCTAGTGAAAATATTACTAACATCTACATTAGGTTTACTAAAATAGTAACATCTCTACATTCTGTCTAGGAGGAGAATTATCTAACTCTAAAATGGTCAATAAGATTTTTTGCTACTTGTCTCATAGTTTTGATACAAAAGTAACTTCCATCTATGAATTTCAAAACTTAACTATATATTTTATTAATAATTATCTTGGCTCACTCATTGCTTATAAGAAAAATATGAGACAAAGATTGCTTGATGCAGGTGAAAGGAGGAAGGAGAAGATAGTGGCGCTAAAGACTAATGACTTAGATTGCAACAACTCTATAGGTGATGGAGATGATGATATAACATTAATGACCAAATAATTCAAAAGTCATATGAAGTGAAAGCAAAGATACCATCAAGAGTGAAATATAAGGAAAGTAAGGTAAAATTAATAAAGTTTCTTCTAACACTAGCTGCTTCAAATTATGGAAGCCCGGACATTTGAGATTCTATTAAAACAAGTCACCCTAACAAGGAGAAAAGTGAGGAAATATCAAATGTTATGAAGGGTAATAAGATGAAAAATGAAAAAAGATGGAAACATTGAATACATAAAAGCTTCTAGGCAGACTCCTCAGATTCATCAGAACAAGAACTTGAGAAGGAGATAATGAATATATACCATATGACATATGATAATCTTGGTAATTTTGATCAAGAAGTGGTATGTAAACAATCATATGATGAAGTACTTAGTACTTTTGAGAAAATTAGTGACTCGTATAAGAAAAATAAAAAAAAATAGCATGCATGTTTGAGAAATGAATTTTTTGATTTGAAACCCAAGTGTGACACATTAGTTAGAGAGTATGCAGATCTTAAATATAAGCATATATCATTAGATGAAGAACATGAATAATTACTAGATGATTTTGATGACTTAAATATAAAAAGATCTTTAGTTAAGTAAGTCACATTACTCCTTATAAAATGTGCTTATTGAGTTAGAAAAAATATCCACAAAACTAGAGATAGTTGCATTTGATTTATACTCTGATGAGCATGCATTATAATTCAAAGTTAAAAGGTACAAAATTGCAAATGAATTAATAAAAAAAAAAGTACTTGCCCTTCAAAATAATGCATCACTACCTATACTAGAATAGAAGGCACAGCCTAAGACATGACATGCATCACATGTCCCTAGGAAGAAGCATCATCCCCGACATAGGTTGGTGAACCCATTTCCTAAAATTAAGGGTTACTCTTGTACCATGGTAGGAAAAATTACTAGAATTTGTAGTGTATACCATAGAACACATCAAGCGTGGAGGCTTAAAGCATTTGCATCACAACATATTATTTTAAAAATCATAATGTTTTAAAAAAAATATATTATTCATTCTTTAAAGCATAAGGTGGAACCCAAACTCACTTAGGTTCCCAAATCTAATCTTTGATTAAACCTTGTAGGGATGTTCTCATGAAAGGTCTAGTGAGGACACGTTGTACCTATACATTGGATGCTCAAGGCATATGATGGGAGGCATGAATAACTATTAACGCTTAAGACAAGGTGCAAAAGAAAGGTAACATTAGGTGACAGTAACACTAGGAAAGTGGCGGGATTAGGTACTATTAAAACATAAAATTTAATATAATGATACTTGATCACTATGACTAAATTTAATTTACTAAGCCAACAAAAATAAAAAGTTTGGTTGCCTTCCAAATAATGCTAAGTATAGAATTTTTAGCTAGGCTTACCTAGATTTGTCAATTTTGTTGGGGTACCACCAATCTTCAAATTAATTTTCACTTGAATCATTTTCCTTTTCCTTTGGGTTAACTTTAGCATTGCTTGAAAAAGATTCAAGAGGTCTACTAGTGATTGAAATTGTAAGCTAACTTAATTTAGTTTCCAAATTTTTAATAGAAGCAATTTAATTTTACAATTGAGTCCCTAACTGCATTACTATATCTTCCAATGGTTATTTTAACTTCTAAACTTATTGCTTGGATTAAATATTCAAGGATATGCATGTCTAAGATTAATAGTAGGTTGTTAAGGACTTTTCCAATTTACTCCTTGATTATTTAATAGAGTTCCATTAATTATTACCAACAATATTATTTGACTAATTAAAATTAGGATGATTCCTCCAACCTAAATTATATACACTGAAGTAAGGATTATTTTTTCTTCCAATCAAATTAATATTGTTTAGTCTCTTTCATATTACTATCTTCAGTTAAATTTTGATCCCCCACTTGCATAAATGAGTAGTTCCTAATCTAGAATTCACTTCTATCATGTTGAACTTCTTCTAAATTGTTGTAACTTGTATAGTTAACATTAACAAAGCCTCAAATTTATAAATTCCTACTAATCTCTTAGGATTTACCCTATTAGTAGGCAATTGAAAATTATTAGTAGCCATTTCTTCTATTAATTCATAAGCTTTCATAAATGGCTTAGATATTAATGATCCTCTAGGTGCAACATCTATAATTACTCCAAGACACCCTACTAATCCATTATAAAAAATTTGAATAACTAGACAATCAGGTAAAGTATAGAAAGGGGATTTCCTAAGAATTTTATTAAATCTTTTCTATGTTCTATAATTTGCTTGTCCTTAAAAATGGGTAAAAGAAGTGATATCTTTTATAAGTTTGGTAATATTTGAAGGCAGAAAGTACTTAGCAAGAAACTTATGAGCTAACTCATTCCAAGTGATTATAAAGCCTAACTTAAAGAATTCAACCACATCTTTTTAGAGAAAATGGGAGTAATATAAGTTTAAAAACATCATCATTGACACCATTATACTTAAATGTTGCATAAATTTTTAACTAACTAGCTAATTATAAATTGGAATCTTTAATAGAAGTTCCTCCAAATCAGAAATTTTGAACTATTTGAATTATGACAGGTAATTCTCTGATGAATTCTGTCTATCAAAGGGTTAGCATAATCACTAAGAGGTATAAAATGATCTTGATCTACTATTGTTTAACTATCTTCACAATTTTTTTTTTTGTTTTCAAATTTTTGAAAGGGTTCTTTCTATTTTAGAGTCAAACAACTAAGGTTCCATTCTATATCTATAAAGCATGCAACCATGATTTGACCGCTTAGAGGTGTAGTTGAATATATATTTTTATCAGTGTACAATATATTGGGAACATTTATAGTAGTAGCATGACTAGCTCTAATAATAGCACATACATCTGTAAATGCAGCACAAGGAAGATAGTGCAAGCTCTAGTGATTAATTTTCTACTCTTTGTCAATAATTTTAGCCGCCACCACCACCACCACCACCATCACCTGATCAATTACATACCAACTTCTAGTGTTATGTGCTGTGTTGTAGTTTTCTTTCTCTCTTGTTATTGAAGTTTGTGTTGTTTATTGCCTTTGCCATTTTCTATTATTTTTCTCCTTTTTGTGATGTAAAAAGGGAAAGAAGGATGTTTGTTAGTTATACCTCCTATTTGAGTTGGTTTATTTTTTTATTACTTTATGTTTGCTTTATATAAAAAACAAAACAAAACCAAACATTTTTAAATCTCCCTATTTTTCTAAACATATCACTTAATAAGGGTGAAACCTTAGGAGAAACATAAAATTAAAGTGAAATCTAAGCACAAAATTTTGCCATCATTAAAAACGGGGAGTTTGTTGCAATCTTGGAGCCTAAGCCTATGTTTTGATGATAACAAACATTATTGGGGTTTACATAGTTTTTCCTGGTTATTATTATTGCATATTATTTTTATTATATGCCAAGCACAATAAAAGGATTAGGCCTAAAGATTAGATAGTCTAGGACTGATGTTTATAAGAGTCTATAATTTTTATCCTTCTAGAGTCCATTAATTAAAAAGGTGTATATTTAGCTTAGCAACCATACACATACATACACACCCCAAGGAGTAAAATTAAATATATATATATTTTTAAATATCATATTGTATGATTTGGGATCATAATGTATGATATGGGCTAAATAGGCATGATCTAAAGCATTTATTTAAACAAATTTAATTTTAAATAATGATACAATATGATCCCAATCATACATGATGATTACCCTATTGCTAATTACATAATAGGTAATATTTTGAAATTTAAAAATTGAAATAATCATAATATACATATATATTTGTATTATACGATGCAATTAAATCTTGCTAAACATTATTATGAAATTAACCGATCAAATTAGGATTAGTTGATATTTGAGATCATACTGTATGATGTCCAACTTCATGGAATATAACCCTATTAGCTCCCAATATGATAATTAACTACAAGAAGTTGTACGAGATAAAAAACCTATTCAATTGACTAATTATGATGTATGACCTTGATATCGTACCAGTTGAATTTTTCAAGTTTTTAACTAATCATACATACCATTTTTTATCATATAATACTAACTAGATATATTGAACTAATTATATTGTAGAATCCTCCTAATATATTATTTGATAAAAAATGGTTGAATTAAAAATTTAGGGTTTTTATAGCCTTTATTTAATCTCTATTATTTGACTTTGAAAAATTTTATGGATGTTGGGAAACTTCTGAGAGAGTTCTTTGAGTGTTTGTGTCTTCTTTAGAGATCTTAGAGTTTGGAGAGAAAGATGGAGAAGTTTTGTGTGAGGGAGTAGTGTGAGAGGGGATTTCAAGCTATTGCTGCAAGAAAACTTTTACCTAAGTTTCCCTAAGTGTTTTAGTTTATCATGAGGGAAGCTATGAGGAGAAAGTATTCAAGGCCAAAGATCTTTGACAGTATGCTCATACGATAGGTGATAGGGATTCAAGTCCTCTGCCTCACCAGAAGGGTGAAAAGGATTCCAGTTCTCTGCCTCATGAGGAGGTTGAAAAGGATTTTGTTACTATACCGCACTGGGTTGCTAGAAGAGATTAATAAGGGCTTATCCACCTTACTATTGGAGCTAAATGATAGTCACTAAAGGTTTGGTGTAATACCCACAGAGGAGGACTTTGGGGAGTTGGCCTAGGTCATATTTTGACTGAACTAGTATAAGTTTAATGTGCTTGTTCTAATTTTTCTTTCCACACTTTTATTTCTTGAACATTATATTATTATAAATCTGGGTTGAAAGCATTGTGATTATTTTGGTTTAATTTTTGTGAGAAAAACAAAAAAAATTATGAAAATAAAATAATCTAAAAAAATTGTATTATTGTTTTCTATGAAATCAAAAGAAAAGAAAAAATGTAATTGAATTTTTAATATCATTATATTCCTCATTATTAGATAAGTTTAATGTTGTTATTAAGTTTTCTTTAAAGGGAGTGATTTTGGAAAAAGAAATTTTTAAAACACCAATTCACCTCCCTCTTGGTGAGCCTTGGGAAGTTCAACTAGGTTTAACAACCTCATTTGAACTTTCAAAAGTGTCACATCTTATCACTACTAAGGTTTTGAGACCTCATCACTTTGAGGCAAATAACATATAGTTTTCCTATTTTAACATTAATTTCCTCTATTCTGACAGTTTCAATAGGCCTTCTATTGTTAAATGGATTAAACCTTAAACTAATGAATATAAACTAAATATTAAAGGAGCTATTAATAAGAATGGTGTAGGTTGTGGTGGTCTTATGAGGAAAATCTTTTTCATTTCATTTTTTGCTTTACTTCTAACATTCCCATGGGTAATATTATTTATCCTAAAATGTATTCTATCTTTAAAGTGTTAAAATTGTGTATTGATAATAACATCTTTAATAAAAGGATTGAAACTAATTCTAAGCTTTTGTTGTCTTTTGTGCAAGCCTATAAATGTTATAATGCAAGCTTATTCTATATATTTAACAAGATTCTAGTCAAGGAGAGAGAACGTCCAAGGCTAGAGAGAGAACGTCCAAGGAAGAAGGAAGGTTTTTGGAGGATTTTGGCTATATTTGAACAAAATGGTAGAGGGTGGTTGGTCATCCTTGGATGACCAGAACACCTTCTCCCTATTATCTACCGCGTGTCCAATTTCTTTGGATTCAAAAGGTAGATTTTCATTCAAACGCAATATCTCCCGTAATTTGCATATTTTAAACTCTCCTCTAGTTATTAGAGAGGGAGGTTTGGCTTCTAAAGAAATGGATTTGCCTGATTCATGCAAAGGAAAAGAAGTTTTTCCAGAATTGATAAGTAAGTCAAATTCTTCTAAACCGGTCTTTATTCCATTAACTAATGATTTGGAGGCTTCTTCATCAAATCCTCCTTCAGAACTGGTTAATGCTAATCTGTGGATTAAAAAACCATATATTAAAATTAATTCGTATGAAGTTCATGATAATATTGAAGATGCAAACGTTGTCAAGCTGGATTTGGAAAAAGAAAAAGCTAATATATAAGTTTTGAAGAATTCATTAGTGGTGAAAATTTTATGCAAAATCTTGCCTTTTTCAAAGTGTTCAATTGAATTAAGGAAGCAATGGAGTAAATTTGGAGGTTTTCATATAACCTCGCTTGGATTAGATTGACTTCTGTGTTCTTTTTGTCTCATGAAGCATTGGAAGAAGTTCTTAATGGTGGTCCTTGGTTTGTTGGGGGTTTTGTCATTGGTATTGATAAATGGTCACCTAGCTTTAATCCTGTTTCCATGGATGGGATTTCTTCTCCCATTTGGGTTCGTTTACCCCATTTTCCTCTTCATTGTTGGGATGAAACCAATATTTCTAGAATTGTTTCTAGAATCGAAACCCCTTTATTATTGGATGGAAAAATGTTTAGTTGGGGAAGGAGGGAATTTGCAAGAGCTTGCATTCGAATTAAGTTGAATTCAAAACTCCCTTGTGGTATTTAGATTGAAGGTATTAATGGTAGATTTTTTCAAACTATTGAATATGAAAATCTATCTTCTATATGTTTGAAATGTGGAAGAATTAGACATAAAGATTTTGTTTGTCCAAATTCATTTAATCCAATTGTGGTTAACAAAGAAGTTCCTAAAAGTTCTTCTCACAATGATGAGAACTCCTATGGGCCTTGGATGCATGTGAAATTCAAGAACAAAAAAAAATCAAAAAAACTATTCCAATAATTCATTTTCCATAGATCATCTGGTTAGAAGGATTTTGGGTAGAAATCATGTGGTTGATCATTCCTCAGTTCTTGGTATTTCCAATAATCAAAATTCAGATAAATGTGATTATTCAGATGAATTAATCAAGGAATTCGATAGTCATATTGAGCAGATTCCAAATTGCCAAATTGATTCAGCTAAATCAAATTCAGATCAGGCCGTTTAGAATTATAATTCAAAATCCTAAGTTGTTGATCCGTTGGTAGCTGATTATTCAGAAACTATTTCAGTAGATGAATCGTTGGGAGCAGATTCAGCTGATCAACAAGTTTAAAATTCAAAATTCAAATTTGCTAAAAATGAGGATGAAGTTAAGGATTCAGTCTTTAATGAAGTTAATCCATTGGATGCGGTTTTTTCTGAAATCGTAATGGCTGCTGAACCGTTTGGAACACTTAAACCATATATTGAATTAAAAAATTTGAATATTCTGGAGATAGAAAAGGAGGTAAATATTGCTGGATCTAATCTTCAGGATACAAGCGATAACTATTATTTTGAAATTAAACAAATACTGAAGGATGCTACTATTATTTCTGAATTGGAAAAAGTTGCTAAACAGACTTCAACAGATAGCATGTCTTTGTCAAAGTTTGATGATGAACAAAATTTGGGTAATCCTTCTATTAATTCATTAAGGAATTTTGAGATAGAAGATATTATTGATGGAAAAAGAGGTGTTTCAAATGAAATTGTTTCTCCTTCTTCTACAATCAGTTTGAATTAAAAAAAAAACTGTATTAAAGAAGGATAAAACTATTTTTTCAAAGGATAATTGTTCTTCCGGTTCTAAGCTTTTATTGTTCAAAGAACTTCAAGCCTTAGGACCGGTGAAAGATCTACCTAGAAGAAAGAAGAATGATCTCAAAATGAGTAATGTAATGAAAGGTTCTTCTCAATCATCTCAATACAATGCATGCCGATTTTCTCTTTGTAATCATCAAAGTGGAAATATACTTGAAGATGGAGCAATTGATCAAAGAATTTAACATATTCTTAGCTTTGGATTACAACATTGGAAGTTGGAAAAAGCATCTGAAATACCTATTGATATTTTTCTTAGGTGTTTTGTGAATGTATTTGATAAATTGTAATTTCTTTTTATTTTTCTTTTGTAACTTCTTTTTTATTTCACTTTTTTATTTCTTTTTTAAACTTATTATAATTGATTATGGGATCGATACTAGATCCTATTTTTTAACCGAATGGGAACTCTGGGATACTAACCAACCCTCAGGTTGTTCAATATTTTGGTATCCCCTACATCTCAACGGTTTTAAAATGGGATACAGAGGGTTTCATTTCAAAAATATTAAGTTTATTCTAAACAAATATGCTTTCAATAAGGTTCCTTTTTTCTTTTTGGATCAAGGAACCATTTGTTTTTTCTTTCTAGTTTGTATTAGGTTGTTTTTTCTTTCATTTTAATGCACTTTCTGCATTTCTTAAAAAAAAAAAAACAAGATTCTAGTTTTGTTAAGCAAATTTAACATTAGGATTTCCCATATTTAGTGTGATGAAAATTTATATACTGATATGTTTGGAAAAGACTAAATCTTTGAATACACAATACTTTATCAATGATTCATGGCTAAGGCTACTCAAGGGCATAATTAGAATAAATAATTTGAATATTCCTAGTTTAAAAAATAGCCATTTGACTCTTCTTTTTGCTGTTATCAGTTACCTTTTTCCTATTGATGGTTTTGTTGCATAGCGCTAAGGACCTTCTTGTTGTTATATTTTTGTCTTTTCTTTATTTATTTTCTTTTACATACATTTTTCATTTTTTGTCTTTTGGTTGGATCTTTCTTTTGATGTTTCATTGATGCTAAAATGTAGCTCCACACTTTCTTTCTTCTATCTTTGGCCTCTGTGTTCCTTCAGGTGTTGTATGTTTAGTATTTAATATATACTTCTATTGGAAATTTGGTATCTGGCTTCTCTGGTTCTCCCTTTAGTGCATTTTTATGTCAATCTTATCATTTTGGTTTCAATTTATGTTGTTGGCTATTGAGGCTTTTATTGTGGTTGATGGTTTTCTATTTCATTTGGGCTTATTCCCTTAGTTCCTTCATGAATTGTCTATTAACTCTTTCTGTTGTTGATCTTAAGCTATTTTAATAATGCATCTTTTATCTCTTGCATGTTTAGTGGGACACTCTCTATTATCAGGGTTGTTTTAATTTTTCTATCTTTCTCTACATTTTTTTTATTACTATATGTGCAATTTTTGGATTTTACTAGTTCTTGGATTTCCTATCATGCTCTTGCTTTTCCAAATGGAGTTTTTAGGCTAGGCCACTGGCCTTCCATTAATTTCTTTCTTCTATGTATTTAGATTGGGATCAATGTGAGGTTTATTTCTATTTTGATTTTCGCTCCTTGAGCTTTAGTAAGCAATGGAACCGTTGAAGAACCTTGCAACCTTTTTGAAGATCAAATAAAATTTGCAACCATAAATGGGATTTTTCACCAAATAAAAAGATCCCCAAGGATTATAGTAAGGATTATCATATATTTGATTTAGTTAATGATTCTCAGGAGTATTTGTAGAAGAATATTGATTGTTAATTTTTTTAAGAGTTTATTATATGAGGATAATACATGAGAGGTAAATGGAGATTCTCTTTGTGGGATTAGTGAAATTCTTAGAGTGTTTTGGGAGTGGTATGAAGTACTAGATACGTCATCTCTACGGAAGCCCTTAAAATCATTTATTATAGAGGCACATATTCTTAAGTTAAACGCATTGCCTTGATAATTAAAGTATGCCTTGTTAGAAGAAGAGTCAACCATGTTAAGATAGTTTCTATTTGCATGCTTTATATTTTTGCAACTTGTATAGTTTTGATGATTCCAAACATTATTGTTCAAATGTGTAGTTATCTCCTAACAATTTTAGAAGATTTGTATTTGCTCTTGTGTGTACTAACATTTCAGGAAAATCGAACTCCAAACTATGAAGACTTCAAATCAAATTCAACATGAAATACTTTGTGAATTTGAAGCTTATACTTTTCTTTGAATTAAATTTGAAAGGGAGTGATTGTAATTGAGTGAATAAAAACATACACACACATAAGGAGATCATATAAAATTTATACTGATCGTACGGGACGATATCAGATCGTACGGGACGATCAGACAGTTATCTCCTATTGAGCACATAGAACAAATATGAACTAGCTTGAAAAATTTTCTAAGTCCTATTTGTCCGGGACGAAATTAAAAATCATCCAGGACGACTTGGTCTCTGTAAAATTTTTGTCCAGACAAAATTAATTATCGTCAGAAAACTAGTTGCTCTCTATAAAATTTTCGTCAAGACAAAATTAATTATCGTCCAGGATGATCTGGTCTCTGTAAAATTTTCGTCCAGACGAAATTAATTATCGTCAGAAAATGAGTTGCTCTCTATAAAATTTTCATCCAGACAAAATTAATTATCGTCCAGGACGATCTGGTCTCTGTAAAAATTTTGTCCAGATGAACCAATTTTCGTCCAGACGATTAACCAGCTTAGAACGGTTTTCAGCAGTTTCTAGAACCGACCTAGAAATAACCGTTCGTACCGGACGAACTTAGTTCGTACGGGACAATCAGCGTGTACGAAGACATTTCATACACATATACAAATAGGGTCGTTTCAAAGCGTTTAAGTAAAATCGTCCAGGATGATCCACGATCGTACGGGACGATCCACTGCGTACAGATTTGAAAACTTGAAGTTTTTCGGCGATTTTTCTTGTCTTTTGTATAAATAGTCCAAATTAGACTACCACCCAATTTTTTTTTCATTTGATTTTCATGCCTCTTGAGAGAATAGCTAAGGAGAGAGTGTGAGAGTGCATTCAAAGGAGGATTCCTACCACTGGAGCGTGAAGGCTTCACTTGAAGTTCAAAGGTAAGAATCTCTACTTGTGAATTGGGATTACTTCACTCTTTTCTTTCTTCCTTCTAGATTTATTATGAGAAGATATGTCAAGGAGATCCGGTTCGCTGCCGACACTTGGATAGTGTGAATAGCCGAATGGTTCGCTGCCTACACTTGGAGAGTGTGAATAGCCGAAGGGTTCTCTGCCTACACTTGGAGAGTGTGAACAGCCGAAGGGTTCTCTGCCCACACTTGGAAAGTGTGAACAGCCGAAGGTTCTCTGCCCACACTAGGAGAGTGTGAAAGGATGGACAGTTCTCTGCCAACACTGGGGATTGTGTAAGAGGATGATGTTTCTCTGCCACACCGGGTAGTGGTGAAAAGAGTATGTTGTAAAGGCTTCTCCACCTTGCTGTGGGTGCAAAAGGAGAGTCACTATTGGTATTAGTGCAATACTCAGAGGGTGCCTCTGGGGAGTGGATGTAGGTCTGGTTATAGACCGAACCACTATAAGTCTGGTGTCATTTACTTTACAATTTTTACGTTTCCACATTTTATTTTTAATTTTAAGAACTATGTGGTTGAAAAACATTTTCTAGAAAAACTTAAAAGAAAAATTTTCATTTCGGTTCAACTTAAATTCAAAGAGGGATTAAAATTTTTAAAACAACCAATTCACCCCCCCTCTTGGTAGCCTTGGGACATTAACTTAGGCTTAACAACCTAATTACTAGACTCAACAAGTGGTATCAGAGCTTCGTTTCAAAATCATAAGTTTGAACTACTTTTTGATTAATGTAGATGGCTACAATCGGAAACTGAAACACACCTGAGGGTTACTCTATCACTAGACCTCCACTGTTTGACAATATTCCTTTTGATTTTTGAAAAACACTCATGTCTACTTTCTTACAGTCACTTGATTATCGCATGTGGATGCTAGTCCAGGAAGGTTACACAAAACCAACTAGATTAGTTGATGGAGTTAGGGTAGAAACACCTTTTGCAGATTGGACTATAGAAGAACGTGACTTAGCACAAATAAATGCCAAATGTCTAAATAGTTTCTTTTGTGCTTTAAAATCTGAAGACTATATGTGGGTTTCTACTTGTAAAAGTGGAAAGGATATATGGGATAGACTTTGTATAACTTTTGAAGGGATAAATGAGGTTAAGCAATCAAGACTCAATATCTTGTTACATGACTATGAATTGTTTCGCATGAAACCTAATGAATCTATTTCAGACATGTACACAAGATTCACACAAATTGTCACTTCTTTGCATGCACTTCGTAGGGAATTAACTAATGCTGAAATGGTTAATAAAATTTTTTGATGTTTACCTACTGCTTATGATGCTAAAATTACTGCAATTACAGAGTATAAAGATCTAAACATATATTCTATTGACAATCTTCTTGGTTCACTCATTACTTATGAGCAAGGAGTAAGTCAAAGAAAGATTGATGCAGGTGAACCACAAAAGGAGAAGAATATTGCACTAAAGGTGGAAGAGTCAGAGAGTGAACACTCACAACCTGAGGATGAAGATGATATTGCATTGATGACTAGACAATTCAAAAGCTTTTTAAAGAGGAAGAAGAAGAGACGCCAGCAATGGAATAGACGTAAGTTTAACAGAAATGACAAGGTTTCTAATGAAGTAATTTGTTATGAATGCAGGAAACCAGGTCATATCAAGACTGAATGCCCAGAACTCAAAGCCACTCCTAGCAAGGAGAAGGTAGAGGAGAAACCAATTGTAAAGAAGGGCAAGAAGAAGTTTCAAAGAGCTTTTTGGACGGACTCAGCTTCAGACTCATCTGAGACTGAAAAAGAAGAAGAAGTCACCAATCTTTGCTTGATGGCAGATAATGTTGAACAATTAGATCAAGAAGAGGTATGTGACTTAACCTATGATGAATTGTTTGAAGTTTTTGAACACATGCATGATGCATATAGGAAAATGAAAAAGATGCATGCTAGTTTAAGTTTAGAACTGGAAGAGCTTAAGAAGGAACACGAAATCCTTAGGAAAGATCATGCTTTAATAGATGACAACCACATGAAACTACTTGATGAATATGATGACTTGAATAAAAATTTTGAGAATTTAAAATCATCCTATGCTGAACTTGAAAAAGATTTTAAAAATTTTAAGGATGAATCTGAGAGCAAAACATATCGAATCAATTATACAAATCGAATCTTGGAAGATATGAATTCATTTTATAAATTTACAATAAGAGCTCTCGAGGATAATAGGAATCCCCCTAAACTTGAAGATTTTACAAATCCTAAATATTATCCTAAATTTATGAAATCCCTTAGGAGACAATCAAATTGAAGAAAACTTAGGAATATTTTTCCTAATGTTAAATGTAATAATTATGGATTTTTGGGACATATAGCTCACACCTATACTTTGAAGATGAAATCTAATTTGTTGTGGAGACCTAAGATGCATAAACCTAGACATATCATACATGCATCTGATTATAAATTGCTAAAAGGTGAACCCAAACTTGTTTGGGTTCCCAGGTCTAACATTTGAGAGTTTTGTAGGAGTGCTCTTCCACAAGACCTCGTGGGAGCATATGGTATTTGGACAGCGAATGTTCAAAGCATATGACTGGAGATACTGCTCAATTCATAACGTTGGAAGCCAGGAATGGAGGCAAGGTAACACTTGGAGATAATACCACAAAGAAAGTGGTTAGATCAGGTATGATTGGAAATTTCAAAAACTTTTTCATAGATAATGTGTTATTGGTTGAAGGCTTAAAACATAATCTGTTAAGTATAAGTCAGCTATGTGACAAGGGATATAATGTAAAATTTTTACCTACTAGCTGCATTTTAAGCCTAAATGGGAAAGAAGTTTTAAATGGAAAAAGGGTAAATAATGTTTACATGCTAGATTTGAATTCAATTCAATCTCCTACTGCTTTTTGTTTGAAAACTGTTTCTGATGAATCATGGCTTTGGCATAGGAGACTTTGTCATTCTAGTATGAAAAATCTTAGGAGAATTACCCAAAAGAACTTAGTGAGAGGTATACCAAAACTAAACTTTATTAAGGACCACCTTTGTGATGCATGTCAATTAGGAAAACAAGTGAAGTCCTCTTCTAAGTCCAATAAAGATCTTAGGACCAGTAAACCTTTAAAAATTCTTCACATGGATCTTTTTGGACCAGTAGGAACTGTATGTCTAGGAGGGAAGATATACGGATTTGTTATAGTGGATAATTTCTCAAGATTCACCTGGGTTAGAATTCTTTTTCATAAAAGTGAATCATTTGAGGAATTCAAAATTTTTTTAACTTGGATTCAAAGAAAACTAGGATGTGAAATAATTTCTTTCTAAAGTGATCATGGAGGAGAATATGAAAATGAAAGATTTGAAAATTTTTGTAAAGAAAAAGGGATTGATCATAATTTTTTTGCTCCTAGAACCCCTAAACAAAATGGTGTAGTTGAAAGGAAAAATAAAACATTAATAGAAGCCGCCCGAGCAATGTTGGCAGAATACTCACTTCCTAGATATTTTTGGGCTGAGGCGGTTAGCACTGCATGTTATGTTCTGAATAGGGTGAATGTAAGATCAAATTTAAATAAAACACCCTATGAGTTTCTAAAAGGTAGAACACCTAACTTGTCTCATTTGCATGTTTTTGGTTGCAAGGTGTTCATGCATAACAATGGAAAATCTACCTTAGGAAAATTTGATCCAAAATCAGATAAAGGAATTTTTGTTGGATATTCAAGTGTTGAAAAATCTTATAAGGTATTCAACAAAAGAACTTTAGTCATTGAAGAAATCACACATGTTGTATTTGATGAATCTGGAAATTTGGAAGAGCCAAATGTTGTTGAAGATGAGATTGAAGAAAACTCCCAAAAGATTGATATATTAAATTTGGAAGAAAATTTGGAAGAGAATTTGGAAAGAGAAAACCCTTTGCCTAGAGATTTGAGATTTTCTAAAAACCACCCAAGAGAATTGATTATAGGTGAACCTAGTGAGGGTGTTAGAACTAGGCGTGGATTAAACAAGGAAGTCAATCATTCAGCCTTTATTTCAACAATAGAACCCACTAATATTGATCAAGCACTTTCTGATGAATTTTGGATATTGGCCATGCAAGGAGAGTTGAATCAATTTGTAAGAAATAAAGTTTGGGAATTAACCTCAAGGCCAAAATATCAAAGTGTTGTTGGAACCAAGTGGGTGTTCAAAAATAAAATGAATGACTCAGGAGTAGTCATTAGAAATAAGGCTAGATTTGTTGCTAAGGGGTATAATCAAATTGAAAGAATTGATTTTGAGGAGACCTTTGCCCCTGTAGCAAGACTTGAAGCAATTAGGGTTTTACTTGCCTTTGCTTGTTTTAAAGGTTTTAAATTATTTCAAATGGATGTCAAAAGTGCCTTGTTAAATGGGGTAATTGAAGAAGATGACTTTGTAGAACAACCTCCAGGCTTTGAAAATTCAAAATACCCAAATCATGTTTTCAAGTTAAAAAAGGCATTATATGGATTGAAACAGGCACCTAGGGCTTGGTATGAGAGGTTAAGCACCTTCCTACTTGAAAGATCTTTTAAAAAAGGGAGTGTGGATACAACTCTCTTTTTAAAGAAATTTGGAAAGGATATACTCATTGTTCAAATTTATGTGGATGATATCATTTTTGGATCTTCAAATAAAAATCTTTGTGATAATTTTCTAAAATAATGAGTAGTGAATTTGAAATGAGTCTAATGGGAGATTTAAATTACTTTCTAGGTTTTAGCATTAAGCAACTTGAGGAAGGTACATTTCTTAGTCAAACTAAATATATTAAGGACATCCTCAAAAAATATGAAATGGATAATGCTAAACCTGTTAGTACACCAATGAGTTCCTCAGTTCAGTTGGATAAGGACCTTAAGGGAAAATCTGTTGATCAAAAGAAATATAGAGGGATTATTGGATCTTTGCTTTACTTGACTACTAGCCGACCAGATATTATGTTCAGTGTTTGCTTATGTGTTAGATTTCAATCAGATCCAAAAGAATCACATTTGACAGCAGTGAAAAGGATTTTAAGATACTTACTAGGAATTCAAAACTTAGGAATTTGGTATCCTAAATTTAGCTCTTCATTTGAAATTGTTGGTTATTCAGATTCTGACTTTGCAGGCTGTAGAGTGGATAGGAAAAGCACTTCTTGAACATATCAATTCATTGGAAATTTATTAGTTTCATGGTCTAGTAGAAAACAAAATTCAGTGGCCCTATCTACTGCAGAAGTAGAATACATTGTATTAGGAAGTTGTGTGGCACAAGTACTTTGGTTAAAATAACAGTTGATTGATTTAGGATTAACCATAGGTACTATTCTAATTTATTGTGACAATACTAGTGCTATTTGCATTTCCAAAAATTCTATTCAACATTCTAGAACCAAACATATTGACATAAGGCATCATTTCATAAGGGATCATGTATCCAAGGGAGAAATTTGATAGACTTGAGACTCATGTTGATTAAAGATTTGATCAAATTGATGCTCAACTTCTGCAGCAGCAACAGGACATTGGTAGTATCAGAAATGAAGTTCATGAAATCAATACCAATGTTATGTTGATGGCCTCCTACTTCAACCTATTTGGTGGCATTCCTCCTCCTCCTCCAGAAGAATAGAGAATGAGAAATGATTTTCTTTATGTTTGTTGTACTTGTGTTTGTTTTAATGTTTGTTGTGTTAGTGTTTATTTTAGTGTTTGTTTTAGTTTGTTTTTATTAAAAGTTCAGTGTATTTTTTTTTTGTTATTTTGATATTGTGAAATGATCTTGTAATCCTTTTCATAAATATCAATATATATTGTAGTTAATTTTGATTTTGGATTGTTTTTGAAATGTGTTTAGTTCTTATGAATTTTATTAGTCTTTTTAATCCTAATTATGCTTAAATTAGATTGTGATTTAAGATTAATTATATTAGAAAATCTAGTCTTTCTAAATTTAAAATTTGTTTATAACTTGTCATAATTAGAATTTTTAATCTCTTGTCTATTCATTTAGACTACATAAAAGTTAATATTATTATTGCAATTTAGATGTTTTCTTATTTTATATTTCTTTGCTCAAGTGATATTTATGCACTTAGAAATATTTGAAATTTTAGATTATTGATCTTGGAAACAATTGATTTCAATTACTCTTGAAAATTGTACAAAGAGTACAAAAATCAAAAGGAATGCGCAAAGATTCGCAAATATGAAAAAGAGGCACAAAATAAGCCCAATATAAAAAAGATGCACAAAAATGTGCCAAAAATTTGAAAGATATGCGCAAAGCGCCACATGTGGTAATTCTCTTCTTTCCAAATTCTTTCAATCTCTTAATTCAAATTGATCTTATGTTCATTTATATTCTATTGAACTTTGAAATATAGAATTTTTATTCATCTCTCTTGTAATGATTTTCTATATTCAAATGTCTAAATTGAATAATGTTTTTGATAAATTCTTCTTACTTATAATGTTATATCACTTCTTAAATTATATGAATTTCTATGATTTACCTAATATTATTAGTTTTAGATTGCATACCTTATGTCAATCAGCATTTAGATTAAATTTTCAAATGAATTTCATATAATTACTTACATTTCTCGTCTATTTCTTCTTCACTTTTTGTTGTTGTCAAAAAGAGGGAGAAATTTGTGTTTGTATGTTTTGTTTTTGTATTCTGATTTTGTGTCATTTGGCTTGTGTTATTGTCTTGTATTTTTTATTTTTTGTTAAATTTTTTTGAAAAACAAAAAATTGTGTTCTTTGGTTCAAAATGCCTTCTTATTTTAATGTATTCATCAATTCAGGGGGAGTTTAGGAGATTTGTTTAACTTGAAATCATACAAATAATAATTGTTTTGCCATCATCAAAAAGGGGGAGATTGTTAAGATAGTTGCTATTTCATGCTTTACATTTTTGCAACTTATATAGTTTTGATGATTCCAAACATTATTGTTCAAATATGTAGTTATCTCCTAACAATTTTAGAAGATTTGTATTTGCTCTTGTGTGTACTAACATTTCAGGAAAATCAAACTCCAGACTACGAAGACTTTAAATCAAATTTAACATGAAATACTTTGTGAATTTGAAGCTTGTAGTTTTCTTTGAATTAAATTTGAAAGGGAGTGATTGTAATTGAGTGAATAAAAATATATACACACACATAAGGAGATCATATAAAATTTATACTGATCGTATGGGACGATATCAGATCGTACGGGACGATCAGACAGTTATCTCCTATTGAGCACATAGAACGAATAGGAACTGGCTTGAAAATTTTTCTAAGTCCTATTCGTCCGGGACGAAATTAAATATCATCCAAGACGACTTGGTCTCTGTAAAATTTTTGTCCAGACGAAATTAATTATCATCAGAAAACGAGTTGCTCTCTGTAAAATTTTCGTCCAGACGAAATTAATTATCGTCCAGGACGATCTGGTCTCTGTAAAAATTTTGTCCAGACGAAATTAATTATCGTCAGAAAATGAGTTGCTCTATGTAAAATTTTCGTCTAGACGAAATTAATTATTGTCCAGGACGATCTGGTCTCTGTAAAAATTTTGTCCAGACGAACCAATTTTCGTCCAGACGATTAACCAACTTAGAACGGTTTTCAGCAGTTTCTAGAACCGACCTAGTAATAACTGTTCGTTCTGGACAAACTTAGTTCGTACGGGACGATCAGCGTGTACGAAGACATTTCGTACACATATACAAATAGGGTCGTTTCAAAGCGTTTAAGTAAAATCATCTAGGACGATCCACTGCGTACAGAATTAAAAACTTGAAGTTTTTGGGCAGTTTTTCTTATTTATTGTATAAATAGTCCAAATTAGACGGCCACCCAATCTTTTTTTCATTTTATCTTTGTGCCTCTTGAGAGAATAGCTAGGAGAGAGTGTGAGAGTGCATTCAAAGGAGGATTCCAACCACTGGAGCGTGAAGGCTTCACTTGGAGTTCAAAGGTAAGAATCTCTACTTGTGAATTGGGATTACTTCACTCTTTTCTTTCTTCCTTCTAGATTTCTTGTGAGAAGATCTGTCAAGGAGATCTGGTTCACTGCCGACACTTGGCGAGTGTGAATAGCCGAAGGGTTCGCTGCCTATACTTGGAGAGTGTGAATAGCCGAAGGGTTCTCTGCCTACACTTGGAGAGTGTGAACAGCCGAAGGGTTCTCTGCCTACACTTGGAGAGTGTGAACAGCCGAAGGGTTCTCTGCCCACCCTAGGAGAGTGTAAAAGGACAAACGGTTCTCTGCCAACACTGGGGATTATGTAAAAGGACGACGGTTCTCTGACGCATTGGGTAGTGGTGAAAAGAGTATGTTGTAAAGGCTTCTCCGCCTCGCTGTGGGTGCAAAAGGAGAGTCACTATTGGTATTAGTGCAATACTCAGAGGGTGCCTCTAGGGAGTGGATGTAGGTCTGGTTATAGACCAAACCGCTATAAATCTGGTGTCATTTACTTTACAGTTTTTACGTTTCCGCATTTTATTTTTAATTTTAAGAACTCTGTGGTTGAAAAACATTTTCTAGAAAAACTTAAAAGAAAAATTTTCATTTCGGTTCAACTTAAATTCAAAGAGGGATTAAAATTTTAAAACTACCAATTCACCCCCCCTCTTGGTAGCCTTGGGACATTAACTTAGGCTTAACAACGTAATTACTAGACTCAACTAACCATACCTATAATTATTTTTCTTTGAGTTAGGGAAAGATTAAGATGGTAAGTTGATTAGGGTTTTTAACACATATAAGAGAGTCTTTGGTTGATTATTATTAATATTAAGGGAATTATTCTTTCCTTTTACATGCTCAAGATTTTGATGGAAGAAAACTACATTTCAAAAGCTAATTAACTACCAAACAACATTGAACTTAGTAAGAGGACATTATGAAGAAGGAGATTTTAAAATGGTTTGATTCAAGTGACATTTATCCTATTATAGATAGTTCTTGGGTGAGTCCAATGTATTGTGTCACAGAAAAAGGAGGCCTGATTATTATAGCCAATGAGAAAAATAGGTTGATACCCACTAGGATAGTTACTGGTTGGAGGATTGTATAGATTACATGAAGATGAATAAAGCTACTAGGAATAACAATTTTCCTTTACTCTTTATTGATCAAATGTTAGATAGGTTAGTAGGCCACCCTTTTTATTTCTTTTTAGATGAATATTCTAATTATCATCATATTTTATAACACTATAAGACCAAGAAAAAACTACATTCACTAGTCCTTATGATGCATTTGTGTTTAGGAGGATGACTTTTAGATCTTCTCAATTTTAATAAAGTAGGGCATTAATATTTTTAAGGTCGGTTTTTCTATGTTAATCTAATATTCAATGTGTGTTTATAACATTTAGAACTTATTTTGAAGAGATGTGAGAAAACTAACCTTATTCTTAATTGGGCAAAGTGAAAGTTTATTGTTAAGAAAAATATTATCCTCAAATATAAAATCTCTTAGAGGGGTATGGAGGTCAATAAGGATAAGATCCATGGGATTAAGAATTTGACACATCCTACTTCTATAAAGGGAGTTTAAAGTTTTTAGGTCTTGTCAGTTTTATTGAAGATTTGTTAATTTTTTCTTAAAATTATGAAACCCTTATGCCATTTACTTGGAAAGGATGTTCCATTTAAATTTAATTCAGTCTATTTAACCACATTTAAAAAACTTAAGAAGTGCTTAGTTACTGCACGTATCATTATTTCACCTCTATGGATTTTAAATTTTAAATTGATGTGTGATTCTAGTGACTATGCCATTAGATTAGTTTTAGGACAACATATAAATAGGAAATTTCATGGTATATATTTGACTAGTATAACATTAAAATATAATCAAATTAATTATACAACAACTCCGAAATAATTACTAGTGATAGTCTTGTCATTTGATAAATTTAAATCATATTTAATCAACACCGAAGTTATTAGTTTCACTAATCACTTTGCTATTAAATACCTATTGATTAAAAAGTTACTTAACCTAGATTAGTTAAATGGATTTCATTGCTTATAGAGTTTGAAGTTGGAATTTGAGATATAAAATAATTTGAGAAACAGGTGGTTGATTATTTGTAAAGATTAGAAAGGGAGGATTCTATGTATACTAATGTTGAGATTAATAAATTCTTCCCTGAAGAAAAAAATGTTTACATTACATTCATTGTGTTTGCCTTGGTATGTTCATTTCGTGAACTACATTATGAGTGGAGTAATTCCAATAAATAAGTCATATGCCCAAAGGAACAAATTTATACATTATGCTAAATTATATTTTGGGATGAGTCATACTTGTTTAAGAGATGCAAAGTTCAAATCATTAGGAAGTGTGTCAAAGAAGAGGAGTTTGAAACATCATCAAACTGTGTCATGATTTTGAGTATGTAAGGCATTTCGAAGGATTTAGAATTTCTTTTATGATTATTCAATATGGATTTTTCTATCCTATTCTATTTAAGGAAGTGAATGATTCTGTCAAAAGATGTGATAGATGTCAAAAGATTGGCAATATTTTAAAAAGTCATGAAATGCCCCATAATTATATGTTAAAAGTTGAGATCTTTAATTATGGGGACTTGACTTCATGGGTCCTTTTCTTAAATCTTTCATAAGCTAATATATATTGATTGTAATTGATTAAGTATCTAATTGATTTATGGAGTGGAAACACCCAAAACTGATGCTAAAGTAGTGAATAAACTTTTTAAGAAAACTATTTTTTTAAGATTTGGAGTACTTATAGTCATCATCAATGATGAGGGAGTGTTTTTGTAATAAGAAAGTGTAGAATATAATTTTTAATACAGAAATTAAATATAGGGTTACAACTTGTTATCATCCCTAAACTAGTGGCTAAGATGAAATAAGTAATAGAGAGATAAAATGAAGTTCAGAAATACTGTGAGTTAAAATTAGAAGGATAAAAAAATGAGATTATATGATGCACTTTGGGATTATAGGACTACATTCGAAACCCCAGTTTCAATATCTCCATATAAGCTCATGTTTATAAAAGCTCATCACTACCTTTAGAGTTAGAGCATAAAGTATTTTGGGCAGTGAAAGAATTAAATTATAATCTTAAGGATGCTAAGGAGCAAAGGCTAATACAGTTAAATGAGTTGAAAATAATTTATAATTAAGCTTATGAAAATGCCAAGTCACATAAGAAACAAATTAAAAAGTGGTATGCCCATAAGCTCATTTTGAAGGAATTTGAGTCTCAATAGGAAGTGCTTTTATATAATTCAAGATTAAAATTATTTCCTTGGAAGTTATTGATGGAGGATATGGACTTGTTCTTGTAAGAAACTAAGGCTTTGTTACAGACTATATAATATATGTTTGTGCTGTCAATGCTGAGTAATGCCTAGTTTCCCTAGATATGATAATGCTGAAAGCTCACTTAAATGTACTTAAGTATATGTGTCGAACCAAGTAATGAAATGATGAAGTGGAGTGTAGAATCCATAAGGATGTGTTATGCATACTTGCTTACTTGCAATAAAATTATTTATGCTTCCTCTCAATGCATAATTTATCCTACTAAAATAAAAAAATATTATTTTTGAATTTATTATCACTGGTTAAAAATAGTAAAATAGTTGATATAATATTTAATAAAACATTTTGGATTAATGAATGCAAATATCTTATTTTTCTTAATGATACTCTTAGTTGTCAATGCGATTCAGAGCATTACATCCCTTGATATCTATCAAGCTTGGAGGGGTTAAAATGATATAGTCACCTCCTATAGTTATAATATCTGCTTGAGAATCTATAATATTCAAATATCTTATGTTTAGGCTTGCCAACATTGTATCTCAATATTCGATATTATTTTTGCATTCCTCTGTCAAGGCTATACATCACACTAAGTTTTAACTACACACATGGTCACTACGTGCATTAAATGAACAACTTAAGAAAATTGAGAACATCATTAAATCATTAAAGGAAAAGAGTAGTTTTTAATAATTTATATGTTAATCACATAATTAATCCAAAATAAGAGATTTAGCCAAATATAAAATAATTATCAAGCAAATGAATATCATTATATTCATATAAGAATCAAAGTATAAGAGAAGTAGTTGATGTTACCACCAGGTAGGATCAAAGTGTCTCCTCTACACTCCTTCCTTCACTTATAGAGTTGCTTCAACAAACACAAGTTAAATACTCCCATAGATTATATCTTGTACTTTCCTAGCCTACCTTAGATTTAACTCTAAGAGGGTACTAGAGAAACACACTAAAAGTTCTAAGTAGTATACAAGTGACTGAACTCGTTTTTAAATAGAACAAAACATCTATTTATAGAAAAACAAGAAAAAGGCATATGGCACTACAACACTTAAAAGTATGGCGATGTGACTCCAAAAATTGAACTAGGGCGTCAACACTAAAATATTTTATCTACCACGGTGCTTGATGACATGGAATTATTTTTAAGTGAATCGTTATAAGCTTTCGTTGAAATAATGTGGCCCTTAGAAGTTACAACTGCAATGTTGCGGTGCTTTAGAAATTGGAGCTCTATGGCACTTGAGTGTACAATTGGTGCTTAGGCTTTGAAATGTTTGCACGATGACATTCATTTTCCTGAGAACCTAGTGCTGCCAAGCTGATATTTTTATGCAATGGCAACTTAAGCGTTGTGGTACTGGATGTGATATTAATGCAGTGCTCACATTCTATAAGTAGTTGAAATGAATAAAATTATAATTCTAGTTTAGAAAAATTTATACTAAATATCCTAACCTGTTACCCTTATCATTGCTTATTTTGAATTTATATGTTATGAATATAATAATTGACTATTAAGTTTTGAAATGAATAATGTAGCTTAAAGATTAGCTGTGTTTGTAGATAAGATTAAAACTTCATTAGTTCACCATCACATGTACTAGTTCTCCTATCTTATCTTTTCTAAATTTAAGTATTAGATTGTAGTCAGACTTCAAACTTTTAATTGATACCAAATTTTGAAATACTCTTCCTCTTTTCTTTCTTTTTAAAGATCTTTCATATTTCTTTTCTTCTCTTCTTTTATGGAGTACATAATTAATGATTTTGAATTTTAATTTTTCTTATATCTTATTGCAATTCTAATTATTTTAAAGTAAAGATCTAATAAGATAACTAGTTCCAATTTAAAGTTATTATGATTTTCAAATTTAAGCTACATATCTATTATTCAACCATAATTATTCATCTTTCAATTCAAAGGTCAATGTATAAATGTATAACATATAGACTTAAGTTAAGTTAATAACTTAAATGATCTAAGTTAGTTAATTATTAAGTTCTCTAATCTATGAATTATAATATAGTGTTAATCTAAACTGAAATCTAGTGTTTCATTATCCTAATCTCACATAGTTATTATTACTAATTTTATATTTTTTTTTAAAATAAATAATCAGAAAGTGTAGACATTAATGGAAGAAAATATAACAGTGTAAGCTTAAGGTAATTTAAATCAAATGTAATTATTATTATAATTAAAATATAGTTAATAACACATGCTTTTAATATGAATGATAAAATGCTCAAAACATGTGATATATATAAAACTAAACAATTGATACAGGATAACTAGTGTTTATCATACCACTCTAGCATCGTAATAACAATGGATCTCATGGCCACAACTAACATAACTAAGAACTACAAACCCGACAAACTATCACAACATTGGGATATCTCCTAAGGAAAAAAATTATAAAAGAAATAAAAGAAGAATGTGATACAAAATAAGGGTAACATTCACACCTTCTCTCTACTCTCTCTAGCCTAATAGTAAGGAATTTCCTAACCATACTCTTTCTCATCATCATCATCACCATCATAATTTGGAGGATTTCAATCTATGACTATTAACCATGAAAATGTTAAAATATATTTGATCCTCAATTTTTACTGCACCATATGAATATATTTGAAAAATAGTAAATGGCCCAGTCCATCGAGACTTAATTTTTCCATGAAGAAATTTCTTTCAAAAGTCAAAAAGCCAAACATGCTGATCAGAAGAAAATTCATAATTGAGAACCTTATACCCATATAATCTCTTTATTTCTACATTATAAACCTTTACATATTTAATAACTTCATTTCTAAATTCTTTCAGTTTACTAGCAATAGAAGAACTCTGAAAGTTCAAAGCAAAAAATGACTCTTTATCCTTATAGAGAAGTTTTTTCTTCTTTAATATTGAATGCTTCATATTCTTTCCTCCCTTTCTTTTTGAAATCCCAAAACACTGAAGAACACGCAAGAACACTCACCTAGGAAGAATTCTAAAAAAGTTAGAGAGATAATGAAAAGTGACAAAGAAAATTGACTACACTTAACTTTTTATAACTAAATAAGCCTTGTAGTTGTTCATACGTAGGAGTTCCACGATGTTGAACTCAATGCTGTGATATTTTTTTTGTTTGAAATTTTAACCTAAAACATTAAACTATAACAACTATCTTGGAACAACTAAAGACAAAGATGGGTTGCCTCCCAAACAACACTATGTTTATAGTCTTTCTCCAAACTTACCTAGATTTATCAATTTGGCTAGAGTTCATCACTACCACTGATCAAGTGATTTCCACTAGGATCTTTTATTTTCTCCTTTGGATTAACTTTATTATTTCTAGGCAAGGATCCAAGAGGCCTACAAATAACTAAAATTCCAAGACCGCCTAATTAAATTTTTAAATTTTTATTAGAAGCATCTTGACATTATAATTGAGTTCTTAACTGCATAACTATCTCTTCTAAAGGTGATTTTTTATTTCAAGATTGATTGTTTTGATTGAATCCATGAGGATAAGAAGGTCTAAGATTAATAATAGGTTATTGAGGATTGTTCCAAATTCTTCCTTAATTATTTTGATTTTAATTTCATTGATTATTACCAGCAATATTATTTGATTAATTGAAATTAGAATGGTTCCTCCCATGTGGATTATATGTATTAGAGTTGGGCTTATTTTATCTTCTAATTAAAATCACATTTTCAATCCATTGCACACCATTATCTCTAATAGTTTTTAAATATTGATCCTCCTCCAACTTCATAGATCATTATGATACTGATCTTAACTTGAGTCCTACTATGTTCACTTTTTTTGGAAATATTTACAACTTGTGTAGTCAAAACTATCAAATCATCTGATTCATAAATTCAAGTTATTCTCTCAAGATTTATTTTATCAGTAGGACACTAAAAATTATTAGTAGCCAATTCTCTATTAATTCATATGCTTCATTAAATGCCTTGGACATTAAAGATCCTTCAGATACAACATCTATGAATGCTCTAAGAGATCCTATAAATCCATTATAAAATGTTTAAATAACTGACTAATCAAGTAAGGCATGGTATGGGAAATTCCTTAAATCTCTTCTAATTTTTATAATATGATTCTCCTTCAAACTTGGTAAAAGATTAAAACACTTAGCCAGAAATTTGTGAGACAACTCATTCCATAAGGTTATAGAGCCTAGAGATAAAGAATTAAACAACATATTAGCCTTATCTCTTAGAGAAAATGGAACAATCTAAGCCCTATAGCATCATTACTAACATCATTATACTTAAATGTTGTGTATATTTCTAAGAAATTGGTTAAGTGTAAATTAGGATCTAAAATAGGAGTTTCCCCAAACTAAAAATTTTGAACCATCTGAATTATGGAAGGATTTGATTCAAAATTATTTGCTTGGATAGTAGGTATATTAATACTCTGGTGAATTTTGTGTACTACAAGTTTAGCATAATTCCTAAGAAATCTAGAATGATCTTAATATGGTACTTGTTCAGACATTTTTAAAATTGTTTTGGTTTTTCTAATTTTTTAAAGTGTCTTTGTATCTCAAAACTAAATAAAATGGTTTATTTCTAGATCTAAAAAGTATGTAACAATGAATAAAAAAATAGAAAGAAAGTAAGAAGAATAGGATATAAGATATAAGTAGGTCTAAATATGCACTTATTTCAATAATATAGTAAAATTATAAAAATCAAATTACTCCCTCAAAAAATGTAGCCAAAAACTTGATTGGGCCTATGAACTTATGCTTATAGGCAAGCAAGGCTTTATTAGCGACTAAGTAATATATTCTTGTGTTTTTAATGTTGAGTAATGCCTAGCTTTCCCTTGATATGTTAATGCTGAAAGCCCAGTTAAATGTATTCAACTATACATGATGAATCAAGTAATATAGTGATCAAGTAGTTCGTCAAACCCATGAAGAAGTGTTTTTTTTTTTTTTTTTGAAAGAAATGCAAATAGCATTAAATGAAAGGAAAAGTAATTACAAACTACTAAGTGATAGAGATTCTATCACATTCCTCCTTTAAAATTTTTAAAAATAAACAAGGAACCTTATTGCTACTAAGATCTTCCCAAAGAAAATCATTACTAAAAAAAAAGTTAGCACAAGAATGGACTAACTTATTACATTCCCTATTAAAAAAATGGAAAAGAATGTTACCGAAGCCATCCAAAAAGGAGAGGTCTTCAAACTCTTCTTCATGTACAATCCGAGATCCTTTATTCACAGATTTTTGCAAATACTTGATGATGTTGATATTATCCGCTTCAATAATAATTCCCTTTGCTTCTAACATCCAATCAAAGATGAAATTCTTCAATGCACGAACAACCATCATCTCCAACGATCCACTATCCCAATGAGAGCAACTGAATCCAAAGGCAAGTAAGAATCTAGCATTAGAATCTCTAAAGACTCCACCAATGCCTCCATTATTGGATCTAGCTAAAGCCGTATCTAGATTAACCTTAATCCATTCTGGGGGAGGAGGGTGCCAATGAGTAATAAGCCATGACGGCTGGTTAGCACCCCAGTGATCCAAGAATATATTAGAACTATAAATTGATGCATAACTAATAGCATTGGATGCTATATAGTTCAAACTCAGTTCATGTTTCCCATGCTTGATTAAATTTCTACTCTTCCAGGAGAAATATCCTAGGGAACAATATAAATTTGTAATGGATTTATTGTTCACAACTAACCTTTTCAAATGAAACTTGCAGTCAGAGGCTGTGGAAAAAATTGGAAAAATAAATCCCTAATCCTTAAGCACACCAATAGCTTGCTGCAGCATTGAATAATGAACCATAACATGATCAAAATTTTATGGTTCATTACATCCTCTAGGACATAAACAATGTCCCAATAATCTTCGATACATCAGAAATCCATTTGTCGGTATAGCATCATTTAAAAGCCTCCACCAAAAAGTTTCAATTCTAAGATTGAGATGTAAGTTTTTCAACCAACTTCCATAATCTATTAACACATCATCTTTATCATAAGAAGAAGAAGCCATAGCTACTATACTCTTGCCCAAGAATCTCTATCTCAATTCCATGATATCCTTGTTTTGATTTGGGAAAATATCAATTTGGAGATTGATATCCACTAAAACCTTCCCAAAATAGGTTTTTAGAAGGTCTATCTTCCAAAACCCATCTGAAATAAAGTTCTACATAGATTTTTTTTTTTTGAAAGATGCAAAGGTGCATTAAAAATAAAATAGCAAGGGTACAAACTCATCATCCAACCATTGGCCATTTGTTTAAACTAAAATCCAAAATGCAAGTGTCTTTTAACACATTGATCTTTGAGCCATCACCGACCTTTCATCTAACAAAGTTTCTAAGAGCTTTCCGACCATTTTGAATAATCTTCCAATAAGTAGAAGAATTACTTCTGTAGTTCACCTTATCCAGCCAATTATCTCCATACTTACTAACAAAATTCCTGGACATCAAAGAATTTGGGTTGTCAATAATTCTCCAAGCAAACTTAGCCCTCAACATGTCTCTCCTTGCAATAGCAGAATTCAGCCCCCAACCGCCAATCTTCTTAGGTTTGCACAAGGAATCCCAAGCTACATAATGTAACCCATGGTGTCCATCACATTTATTCCAAATGAAGTCTCTACACAACTTCTCAAATTCTTTCAATATACTAAAAGGAATAATAGAATAAGATAAAAGAAAATCTAGAATTGATAGGTAAACAGTTTTTACCAAAACCAGTTTACCCGCTAGAGATATGAATCTATTGCTCCAAGCATTAAGCTTCTTAATAGATTTATCCAGTAAAGGTTGAAAATTTGAATATTTCAGTCTTCTTGTTGTCATCTTGATTCCTAAGTAGTCAAATTCGTTCACCAATTTGATTCCTAGCATTTTAGAAAACAAAATTCTCCTCCTCCTATCAACCAAGCTACTGCACATCAATGAAGACTTCAGAAAATTGATCTTCTGACCGGTCCAAGAGCAGTAGTTTTGAACTATATATTTAACCTTCTTCACAATATTAATCTTAGCTTCAGTAAAAATCAGGATGTCATCTGCAAAAAGGAGATGTGAAATTTTTTGAGCTCTAGAAGAGATTTTCACACCCATATCTGAACCATCTTCATTAAAGCTATTGGAAAGAAGTTGTGAACATAAAATAAAAAGGAATGGAGAGAGTGGACACCCTTGTCTTAATCCACTCCTACCTTCAATCCAATTGGAATATGATCCATTAATCAAAATGGAAAATCTTGGATCTGGAATACACTCCATTACCATGTTGACAAATTTGAAAGGAAAACCCAATTCTAACATAATTTTTTGAAGACTAGCCCAACTCATACTATCATATGCTTGTTCCATATCAACTTTGATGGCAAGGAACCCATTGCTTGCTTTAGAAAATCTTAACTTGTGAAACACTTCTTGAGCCAATAAAATATGATCTGAAATTGTCCTTCCCTTAACAAAAGCTACCTGCTCTTCAGAAACAATCTTAGGAATGATCTCCACCATTCTATTCAACAAAATTTTAGATACAATTTTGTAAATAGAGTTACATAAACTTATGGGATGAAAAGCTGAAGGCGTAACCGAGTTTGGAGATTTAGGAATCAAGACAATCATAGTGTCTTTCCACTCCTCGCATAAGGTACCTGTAGAAAAGAAAAGGTTAATTGCTTTAATGACATCCTCACCAATGATGTGTCAATAAGCTTTGAAGAAGGAGTAAGTAATCCCTTCATAACCAGGAGCTTTATTATTGCTCAACTTCATAACCACCTCCTCAATCTCAAGTGAAGAAAGCTCCCTGTTAAGAAAAAATATGTCTTCATCATCTAAAACCTGCCACGGTTTAGGTCAGTTATTAAAACAACAATCTCTACCTTTCCATTTGTCATGGAAAAACTGAAGGAAAACCTGTTTGATCTCCTTAGAATCACTGATCAAGCTACCGTCTGCATCCTTGATCTGAGAAATCCAGTTAGCATTTCTTCTAGTATTAGAAAATGAATGGAAAAACTTAGTATTGGAATCACCATCTTCAATCCATTTTACTTTGGCTCTTTGTCTCCACCAAGTATTCAAACAATTGAGAATAACATTAAGCTCTTTGACTTTGCTTCTAAGCTCCCAAAGTTTATCATTATCAAGCCACCCTTCAATAGCTTCCTCCTCTTGAATCTGTAAAATTTTAGCTTTCAATCTTTCTTTTTTTTTTTTAGAAAATTCTTTTAACTTGTACTTACTCCAAAAGAACAAATCTTTTAAGCTCATTTTGCATTTTTTATTAAGGATCTCCATATCATCTCCCGTGAATCTTTTCTTCCATGCAATATAAATAATTTGAGCCAAAGTTTTGAATGATAACCAAGCATCTTCAAATTTTAAACACCTCTTTTCACATAAAACTAAATCATACATCTTCAATACAATATGGCTATGATCGGAAGCCACTCTTGCAAGGTGTCTAACAACCGCGATTTAAAGAATTGAGGATACATCTATCCAACCTTTCAAGGATCCTCCCACCTCCTACTTTGTTGTTGCACCAAGTAAATCTTGGTCCAATAAATCCAATCTTATGAAAATCATTCTCATTCATGAATTTAAGCATCTCCATTGGGCCTTGAGAGAAATTTCCTACCACCCTTCTTATCTTCCTTAGACAATATGCAATTGAAGTCACCACCAATAATAGAAGGGATATCCCTTTGAGAATCCTCCTGGATACACTCCCATAGTAATATCCTTTTGTGAAATTCTTTACTACCATATATAGTATTGATTCTCTAAACAACTTTGTCAAAGACATTAAGATCCCCAATAACACATTGATCTAATATCTTTACAATAGAAAAGGAAGCTACATCCACTCTCCATATAATCATAATACCACCAGAAAGTCCTTCTGAAGGAAGAAGGAAAAAATTCCACAAAGGGCCCATCAATCTATTAAAAGAGACTCTATCAAAAGAATTGATTTTTATCTCAACCAACCCAACAAAAAAGATTTTAAAATCTTTTATAAACTCCTTCATATATAGAAAGCCTCCCTCTTCTTGGCCCCTCTACAATTCCAGAATGCAATAGATTCCATTAAAGAATCATGGGGGAAGAGCCCCCATCTCTTCTTTTGTTACTACCTTCAAGAACTCTACCAGGTGGCTTGTTTTTAATAGGATCTAAAGCCCTTAGTTCCTTAGACAGCTTACATTTGGTAATTTCCCCATTTGAGCCATTATCTCTTCCTTTCTCCATGTCATTTAGCTTATCAACACAGATTTTCAATCCTGTGTTAGACAGAGAATTCTTCCCTTCAACAGACTTCTTCTCATTACTCTTGCTAGCAGCAGCAACCGAGTGATTGATCAAATCAACACAATTCAAATCAACAGTCTCCCCTAACTCCTCTTCATTAATCAGCAATTCAAATTTGTTCATGAGAATAGGGTTGACAGGATTAATAAAAGAATTCTGCATACCAACCTGGGTTCCTGCATTATCTGCTATGTCTTGAATCTTCACCACAGCTTCCTCCAAAGGTTGAATAACCTGATTTTGTAGTTCCTGGACTTCACAGATTTCCCCTTCTTTAGGAATATTATCATTAGAGATGGATTCCACCTCCTTAACTGTCCCCACGTCCTGAGAGACTTCTGTCAATGCTTTTTTGTCACCAAGACCGATTCTAGTTTTCATCCACTGCTTCTTTGAATCAATTACTTTATTCTTCATTATGGCCGGTCTTTTGTTGTTCTTCCTATTAACCACAATCCATGGTCCATAGGTAGAATCAACATCCACTTCTTTATACTTATCAACATCCTTCTCATAATTGGAAAAACCTTTAGAAGTAGTGCAATCCTTATCAACAGATTCCTTCATTTTGCATTCAGATTTCATATGGCCAAATAATCCACAATCAAAACAAAAAGTGGATATCTTCTCATACTCAACTTTCTGAAAGAATCTACTAGATATGCTATCCACCCAAACTCCCACGGGAAGAGGTTGATCAAGTTTAACTCTAACACAAACCCTTGCAAAGTCTCTCTTCCCCCATTGAAACATGTTTCCATCCATCATAAGAGGTTTTCCAATCATAGCAGCTATTCTAGCCACATTCCTTTCATCCCAACATTGCAAAGGCAAATGAGGCATTCTAATCCCAATTGGAGAGGAAAGACCCTTCAAAGATAAGGTAGAGAATTCCACCGTCCACTTCTCCATACCCACAATATGTTCATTGACAAACCATGGACCACCAGCCAAAACTCCTTCCATCATTTCCAACGAATCAAATGAACATAAGAACCAGCCTTTGCCAAGTGTAGTGAAGTGGAAATTACCAAATTGCTTCCACTGTCTTCTCATTTCCCAAGCTACAATATGTGAAGGAATGTCCTTCCCAAACAGCTTAATTACTATGGATTTCATCAGTTTGTTGGAATTCTGAACCTCCACATCCTCACTTAGTTTAACAGCAATGCCATCATCTGATAAAACAAAATCCTCATCTTTGAAATTCAATTGGATATAAGGTTTTTTTGACTAGGGATTAATGATTGTATCCTTCTCAGTTCTTACAGGCAATTCCACAGAAACCTTCTCAACTACCACAGATTCATTCAGAGCCGAGCATCCATCAGAATGAAATGTTCTGTTAACAGGAGAATTAGAATTCGCATTTATCTCACGAACAACTCTAGAGATTGCATTTGAATTGCCAAACCTATTAACATACAATTTCATTCCAGACGAGGATGCCGACAGATTAGTTAAATTTCGCTCCAGATTTATCCCCTATATTTGCGGCTTGGTCGATCCAATTTCACGAACAATCCCTTTCCCTTTCCCTTCCACATATACTTTCTTCTTCAGGATTCCTTCTACATTACCTTTGATCACCAACGGTTTTCCAGAAGCTTTGAATGCAAATTCAAAATTCAAATTTTTCATATCACCATCTCGATGATTGACTCCTCCCAGATCTCAAAAACCAATACCTACACTTGTTGTTCCATTAATAGCCGCCACGATAGACAGACGGTGGCCCTCCTCCATTCCCAACGTCAGGAAATTTGGCAAAGAGCAAAAGCCGGGAATAAAAAATTTCAAAAAACTGAATATTCTCTCTCTAAAAAATCAGAGTTTCTCTCTCTAGAAAATGGCTCACTCGTTTAAAAAACTGATTACACTTTTTCAAAAAGTTCTCCATAGATGGAAATTCAAAATTCCCTTCCACAATAAATGTAAGCCACTTCTCTAGACATCTATCTAGAATCCACACATCTTTTAGAATGTCAATAGATTTTCCTGTTGCAATCTTCCACTTTGTGATCGGAATAAGAGCCTGACCACTATTAGCAAAGATCTTCCAAGTAGAAGATTTATTAACTATATTAATTTGTTCCCAGAATTTAGTACCATACTTTGCCAACATAGCCTTGTTAAGCATAGAGTTATCTTCCTTTAAGAAATTCCATGCGAATTTTGCTCTAAGTGGTCCAGTCATAGAACTCACCGAACGTAATCCTTGACACCCTTCCTTCCAGGTCTTGCACATGATCCCCCAAGACATATAGTGTAGGCCATGAAGCTCTCCTTATCTATCCCAAATGAAGTTCCTAGCTACTTTATCCAATTCTTTAAGAATTCTTATTGGAACCAATGAGTGAGTGGCCATAAAAACTAGTATAGCAGATAAAACCGACTTAACAAGTACAATTCTCCCAGTAAGAAAAATCCTCTTATTACCTCAAACATTAAGTTTGGAGGCAACCTTCTCAAGAATATAATTGAAATCATAAGAAACCAACCTCCTCAATGCCAATTTAATACCCAAATAATTGACTTCTTTCACAACATTGAAGCCCCATATTTTTGCTATAGCTTTTTTCCTGTTCCTTTTAACTGAATTCCCAAAAATAATTACTAAGTTTTGTTCATTAATGGACTGCCCAGATCTGCTGCAAAAACTGAGACAATCTGTTTGAATAGTTGCTATTTGAATGAGTTATATTTATGCAACTTTTGTAGTTTTGATGATTCCAAACATTATTGTTCAAATGTATAGTTATCTCCTAACAATTTCAGAAGATTTGCACTTGCTCTTGTGTGTACTAACATTTCAGGAAAATCAGACTCCAGACTACGAAAACTTCAATTCAAATTCAACATGAGATATTTTGTTTAATTTTTTTTTTAATTTTGAAAGGGAGTGATTGTAATTGAGTGAATAAAATCTCACACACATACACACAAAAATAAGGAGATCTTGAAATTCTAAACTGATCGTACAGGACGATATTTATCGTACTGGACGATCTGTCAGTTATCTCCTATAGAGCACTTGGAACGAATAGGAACTTGCTTTGAAAAATTTTTCTAAGTCCTATTCGTCCAGGACGAAATTTATCATCGTCCCAGGCGATGGGTTCTCTGGATAATTTTCGTCCAGACGAATTTTGACCATCGTACGAGGCGATGGGTTCACTGGAAACATTTCGTACAGACGAAAATTTATATCGTACAGGACGATCCGCTCTCTGGAAATTTTTCGTCCGAACGAAAACAAATCATCGTCCCAGGCGATGGGTTCACTGGACAATTTTCGTCCAGACGAAATAAACAATCGTCCAGGACGATCGGTTTTATGGAAAATTTCGTCCAGACGATCACATTTTTCGTTCAAACGATCAAACCGACTTAGAACAGTTTTCAGCAGTTTCTAGAACCGACCTTGTAATAACCGTTCGTACTGGACGAACCAAGTTCGTACAGGACGATCAGCTGTACGAAGTCAGTTCGTACACATATACAATATGGGTCGTTTCAGATCGTTTAAGTAAAATCGTCCAGGACGATCCAGGATCGTACAGGACGATCCACTGCGTACAGAATTGAAAATTTGCAGTTTTTGGGCGGTTTCACTTGTCTTTTATATAAATAGTCCAAATCAGACTGCCACCCAATCTTTTTGTCATTTGATCTTCGTGCCTCTTGGGAGAATAGCTAAGGAGAGAGTGGAAGAGAGCATTTTAAGAAGGATTCCTACCACTGGAGCGAGAAGGCTTCACTTGGATTGCTAAGGTAAGAATCTCTACTTGTGAAATTGGATTTCTTCACTCTTTCTCTTTCTTCCTTCTAGATACTTGTGAGAAGATCTGTCAAGGAGATCCGGTTCTCTGCCGACACTTGGAGAGTGTGAACAGCCGAAGGGTTCTCTGCCCACACTAGGAGAGTGTGAAAGGACGAAGGGTTCTCTGCCCACACTTGGAGGGTGTGAAAGGACGAAGGGTTCTCTGCCCACACTTGGAGGGTGTGAAAGGACGAAGGTTCTCTGCCAACACTGGGTTTTGTGTAAAAGGACGGACGGTTCTCTACCGCACCGGGGAGTGGTGAAAAGAGTGTGTTGTAAGGGCTTCTCCGCCTTGCTGTGGGTGCAAAAGGAGAGTCACTATTGGTATTAGTGCAATACTCAGAGGGCGCCTCTGAGGAGTGGATGTAGGTCTGGTTATAGACCGAACCACTATAAATCTGGTGTCATTTACTTTTTAGCTTTTACGTTTCCGCATTTTAAATTTCAGTTTAAACAACTCTGTGGTTGAAAAACATTTTTCTACTAACTTTAAAAGAAAATTTCATTTCGGTTAAACTTTATTATTAAGAGGGTTTAAATTTTTAAAAACTACCAATTCACCCCCCTCTTGGTAGCCTTGGGACATTTACTTAGGCTTAACAACCTAATTACTGGACTCAACAAGTGGTATCAGAGCTGAGTTTCAAAATCATAAGTTTGAACTACTTTTTGATTAACGTAGATGGCTACATTTGGAAACCGAAACACACCTGAGGGTTACTCTATCACTAGACCTCCACTGTTTGACAATATTCCTTTTGATTTTTGGAAAACACGCATGTCTACTTTCTTACAGTCACTTGATTATCGCATGTGGATGCTAGTCCAGGAAGGTTACACAAAACCAACTAGATTAGTTGATGGAATTAGGGTAGATACACCCTATGTAGATTGGACTATAGAAGAACGTGACTTAGCACAATTAAATGCGAAATGTTTAAATAGTTTCTTTTGTGCTTTAAAATCTGAAGACTACATGCGAGTTTCCACTTGTAAAAGCGGAAAAGACATATGGGATAGACTTTGTATTACTTATGAAGGGACAAATGAGGTTAAGCAATCAAGACTCAATATCTTGTTACATGACTACGAATTATTTCGCATGAAACCTAATGAATCTATATCTGACATGTACACAAGATTCACTCAAATTGTCACCTCTTTGCATGCACTTGGTAGGGAATTAACTAATGCTGAAATGGTTAATAAGATTCTTCGTTGTTTACCTACTGCATACGATGCTAAAATTACTGCAATTACAGAGTCAAAAGATCTGAACATTTATTCTATTGACAATCTTCTTGGTTCACTCATTGCTTACGAGCAAGGAGTAAGTCAAAGAAAGATTGATGCAGGTGAACCAAGAAAGGAAAAGAATCTTGCATTAAATGTGGAAGAGTCAGAAAGTGAACACTCACAACCTGAGGATGAAGAAGATATAGCACTGATGACTAGACAATTCAGAAGCTTTTTAAAGAGGAAGCAGAAGAGACGCCAGCAATGGAATAGAGGTAAGTATAACAAAAATGGCAGGGTTTCTAATGAAGTGATTTGTTATGAATGCAGGAAACCAGGTCATATAAAAACTGATTGTCCAAAACTTAAAGCCACTCCTAGCAAGGAGAAGATAGAAGAGAAAACCAATGGTAAAGAAGGGCAAGAAGAAGTTTCAAAAGGCTTTTTGGGCGGACTCAGCTTCAGACTCATCTGAGACTGAAAACGAAGAAGAAGTCACCAACCTTTGCTTGATGGCAGATAAAGCTGAACAATCAGATCAAGAAGAGGAATACTCTCACACAAGACCTCGTGAGAGTATATGGTACCTGGACAGCGGATGTTCTAAGCACATGACTGGAGATACTGCTCAATTCATAACGCTGGAAACCAGGAATGGAGGCAAGGTTACACTTGGAGATAATACCACAAAAAAGGTGGTTGGATCAGGTATGATTGGAAATTTGAAAAACTTTTTCATAGATAATGTTTTATTAGTTGAAGGCTTAAAACATAATTTGCTTAGCATAAGTCAGCTATGTGATAAGGGCTATAATGTAAAAATTTTACCTACTAGCTGCATAATTAGCCTAAATGGAAAAATTGTTTTAAATGGAAAAAGGGTGAACAATGTCTACATGCTAGATTTAAATTGTATTCAATCTCCTACTGCTTTTTGTTTGAAAACTGTTTCTGATGAATCATGGCTTTGGCATAGGAGACTTTGTCATTCTAGTATGAAAAATCTTAGAAGACTTACCCAAAAGAATTTGGTTAGAGGAATACCTAAACTAGACTTTACTAAGGACCACTTATGTGATGCATGTCAATTAGGAAAACAAGTGAAGTCCTCTTTTAAGTCCAATAAAGATCTTAGGACCAGTAAACCTTTAGAAATTCTTCACATGGATCTTTTTGGACCTGTAAGCACGGTTAGTCTAGGAGGAAAGGTATATGGATTTGTGATAGTTGATGATTTTTCAAGATTCACCTGGGTTAAATTTCTTTTTCATAAAAGTGAATCATTTGAGGAATTCAGAAATTTTTCAACTTGGATACAAAGAAAACTAGGATGTGAAATAATTTCTATACAAAGTGATCATGGAGGAGAATTTGAAAATGAAAGATTTGAAGATTTCTGTAAAGAAAAGGGGATTGATCACAATTTTTCTGCACCTAGAACTCCTCAACAAAATGGAGTAGTTGAAAGAAAGAACAGAACATTAATAGAAGCCGCCCGAGCAATGTTAGCAGAATACTCTCTTCCTAGATATTTTTGGGCTGAGGCGGTTAGCACTGCATGCTATGTTCTGAATAGGGTAAATGTGAGATCAAATTTAAATAAAACACCCTATGAATTGGTAAAAGGTAGAACACCAAATTTGTCTCATTTACATGTATTTGGTTGCAAGGTGTTCATACATAATAATGGAAAATCTGCCTTAGGAAAATTTGATCCAAAATCAGATGAAGGAATTTTTGTTGGATATTCAAGTGTTGGAAAATCTTATAGAGTATTCAACAAAAGAACTTTAGTTATTGAAGAAACCACACATGTTGTTTTTGATGAAAATGAAAATATGGAAGAGACAAAAGTTGTTGAAGAAGAAATTGAAGAAAACTCCCAAAAGATTGATAGATTAAATTTGGAAGAAAATGTGGAAGAAAATATAGAAAGAGAAGACCCTTTGCCTAGAGATTTGAGATTTTCTAAAAATCACCCAAAGGAATTAATTATAGGAGAACCAAGTGAGGGTGTTAGAACTAGGCGTGGATTAAACAAGGAAGTCAATCATTCAGCCTTTATTTCAACCATTGAACCCACTAACATTGATCAAGCACTTTCAGATGAATTTTGGATATTGGCCATGCAAGAAAGAAGAGTTAAATCAATTTGTAAGAAATAAAGTTTGGGAACTAACTACAAGACCAAAAGATCAAAGTGTTGTTGGAACCAAGTGGGTGTTCAAAAACAAAATGAATGACTCAGGAGTAGTCATTAGAAATAAGGCTAGATTAGTAGCTAAGGGGTATAATCAAATTGAAGGAATTGATTTTGAGGAAACTTTTGCACCTGTAGCTAGACTTGAAGCAATTAGGGTTTTACTAGCCTTTGCCTGTTTTAAAGGTTTTAAATTGTTTCAAATGGATGTTAAAAGTGCCTTTTTAAATGGAGTAATTGAAGAAGATGTTTTTGTAGAACAACCTCCAGGTTTTGAAAATTCTAAATTTCCAAATCATGTTTTCAAATTAAAAAAGGCATTATATGGATTGAAACAGGCACCTAGGGCTTGGTATGAGAGGTTAAGCACCTTCCTACTTGAAAGATCTTTTGAAAAAGGAAGTGTGGATACAACTCTTTTTTTAAGAAAAATTGGAAAGGATATACTTATTGTTCAAATTTATGTGGATGACATCATCTTTGGATCTTCAAATAAACATCTTTGTGATGATTTTTCTAAAACAATGAGTAATGAATTCGAAATGAGTCTAATGGGAGATTTAAATTACTTTCTAGGATTTAGCATTAAGCAACTTGAGGAAGGTACTTTTCTTAGTCAAAACAAATACATTAAAGACATCCTCAAAAAATATGAAATGGACAATGCTAAACCTGTTAGTACACCAATGAGTTCTTCAGTTCAGTTGGATAAGGACCTTAAGGGAAAATCTGTTGATCAAAAGAAATTTAGAGGGATAATTGGATCTTTACTTTACTTGACTGCTAGCCGACCAGATATTATGTTTAGTGTTTGCCTATGTGCTAGATTTCAATCAGATCCAAAAGAATCACATTTGACAGCAGTAAAAAGGATTTTAAGATATCTACTAGGAACTCAAAACTTAGGAATTTGGTATCCTAAGTTTAGCTCTTCATTTGAAATTATTGGTTACTCAGATTCTGACTTTGCAGGCTGTAGAGTGGATAGGAAAAGCACTTCTGGAACATGTCAATTCATTGGAAATTCATTAGTTTCATGGTCTAGTAGAAAACAAAATTCAGTGGCACTATCTACTGCAGAAGCAGAATACATTGCATTAGGAAGTTGTGTGGCACAAGTACTTTGGTTAAAACAACAGTTGATTGACTTAGGATTAACTATAGGCACTATTCCAATTTATTGTGACAATACTAGTGCTATTTGTATTTCAAAAAATCCTATTCACATTCTAGAACCAAACACATTGATATAAGGCATCATTTCATAAGGGATCATGTATCCAAAGGAGAAATTGAACTCATACATGTTTCAACTGAAAATCAACTTGCAGACATTTTTACAAAACCTTTAGCCTTTGATACCTTCAGTACTTTAAGAACAAGGCTTGGTGTTATTGATTTGAATGCTTAACCAAAATGTCTTTGCAACATTGATACTTGTTGTGTTTTGTTTTTGTGATTTTTTTTTTTGAATTTTGTGTGTTTTTGAATGAATTGTTTTTGGATTTATGATTTTGTCTTATGATTTTGTTTTTATTTTTTTTTGTTTTTTTTTTTTTTTTTTTTTTTTTTTTTTTTTTTTTTTTTTCTTTCCTGTTTTTGTTGTTTTTTGTTAAATTAAAAATTTAAAAAATCAAAATTTTTTTGGAGGAAATCGTCCAGGACGAAATATTTTTCGTACGGGACGATGTGTAAAGGAACAGTTTGCGAAAATTTAAACCGTTTAGAGCAGTTTTGTTTTGGATCGTCTGTACGATCTGTGATCGTCCAGGACGAATTTTTTTTTTTTTTTTTTTTTGCTCTCAAACGTCGGGACGATTGAATGCGGCGGTTGAGTGGATAAAACAGTTTTTAATACGAACTTCGTCTGTACGAAATTTTTTGTTCGTCCAGACGAACATGTGTCGTTTCATTGTAGGGGACGGTTTTCAAGAGTCATTAAAACGAAATACTTTTCGATCGTCTGTACGAAATTTGTTCGTCTGTACGATCGGTCAAGTCAAAAAGCCTGTACGAAGGGACGCATCGTAAGTTGTGTTGAATACGAAAAGCCGTTACATTTTGGACGAATTGGATCGTCTGTACGAACCTACTTCGTCCAGACAAACTATTATGTTTCGTCCAGGACGATTATTTTCGTCCAGGACGAAAGTATCGTTTTTCTTTAAATATGAAGGCTTTTCAAACTTGAAAATCACACTTTCAAATCTCTTTCTCAATACCTTTCAACATCAAATCAACAATGGCCTCCTCTAGCAAGAGACAAAAGGTTTTGGTGAAGAAACCCAATAGGAATGCTCCAGACAACTTTCTTTCTAAGGAAAATGAGGAATCTTTTCCTCGTTTTGCCTCTGCTAAAATCACTCCGTCTCGCATTCTTATCCCAGCAGAGTTGAAATATCGGGTAATGCACCTTTTCGCCTCAACCCAATTTCAGTTCATTCTTTCTCTCGTCCACTTCTACAACAAACAAACCTACCATTACTTCCTTGCCAACATGAGTTTCAATTCTGACCACTCTGTCATTAGTTCTTTTGTTTTTAAGCAAAAAGTTGAGATCACCAAGCACGATCTTGGTGCATTTTTAAAATTAAGAACTGAGGGATATAGAGCCCACACCCTAATGTCAGAAAACTCTTTCAAATGGTTTCAAATCAATAACATAATTAGAGGAAATGCTATTGACAATCATGTTGCTAGAGTCTTAGGTATGACTCAAGATGCCCGAATCATCCAGCATATCCTTAGATCCTCAATTATTCCTAAAGCTGGTGATAGGATTAACATCACTCCTCTCCTTTCTTGTCTAACCTTTTTAATCATGTCGAGACATCCTATTGATGAAGCCCAACTCATCATAGATCATATCTATGGGCTTTCAGAAATAGGACATGCTGATCAGAAGAAGAAGAAGAATATTTCATTAGGGCACTTGATTACTTACATTTTGGAGAAGAAATACAATATAGTGCATCCTGATGAGGAATATGAAGAGCCAGTTTACTATAACAATGCATCATTTAGACTGCTCTTCAAGGAAGAAAAAGAAAAAGGGGAAAGCACATGACAGTGCTTCAGAAGAAGAAGAAGAAGAAGGAGAGCATACCTCTGCACCTCAGTCAGATTATCAGAATCTGATTGAGAGATTTGATCGATTAGAGACTCATATTGATCAAAGATTTGATCAATTTGATGCTCAACTTGTGCAGCAACAACATGACATTGGTGTTATTAGAAATGAAGTACATGATATCAATACCAATGTAATGTTGATGGCCTCCTACTTTAACCTTTTCGGTGGCATTCCTCCTCCTCCTCCTCCAGAACAGTAGAGATGATTTTATGTGTTTGTGTTGATCTTGTGTTGTATTTTTGTTGTGTTGTTGTGTTTGTTTTTCTCATTTTTTATGTCTTGTTTATGTTAATGTTTCTGTTAGTGTTTTTTGTTTAATGTTGTGTCTTGTACTTTATGTTATGTTTAATTTCTGTGAAATGTAATCCTTTCATATAAATCAATGCATTTCGCACTTGTTTCAGTATTGATTTGTTATTGAAATGTGGTTAATTTTTATGAATTTCATTAGTATTATTTAATCTTCATCGTGCTTAAATTAGATCGTAATTTGAGATTATCTACATTAGAAAATCTAGTCTTTCTAAGTTTAAAAGTTGTTTATAACTTGTTGTAATTAGAATTTTTAAATTCATGTCTATTCATTTAGACTACATAAAAGTTAAAATTATTATTGCAATTTAGATGTTTACTTATTTTGTATTTCCTTGTTCAAATAATATTTTATGTAGTTAGAAATATTTGAAATTTTAGATTATTGATTTTGGAAAGAATTAGTCTAAATTACTCTTGAAAATTGTACAAAAAGTACAAAAATCAAAAGAAATGCGCAATGGTTCGCAAATATGAAAAAGAGGCACAAAAACAACTCAATATCAATAGATGCACAAAAATGTGCTCAAAAGTTTGAAAAAGATGCGCAAAGCGCCACATGTGGTAATTCTCTTCTTTCCAAATTCTTTCAATCTCTTAATTCAAATTGATCTTATGTTCATTTATATTCTTTTGAATTTTGAAATATAGAATTTTTTCTTCATCTATCTTGTAATGATTTTTTATATTGAAATGTCTAAATTGAATCATGTCTTTGCTAAATTCTTCTTACTTACAATGTTATATCAGTTTTTAATTCTCCTGAATTTCTATGATTGACCTAATGTTTTTAGTTGAAAATTGCATACCTTATATCAATCACCATTTAGATTAAATATTCAAATGAATTTTCATACAATTACTTACATTTCTTGTCTATTTCTTCTTCACTTTTTGTTGCTGTCAAAAAGGGGGAGAAATTATTAGTTTGTGTAAGTTTGTTTTTTTGTGGTATGTTTTGTTTATAAGTTTGTGTTAAAATTTTTGAAAAAATAAAAATATTTTTGTTCGTTAAATATTGTTCTTTAATGCCTCCTTATGTTAATGTACTCATAAATTCAGGGGGAGTTTAGGAGATAAAAGATGTGTTTTAACTTGAAACCATACTAATAATAATTGTTTTGCCATCATCAAAAAGGGGGAGATTGTTTGAATAGTTGCTATTTGAATGAGTTATATTTATGCAACTTTTGTAGTTTTGATGATTCCAAACATTATTGTTCAAATGTATAGTTATCTCCTAACAATTTCAGAAGATTTGCACTTGCTCTTGTGTGTACTAACATTTCAGGAAAATCAGACTCCAGACTACGAAAACTTCAATTCAAATTCAACATGAGATATTTTGTTTAATTTTTTTTTTAATTTTGAAAGGGAGTGATTGTAATTGAGTGAATAAAATCTCACACACATACACACAAATAAGGAGATCTTGAAATTCTAAACTGATCGTACAGGACGATATTTATCGTACTGGACGATCTGTCAGTTATCTCCTATAGAGCACTTGAAACGAATAGGAACTTGCTTTGAAAAATTTTTCTAAGTCCTATTCGTCCAGGACGAAATTTATCATCGTCCCAGGCGATGGGTTCTCTGGATAATTTTCGTCCAGACGAATTTTGACCATCGTACGAGGCGATGGGTTCACTGGAAACATTTCGTACAGACGAAAATTTATATCGTACAGGACGATCCGCTCTCTGGAAATTTTTCGTCCGAACGAAAACAAATCATCGTCCCAGGCGATGGGTTCACTGGACAATTTTCGTCCAGACGAAATAAACAATCGTCCAGGACGATCGGTTTTATGGAAAAATTTCGTCCAGACGATCACATTTTCGTTCAAACGATCAACCGACTTAGAACAGTTTTCAGCAGTTTCTAGAACCGACCTTGTAATAACCGTTCGTACTGGACGAACCAAGTTCGTACAGGACGATCAGCTGTACGAAGTCAGTTCGTACACATATACAATATGGGTCGTTTCAGATCGTTTAAGTAAAATCGTCCAGGACGATCCAGGATCGTACAGGACGATCCACTGCGTACAGAATTGAAAATTTGCAGTTTTTGGGCGGTTTCACTTGTCTTTTATATAAATAGTCCAAATCAGACTGCCACCCAATCTTTTTGTCATTTGATCTTCGTGCCTCTTGGGAGAATAGCTAAGGAGAGAGTGGAAGAGAGCATTTTAAGAAGGATTCCTACCACTGGAGCGAGAAGGCTTCACTTGGATTGCTAAGGTAAGAATCTCTACTTGTGAAATTGGATTTCTTCACTCTTTCTCTTTCTTCCTTCTAGATACTTGTGAGAAGATCTGTCAAGGAGATCCGGTTCTCTGCCGACACTTGGAGAGTGTGAACAGCCGAAGGGTTCTCTGCCCACACTAGGAGAGTGTGAAAGGACGAAGGGTTCTCTGCCCACACTTGGAGGGTGTGAAAGGACGAAGGGTTCTCTGCCCACACTTGGAGGGTGTGAAAGGACGAAGGTTCTCTGCCAACACTGGGTTTTGTGTAAAAGGACGGACGGTTCTCTACCGCACCGGGGAGTGGTGAAAAGAGTGTGTTGTAAGGGCTTCTCCGCCTTGCTGTGGGTGCAAAAGGAGAGTCACTATTGGTATTAGTGCAATACTCAGAGGGCGCCTCTGAGGAGTGGATGTAGGTCTGGTTATAGACCGAACCACTATAAATCTGGTGTCATTTACTTTTTAGCTTTTACGTTTCCGCATTTTAAATTTCAGTTTAAACAACTCTGTGGTTGAAAAACATTTTTCTACTAACTTTAAAAGAAAATTTCATTTCGGTTAAACTTTATTATTAAGAGGGTTTAAATTTTTAAAAACTACCAATTCACCCCCCTCTTGGTAGCCTTGGGACATTTACTTAGGCTTAACAACCTAATTACTGGACTCAACAAGGACAACCTTGTCTAAATCCACTATTTGCTTTAATCCCTTTTGAAATTTTTCCATTAATCATGAAAAATAATTCAGGAAGCTCCACACATTCCATAATTTGATTTGAAAATATGATTGGAAATCCCATTTTATTTAATATCAATCTCAATGTATCCCAAGCCATATTATCATATGCTTGCTCCATATCAAGCTTATTAGCAACCCATCCTTTCTTGGATTTAGAATTTTTGAGCTTATAAAATAATTCCTAAGCTAAAAGAATGTGATTAGAAAGGGATCTACCTCTTAAAAAAGCAGATTGCACTTCAGAAATAAGACCACGAACCACCTTCAAAAGTCTATTTAAGATCATTTTGGCAATAATCTTATATAAAGTCCCACACATGCTGATAGGATGAAAACCTGATGGAGAAAGTGGATTCAGCAACTTGGGTATGAGAACCACCACCGACTGCTGCTTCCAATAAGAACATTGCTTTCCTGTTACAAAAAATTATTGTACAGCTCTCCATACATCATTCCCTATTATATACCAATAATTCTTGAAGAAAGAGTAAGTTATACCATCTACTCTTCTGGGCCAATCCACTGTCATTAACAACAACAACCAGTTCAGCAAAAGAGAAATCCTCTTCTAATAGTTTGCAATCTGCTTTCGATATAGATTTCAAAATCAGAGGCCAACCATTCAAATTACATCATGTACTTCTCCATTTATTGCTAAAGAACTTCATCAGCATATCTTCAGTTTCTTCTTGATCTTCAACCAAAATACCATCTTCATTCCTCAATTGATGAATAGAATTTTTCATTCTTCTTCCATTCGCAAATGAATGTAAAAATTTTGAATTCGTATCATTCTCCTATATCCATTTCAACTTTGATCTTTTTCTCCACCATGTGCTTAACCGAGCTAAATCCACATTGAATTCATGGACTTTAGCTCTTAAAAGAACCAACTTTTCTTCAGAAAGACCGTCTCCAACATATTCTTCCAACTGTAGAGTAGCAATCTCCTTCTTTAAAATATTTTTGTTCTCCATAAAGTTCTTCAATTTTTCCTTGCTCCAGTAATGAAGAGCTTTTAGATTCCTCTTGCACTTCACATTTATGACTTCCATAGCATTCCCATTAATAGGTTTGTTCCACACCTTTAGGACTATAGCTCTAGAAGCCAGGAAATAAGCCCAAACATCTTCATATCTGAGAAATCTTTTTTGGTGCAACTTCTCATTGAAAATTCATAGGATTAAGGGACAATTGTCGGAAGCAATCCTAGCCAAATGTCTTACCACTGCCATTTGAACTTCCTTCAAAGCTTTGGTGTTCAAAAGACACCTATCTAGCTTTTTAAGGATATGAGCATTCCCATTTTTATTGTTGCACCAGGTAAACTTAGGCCCCACTATCACAACATTATGTAAGTCATTTATGGACATAAAAGCAGTCATTTCTTGAGGGCCTTGAAAAAAAGATAACTTCTTACCACCTCTCTTCTCTTCTTGAGAAAGAATGCAATTGAAATACCCACGCACAACAAGAGTGATCTCTTTATCACAACTTCCTTCTAATTTCTCCCACAAACTCCTTCTCATTTGTGGATTTTTGTTTCCATAGACTATAGAAACAATCCACTTTCTTTTATTAAAGATATTTAACTCCCCAATCACACATTTAGAAGATGCATCTATTAAAGAGAAATTTGAAATATTAGCTTTCCAAAATACCATAATACCACCGGAAGCACAAATAGAGGGATATAGTAAATAATCCCAATCATCACCCAACAACTTGTTAACTTCATATCTCTCCAAGGAAGAGATCTTGGTTTTAACCACCCCAACAAATAAAACATCCCAATCTTTCACAAACTCTTTTAAATATAAGGAGGCTTCCCTCTCATTAGCCCCCCTACAATTCCAAAATGCTAGAGAAGTCATTTGGATAAAGGTGGGGAAGGACCCCCACTTTTACCTTTAGTGTTTACCTCAGATTTTTTGGATCAGGATGAGTTGCTTAAAGGCCCCAAGTGTTTAAGCTCTTTCAGTAGCTTTGGCTTTTGAGTACCAACAACAGATTTCCCTAGAACTTCATCATCAAAATCTTTTTGGAATCCATCCTTATTGCTTTTTATTATCACTAGAACCACTTTTTCTTCATTGATGGTAACAGTAGCCAAACTGATTTCACCCTCTTCCAGCTCAGTTTCTTTTTGTAATCTCACAACTTCTATTTTGGTAGAGCTATCTTCTACATCAATTGGTTCCAGTATGCTAAACATATTTTTTTGAACAATAACTACCTCTGGAGTAGAGGTGGAAATCTTTGCAGCAGCTGTCTTTACAGTAGAAATAACTTCATCAACCTCTACTACCTTATTTATAACAGGAGTCTCTGTATTATTTTCTTCAGCCATTTGTGAACCTGCTACTAGCTAAGGTAATTGGATTTCTAGGTTTTTGTTGGCAACTATTTTTAGTATCACTTTCTTTTGATAAGTTGCCTTCCATTTTCTGTTTCTTTTGTGATTAACATGGACCCACGGTCCATACTTTGATTCTTCACTAGGAGCATTTGCTACTCCTCCTTTCTCTTCTTTAGAAACTAGTCCAGAATCAACTTTGTAAGAGCTATCTTTGTCATTGCACATATTGTATAGATGACAGATTCTCCCACATTTATAACAAAATGTAGAGATCTTTTCATACTCAATTTGGAAAGAACCTCCCTTCAAGTCCATCCACCCAAACACCCAACGATAATTATTTATCAAGCTCCAGACGAACGCACACTCTTGAGAACTCCCTTCTTCCCCATTGGAACATCTCACCATCAATTAGCATAGGAATCCCAATTAATGAAGCTATTCTTGCAACATTAATCTCATCCCAACAAAGGAGGGGAAGATTAGGCAATCTTACCCACACAGGGGCTGTCAAACCCTTATTGGAAGATGTAGAAAATTTTGGACTCCATTTGTCCAGTCCAATAATATGACCATTCAAAAACCACGGGCCACCTGAAATAACTTTTTCCATTGCATCTTGAGCAAAAAAGAAACATAGCAGCCAGCCTGAGCTAAGTATTGTTAGATGAAATTTCCCGAATTGAGACCACTGACGTCTCAATTCCTTAGCTATAATTTGGACTTGGATTGTTCTACCAAAAACTTTAACCACAATAGATTTTTGAAGCTTCATCAAATTCTCTATCATTTTTAGTTGGAATAATTTGACAGCTTTGTCATCTTCTGAAAGAAAAGAATCTCCCATAGACATCTTTGTCAGAATATGAGCACGCTTGCTCCAGTGATTCAATACCTTCTTAACCGGAGTCTAGTACTTAGGTTGTTAAGCCTAAGCGAATGTCCCAAGGCTACCAAGAGGGGGGTGAATTGGTAGTTTAAAAATCTAAATTAAAATTTAGTCCCCTTTTTAAACACACAAAAGAATTTTCTTTTAAATTTTTGTAGAAAAAGATTTTTCAAACCACAGAGTTTTTAAAACTGAAATAAAAAGTGCGGAAATGTAAAAACAGTAAAGTAAATGACACCAGATTTATAGTGGTTTGGTCTATAACCAGACCTACATCCACTCCCCAGAGGCACCCTCTGAGTATTGCACTAATACCAATAGTGACTCTCCTTTTGCACCCACAGCAAGGCGGAGAAGCCCTTACAACACACTCTTTTCACCACTCCCCCGGTGCGGTAGAGAACCGTCCGTCCTTTTACACAAAACCCAGTGTTGGCAGAGAACCGTCGTCCTTTCACACCCTCCAAGTGTAGGCAGAAAACCTTCGTCCTTTCACACCCTCCAAGTGTCGGCAGAGAACCCTTCGTCCTTTCACACTCTCCTAGTGTGGGCAGAGAACCCTTCGTCCTTTCACACTCTCCTAGTGTGGGCAGAGAACCCTTCGGCTGTTCACACTCTCCAAGTGTCGGCAGAGAACCCTTCGGCTGTTCACACTCTCCAAGTGTCGGCAGAGAACCGGATCTCCTTGACAGATCTTCTCACAAGAATCTAGAAGGAAGAAAGAAGAGAGAGTGAAGTAATTCCAATTCACAAGTAGAGACTCTTACCTTTGAACTCAAAGTGAAGCCTTCTCGCTCCAATGGTAGGAATCCTCCCTTGAATGTTCTCTTCCACTTTCTCCTTGGCTTTTCTCTCAAGAGGCACGAAGATCAAATGACAAAAAGATAGGGTGGCAGTCTAATTTGGACTATTTATATAAAGGACAAGAAAAACAGCCCAAAAACTGCAAGTATTCAATTCTGTACGCAGTGGATCGTCCTGTACGATCGTGGATCGTCCTGGACGATTTTACTTAAACGATCAGAAACGACCCTATTTGAATATGTGTACGAAATGTCTTCGTACAGATGATCGTCCTGTACGAACTAAGTTCGTCCAGTACGAACGGTTATTTCAAGGTCGATTCTAGAAACTGCTGAAAAACTGTCTTAAGTCGGTTAATCGTTTGGACGAAAACTTATTCGTCTGGACGAAAATTTTACAGAGGACTGATCGTCCTGTACGATATTTGATTTCGTCTGGACGAAAATTTTACAGAGGACTGATCGTCCTGTACGATATTTGATTTCGTCTGGACGAAAATTTTACAGAGGACTGATCGTCCTGTACGATATTTAATTTCGTCTGGACGAAAATTTTACAGAGGACTGGTCGTCCTGTACGATATTTAATTTCGTCTGGACAAAAATTTTACAGAGGACTGATCGTCCTGTACGATATTTGATTTTGTCTGGACGAAAAGGACTTAGAAAAAATTTTTTAGAGCAAGTTCCTATTCGTTCCAAATGCTCTGTAGGAGATAACTGTCTGATCGTCCAGTACGAACTAAAATCGTCCTGTACGATCAATACAAAATTAATATGATCTCCTTATTTGTGTTTGCATGTTTTTATTCACTCAAGTTACAATCACTCCCTTTCAATTTGATTTCTAAGAAAAGTGCAAGCTTCAAAAATTTCAAGGTATCTCATGCTGATTTTAATTTGAAGTCTTCGCAGTCTGGAGTTCTTTTTCCCTGTAATGTTAGTACACACAAGAGCAAATACAATTCTTCCAAAAAATGTTAGGAGATAACTACACATTTGAACAATAATGTTTGGAATCATCAAAACTATATAAGTTGCAAGAATGTAAAACATGCAAATAGCAACTTTCCTAACAATCTCCCCCTTTTTGATGATGGCAAAACGATTATTGTTTGTATGATTTCAATTTAAACAAATCTCCTAAACTCCCCCTGAATTGATGAACACATGAAAATGAGGAGGCAATTTAAACCAAGAAAAAAAAATTTTTTTAAAATTTACAAAACAAACACACAAAAAACAAACACAAAAAACACAAACACACACAACAAATAATAATGATTTCTCCCCCTTTTTGACAACAACAAAAAGTGAAGAAGAAATAGACAAGAAATGTAAGTAATTGTATGAAAATTCATTTGACTATTTAATCTAAATGGTGATTGATATAAGATATGCAATTTTCAACTAAAAAACATTAGGTCAATCATAGAAATTCAGGAGATTTAAAAAGTGATATAACATTGTAGTAAGAAGAATTTAGCAAAGACATGATTCAATTTAGACATTTCAATATAGAAAATCATTACAAGAGAGATGAAGAAAAAATTCTATATTTCAAAGTTCAATAGAATATAAATGAACATAAGATCAATTTGAATTAAGAGATTGAAAGAATTTGGAAAGAAGAGAATTACTACATGTGGCGCTTTGCGCATCTTTTTTAAATTTTTGAGCACATTTTTGTGCATCTATTGATATTGAGCTGATTTTGTGCCTCTTTTTCATATTTGCGAACCATTGCGCATTTCTTTTGATTTTTGTACTTTTTGTACAATTTTCAAGAGTAATTTAGACCAATTCTTTCCAAAATCAATAATCTAAAATTTCAAATATTTCTAAGTACATAAATATTATTTGAACAAGGAAATACAAAATAAGTAAACATCTAAATTGCAATAATAATTTTAACTTTTATGTAGTCTAAATGAATAGACATGAATTTAAAAATTCTAATTACAACAAGTTATAAACAACTTTTAAATTTAGAAAGACTAGATTTTCTAATGTAGATAATCTCAAATTACAATCTAATTTAAGCACTATGAAGATTAAATAATACTAATGAAATTCATAAAAATTAACCACATTTCAAAAAACAAATCAATATTGAAACAAGTGCGAAATGCATTGATTTATATGAAAGGATTACATTTCACAAAAGCTAAACACAACTTAAAATAAAAGACAAAACATACACTTAACAAAAACATTTAACATAACAAGACATAAAAAACATGAGTAACTAACACAACAACACAACAAAAATACAACACAAGTACAACAAAAAAACACATAAAATCATCTCTACTGTTCTGGAGGAGGAGGAGGAGGAGGAATGCCACCGAAAAGGTTAAAGTAGGAGGCCATCAACATTACATTGGTATTGATATCATGTACTTCATTTTTAATAACACCAATGTCATGTTGTTGCTGCACAAGTTGAGCATCAAATTGATCAAATCTTTGATCAATATGAGTCTCTAATCTATCAAATCTCTCAATCAGATTCTGATAATCTGACTGAGGTGCAGAGGTATGCGCTCCTTCTTCTTCTTCTTCTTCTGAAGCACTGGCATGTGCTTTTTCTTTTTCTTTCTCCTCCCTGAAGAGCAATCTGAAGGATGCATCATTGTAGTAGACTGGCTCTTCATAATCTTCATCAGGATGAACCAAATTGTATTTCTTCTCTAAAATGTAGGTAATTAAATGTCCCAAAGAAATATTCTTCTTCCTTTTCTGTTCAGCATGTCCTATTTCAGAAAGCCCATAGAGATGATCTATGATGAGTTGGGCTTCGTCGATAGGGTGACGAGCCATAATTAAAAAGGTTAGAACAGAAAGGAGAGGAGTAATGTTTTATCCTATCACCAGCTTTAGGAATGATTGAAGATCTAAGGATATGCTGGATGATACGGGCATTTTGGGTCATTCCTGAAACTCTAGCAACATGATAGTTTACAACACTTGTTCTAATTGTACCATTGATTTTATCCCATCTAAATATGTTTTCAGACATTAAGGTATGGGCTCTATATCCTTCAGTCCTAAGGTTTAGAAATGCACCAATGTCATGCTTGGTGATTTCTACTTGTTGCTTGAAGACATAGGATCTAATGCAAGAGTGGTCAGAGTTGAAAGACATGTTGGCTAGAAAGTAGAGAAAAGTCTGCTTGTTGTAGAAATGGACGAGAGAAAGTATGAAATGGAATTGGGTGGGTTGAGTCAAAAAGGTGTATTACCTTAAAGTTTATCTCGCTTTGGATCAGGATGCGAGAAGGAGTGATTTTGGCAGAAGCGAAACGAGGAAAGGATTCCTCATTTGCCTTAGATAGGAAGTTATCTGAGGCATTTCTATTGGGCTTCTTCACCAACACCTTTTGTCTTTTGCTTGAGGAGGCCATTGAAAAGTGGAAAGTAGAAAGGAATTGAAAGAGAAGTTTGAAAGTGTGATAGTTGAGTTAGAAAGCCTTCATATTTTAAAGAAAACGATACGTTCGTCCTGGACGAAAAATATTGTCCTGGACGAAAATCGTAGTTCGTCTGGACGAAGCAATTTCGTACAGACGATCCAATTCGACCAAAATGAAACGACTTTTCGTAATCAACACAACTTACGATGCGTCCTTTCGTACAGACATTTGACTTGACCGATCGTACAGACGAAATAAAGTTTCGTACAGACGATCAAAACATTAAAAACTGTCTTATCCACTCAACCGCTTCATTCAATCGTCCCGTCGTTTGAGAAAAAGGAAAAGGTTCGTCCTGTACGATATTAAGATCGTACAGACGATCAAATTAAAAAAAAAACTGCTCTCAAAACGGTTAAAATGCACGCAAACCAATTTTTCACACATCGTCCAGTACGAACCAAATTTCGTCCTGGACGATTTTCTTCAATTTTTGAATTTTTTTTAATTTTAATTTAAGAAAATCAAACCAAACTTTTAAAAACACAGAAAACTAACATAAAAAAAAAAAAAAAATTCAGAACACACACAAAATTCACAAAACAAAAAAAAAAAAAAAAAAAAAAAAAAACAAAAACATAAAACATCAATGTTGCAAAGACATTTTGTTTAGGCATTTAAATCAATAACACCTAGTCTTGTTCTCAAAGTACTGAAGATATCAAGGGCTAAAGGTTTTGTAAAAATGTCAGCAAGTTGATTTTCAGTTGAAACATGTGTGAGTTCAATTTCTCCTTTGGATACATGATCCCTTATGAAATGATGTCTTATATCTATGTGTTTGGTTCTAGAATGTTGAATAGGATTTTTGGAAATGCAAATAGCACTAGTATTGTCACAATAAATTGCAATAGTGCCTACAGATAATCCTAAATCAATCAACTGTTGTTTTAACCAAAGTACTTGTGCCACACAACTTCCTAATGCAATGTATTCTGCTTCTGCAGTAGATAGGGCTACTGAATTTTGTTTTCTACTGGACCAAGAGACTAATGAATTTCCAATAAATTGACATGTTCCAGAAGTGCTTTTCCTATCCACTCTACAGCCTGCAAAGTCAGAATCTGAATAACCAATAATTTCAAATGAAGAGCTAAACTTAGGATACCAAATTCCTAAGTTTTGAGTTCCTAGTAAGTATCTCAAAATCCTTTTTACTGCTATCAAATGTGATTCTTTTGGATCTGATTGAAATCTAGCACATAAGCAAACACTGAACATAATATCTGGTCGGCTAGCAGTCAAGTAAAGCAAAGATCCAATAATCCCTCTATATTTCTTTTGATCAACAGATTTTCCCTTAAGGTCCTTATCTAACTGAACTGAAGAACTCATTGGTGTACTAACAGGTTTAGCATTGTCCATTTCATATTTCTTGAGGATGTCCTTAATATATTTAGTTTGACTAAGAAATGTTCCTTCCTCAAGTTGCTTGATGCTAAAACCTAGAAAGTAATTTAAATCTCCCATTAGACTCATTTCAAATTCACTACTCATTGTATTAGAAAAATCATCACAAAGATTTTTATTTGTAGATCCAAAGATGATATCATCCACATAAATTTGAACAATGAGTATATCCTTTCCAAATTTCTTTAAGAAGAGAGTTGTATCCACATTCCCTTTCTCAAAAGATCTTTCAAGTAGGAAAGTGCTCAATCTCTCATACCAAGCCCTAGGTGCCTGTTTCAATCCATATAATGCCTTTTTTAACTTAAAAACATGATTTGGGTATTTTGAATTTTCAAATCCTGGAGGTTGTTCTACATAAACATCTTCTTCAATAATACCATTCAAAAAGGCACTTTTGACATCCATTTGAAACAATTTAAAATTTTTAAAACAGGCAAAGGCAAGTAAAACCCTAATTGCTTCAAGTCTTGCTACAGGAGCAAAGGTCTCCTCAAAATCAATTCCTTCAATTTGATTATACCCCTTTGCAACTAATCTAGCCTTATTTCTAATGACTACTCCTGAGTCATTCATTTTTTTTTTTGAATACCCACTTTGTTCCAACAATACTTTGATCTTTTGGCCTTGTAGTTAATTCCCAAACTTTATTTCTTACAAATTGATTTAACTCTTCTTGCATGGCCAATATCCAAAATTCATCAGAAAGTGCCTGATCAATATTAGTGGGTTCTATAGTTGAAATAAAGGCTGAGTGATTGACTTCCTTATTTAATCCATGCCTAGTTCTAACACCCTCACTAGGTTCTCCTATAATCAATTCTCTTGGGTGATTTTTAGAAAATTTCAAATCTCTAGGCAAAGGGTTTTCTCTTTCAAAATTTTCTTCCACATTTTCTTCCAAATTTAATTTATCAATCTTTTGGGAGTTTTCTTCAATTTCTTCTTCAACAATGTTTGGCTTTTCTAAATTCCCAGATTCATCAAATACAACATGTGTGGTTTCTTCAATCACTAAAGTTCTTTTGTTGAATACTCTATAAGATTTTCCAACACTTGAATATCCAACAAAAATTCCTTCATCTGATTTTGGATCAAATTTTCCTAAGGCAGATTTTCCATTGTTATGAATGAACACCTTGCATCCAAAAACATGCAAATGAGACAAATTTGGTGTTCTACCTTTTAGTAACTCATAGGGTGTTTTATTTAAATTTGATCTCACATTCACCCTATTCAGAACATAACATGCAGTGCTAACCGCCTCAGCCCAAAAATATTTAGGAAGAGAGTATTCTGTCAACATTGCTCTGGCGGCTTCTATTAATGTTCTGTTTTTTTTCCTTTTCAACTGTTCCATTTTGTTGAGGTGTTCTAGGAGCAGAAAAGTTGTGATCAATCCCTTTTTCTTTACAGAAATTCTCAAATCTATCATTTTCAAATTCTCCTCCATGATCACTTTGTATAGACATTATTTCACATCCTAGTTTTCTCTGAATCCAAGTTGAAAAATTTCTGAATTCCTCAAATGATTCACTTTTATGAAAAAGGAATCTAACCCAAGTGAACCTAGAGAAATCATCCACAATAACAAATCCGTATAACTTTCCTCCTAGACTTACAGTTCCTACTGGTCCAAAAAGGTCCATGTGAAGAATTTCCAATGGTTTACTAGTTCTAAGATCATTATTGGACTTAAAAGAGGACTTTACTTGTTTCCCTAATTGACATGCATCACAAAGATGGTCCTTAGTAAAGTCTAGTTTTGGTATACCTCTTACCAAATTCTTTTGGGTAATTCTCCTAAGATTTTTCATACTAGAATGACAAAGTCTCCTATGCCAAAGCCAAGATTCATCAGAAACAGTTTTCAAACAAAAAGCAATAGGAGTATGAAATGAATTCAAATCTAGCATGTAAACATTGTTTACCCTTTTTCCATTTAAAACTTCTTTTCCATTTAGGCTTAATATGCAGCTAGTAGGTAAAAATTTCACATTATAGCCCTTGTCACATAGCTGACTTATACTTAACAAATTATGCTTTAAGCCTTCAACCAATAACACATTGTCTATAAAAAAGTTTTTAAAAATTACCAATCATACCAGATCCAACCACCTTCTTTGTGGTATTATCTCCAAGTGTAACCTTGCCTCCGTTCCTGGCTTCTAGCGATATGAATTGTGTAGTGTCTCCAGTCATATGCTTTGAACATCCGCTATCTAGGTACCATATGCTCCCACGAGGTCTTGTGTGAGAGCAATCCTGCAAAAATATCAAATATTAGACCTGGGAACCCAAACAAGTTTGGGTTCACCTTTTAGCAATTTATAATCAGATGCATGTATGATATATCTAGGTTTATGCATCTTAGTTCTCCACACCAAATTAGATTTCATCATCAAGGTACAGGTGTGAGCTATATGTCCCAAAAATCCACAATTATTACATTTAACATTAGGAAAAATATTCCTAAGTTTTCTTCCATGTGATTGTCTTCTAAGGGATTTCATGAATTTAGGATAATATTTAGGATTTGTAAAATCTTTCAAGTCTGGGGGGTTTCCTATTATCCTCGAGAGCTTTTATGGTCAATTTGTAAAATGAATTCATATCTTCCAAAATTCGATTGGTATAATTGATTCTATATGCTTTGCTCTCAGATTCATCCTTAAAATTTTTAAATTCCTTTTCAAGATCAGCATAGGATGATTTTAGATTTTCAAAATTTTTATTCAAGTCATCATATTCATCAAGTAGTTTCATGTGGTTGTTATCTATTAAAGCATGGTCTTTCCTAAGGATTTCATGTTCCTTTTTGAGTTCTTCCAGTTCTAAGTTAACACTAGCATGCATCCTTTTCATTTTCCTATATGCATCATGCATGTGTTCAGAAACTTCAAATAATTCATCATAGGATAGGTCACTTACCTCTTCTTGATCTGAGTGATCCACATTGTCTGCCATCAAGCAAAGATTAGTGACTTCTTCTTCTTTTTCTGTCTCAGATGAGTCTGAAGCTGAGTCCGCCCAAAAAAGCTCTTTGAAACTTCTTCTTGCCCTTCTTTACCATTGGTTTCTCCTCAATCTTCTCCTTGCTAGGAGTAGCTTTGAGTTTTGGGCAATCAGTCTTGATATGACCAGGTTTCCTGCATTCATAACAAATTAATTCATTAGAAACCTTGCCATTTCTGTTAAACTTACCTCTATTCCATTGCTGGCGTTTCTTCTGCTTCCTCCTTAAAAAGCTTCTGAATTGTCTAGTCATTAGTGCAACATCATCTTCATCCTCAGGTTGTGAGTGTTCACTCTCTGACTCTTCCACTTTTAATGCTATATTCTTCTCCCTTCGTGGTTCACCTGCATCAATCTTCCTTTGACTTACTCCTTGCTCATAAGCAATGAGTGAACCAAGAAGATTGTCAATAGAATAAATGTTTAAATCTTTAGACTCTGTAATTGCAGTAATTTTTGCATCATAAGTAGTAGGTAAACAACGAAGAATTTTATTGACCATTTCAGCATTAGTTAATTCCCTACCAAGTGCATGCAAAGAAGTGACAATTTGTGTAAATCTTGTGTACATGTCTGAAATAGATTCATTAGGTTTCATGCGAAACAATTCATAGTCATGTAACAAGATATTGAGTCTTGATTGTTTAACCTCATTTGTCCCTTCATAAGTTATACAAAGTCTATCCCATATGTCCTTTCCGCTTTTGCAAGTGGAAACCCGCATGTAGTCTTCAGATTTTAAAGCACAAAAGAAACTATTTAAACATTTGGCATTTAATTGTGCTAAGTCACGTTCTTCTACAGTCCAATCAGTAAAAGGTATTTCTACCATCACTCCATCAACTAATCTAGTTGGTTTTGTGTATCCATCTTGTACTAACATCCACATGCGATAATCAAGTGACTGTAAGAAAGTAGACATGCGTGTTTTCCAAAAATCAAAAGGAATATTGTCAAACAGTGGAGGTCTAGTTATAGAGTAACCCTCAGGTGTGTTTCGATTTCCAAAAGTAGCCATCTACGTTAATCAAAAAGTAGTTCAAACTTATAATATTGAAACGGAGCTCTGATACCACTTGTTAACTTGTTGAGTCTAGTACTTAGGTTGTTAAGCCTAAGCGAATGTCCCAAGGCTACCAAGAGGGGGGTGAATTGGTAGTTTAAAAAATCTAAATTAAAATTTAGTCCCCTTTTTAAACACACAAAAGAATTTCTTTTAAATTTTGTAGAAAAAGATTTTTCAACCACAGAGTTTTTAAAACTGAAATAAAAAGTGCGGAAATGTAAAAACACAGTAAAGTAAATGACACCAGATTTATAGTGGTTCGGTCTATAACCAGACCTACATCCACTCCCCAGAGGCACCCTCTGAGTATTGCACTAATACCAATAGTGACTCTCCTTTTGCACCCACAGCAAGGCGGAGAAGCCCTTTACAACACACTCTTTTCACCACTCCCCCCCGGTGCGGTAGAGAACCGTCCGTCCTTTTACACAAAACCCAGTGTTGGCAGAGAACCGTCGTCCTTTCACACCCTCCAAGTGTAGGCAGAGAACCTTCGTCCTTTCACACCCTCCAAGTGTCGGCAGAGAACCCTTCGTCCTTTCACACTCTCCTAGTGTGGGCAGAGAACCCTTCGTCCTTTCACACTCTCCTAGTGTGGGCAGAGAACCCTTCGGCTGTTCACACTCTCCAAGTGTCGGCAGAGAACCCTTCGGCTGTTCACACTCTCCAAGTGTCGGCAGAGAACCGGATCTCCTTGACAGATCTTCTCACAAGAATCTAGAAGGAAGAAAGAAGAGAGTGAAGTAATTCCAATTCACAAGTAGAGACTCTTACCTTTGAACTCAAAGTGAAGCCTTCTCGCTCCAATGGTAGGAATCCTCCCTTGAATGTTCTCTTCCACTTTCTCCTTGGCTTTTCTCTCAAGAGGCACGAAGATCAAATGACAAAAAGATAGGGTGGCAGTCTAATTTGGACTATTTATATAAAGGACAAGAAAAACAGCCCAAAAACTGCAAGTATTCAATTCTGTACGCAGTGGATCGTCCTGTACGATCGTGGATCGTCCTGGACGATTTTACTTAAACGATCAGAAACGACCCTATTTGAATATGTGTACGAAATGTCCTCGTACAGATGATCGTCCTGTACGAACTAAGTTCGTCCAGTACGAACGGTTATTTCAAGGTCGATTCTAGAAACTGCTGAAAAACTGTCTTAAGTCGGTTAATCGTTTGGACGAAAACTTATTCGTCTGGACGAAAATTTTACAGAGGACTGATCGTCCTGTACGATATTTGATTTCGTCTGGACAAAAATTTTACAGAGGACTGATCGTCCTGTACGATATTTGATTTCGTCTGGACGAAAATTTTACAGAGGACTGATCGTCCTGTACGATATTTAATTTCGTCTGGACGAAAATTTTACAGAGGACTGGTCGTCTTGTACGATATTTAATTTCGTCTGGACGAAAATTTTACAGAGGATTGATAGTCCTGTACGATATTTGATTTCGTCTGGACGAAAAGGACTTAGAAAAAATTTTTTAGAGCAAGTTCCTATTCGTTCCAAATGCTCTGTAGGATAACTGTCTGATCGTCCAGTACGAACTAAAATCGTCCTGTACGATCAATACAAAATTAATATGATCTCCTTATTTGTGTGTGCATGTTTTTATTCACTCAAGTTACAATCACTCCCTTTCAATTTGATTTCTAAGCAAAGTGCAAGCTTCAAAAATTTCAAGGTATCTCATGCTGATTTTAATTTGAAGTCTTCGCAGTCTGGAGTTCTTTTTCCCTGTAATGTTAGTACACACAAGAGCAAATACAATTCTTCCAAAAAATGTTAGGAGATAACTACACATTTGAACAATAATGTTTGGAATCATCAAAACTATATAAGTTGCAAGAATGTAAAACATGCAAATAGCAACTTTCCTAACACTTGCTTTCCTTTACTACATGGCCGCCGAACCACCGATCATACACTCCGGTTATGCCGCCAAACTAACAAAATTTCAAAATTGTTGGGTGTTTCTCTCACTAGAAAACGAGTGTTTCTCTCACTAGAAAATGGGTGTTTCCATTTAAAAATATTTTTATGATGTGTTGTTCTTACTTTCAATAAAACTATTACGACTTACTCTAAATTCAAAATTTATCATATTAAAATAAAAATGATATTTTTAGAGTTTTATCACTAAATAAAAATAGTAGAATAATTGATATAATGTTTAATAAAATATTTTGGATTCATGAATAAAAATATCATATTTTTTCTTGTAAGACTCTTAATTGTAGATGTGAATTAGAGCATGTAAATCCCTAGATCTCTGTTAAGCTCCTAGAATTATAAAATCTCTTTGAGAACCTAAATATTGAAACATCCTATAGTCAGGCATTGCAATATTCTATCTCAATACTTATGATTGTCTTTGTATTCTTCTATAAAGGATATACATCACACTAGATTTTAACTACACACATGGACACTATTTGCATTAAATATAGAATGGGAGATAATCAAGAATGTCATTAAATCTAAAAAGGGAAAGTGTCTTCATTAGTACTTAGTATGCTCTTTGCATAATAAATCTAAAATAAGAGATTTAATCAAACATAGAATAATTGACAACTAAAATCATTTTTATTATATTCATAGAAGAATCAAAGTATAAGAGAAGTAGTGGAATGTTATCACCGGGTAGGATCAAAGTGTCTCCTCTACAATACTTCTTTCACTTATAGAGTTGCTTCAATAAACATTGGATGAACACTTTAATAGATTATATCTTATACTTCCTTAGCCTCCCTAAAATTTTACTCTAAGAGGGCACTAGAGAAGAACACTAAAAAGTACTAAGTTTTATACAAGATTGAACTCCTTTACAAACAAAGTAGAAAATCTATTTATATGAAAATAGGATACAAGATACAAGTAGGTCTAAATATGCACTTATTTTAATAATGTAGTTAAATTATAAAAATCAAATTATTATCTAAAAAATGGAGTCAAAAACTTGATTGGGATGTGGGTTTTTGCTTATAGGCAAACAAGGCTTTATTACTTAATGTGTAATATATACTTGTGTTGTTAATGGTGAGTAATGCCTAGGTCTCCCATGATTTGTTAAAAATGAAAGCCCAAGTAAACGTACATAAGTATATATGTGCCGAATCAAATAATGTAATGATCAAGTAATGTGTCGAACCCACGTGGAAGTGTTATTCTTACTTGTAATAAAACTATTACTACTTTCTCTAAATGCATAATTTATGGTACTAATTCAAAATGATATTTTTAGAGTTTTTATCACTGGATAGATATAGTAGAATAGTTGATGCAATGTTTAATAAAATGTTTTGGATTGAAGATTGCAATATCATATTTTTCCTTGTAAGAATCTTAAGTGTAGATGTGATTTAGAGCACGTAAATCACTAGATATTTGTTATGCTCATATGGGTGAAAAAGATGCTGAGAACCTTTAATTATAATATCTCTTTGAAAATGATGTCTATTCAAACATTCTATGTCCAGGCATGCCAATATACTATCTCAATATTCATGATTATTTTTGCGTTCCTCTGTCGAGGCTATATATCACACTAGATTTTAACTACACAAATGGACTCTATGTGCATTAAACAAAAGAATGGGAGATAATCAATAATGTCATTAAATCTTGAAAGGAAAAGATTCTTCATTAGTACTTATTATGCTCTTTTCTTCTTCAATCTAAATAAGAGATTTAGCCAAATAGAGATTAGTTGACAAGAAAACTCATTTTTATTATATTCATAGAAGAATCAAAGTACATGAGAAGTTGTGGAATGTTATCACTTCACTTACATAGTTTCTTCAACAAATATAGGCTAAAAATGCTAATAGAATATATCTTATACTTCTGTAGCCTCTCATAAATAATACTCTAAGAGTGCACTAGAGAAGCACACTAAAAAGTGCAAAGTTTTTCACACGTGACTAATCCCCTTTACAAATAGAGAAGAATATCTATTTATAGAAAAACATAAAAAAGACATCTGACACTACAGCTCTTAAAAGTGTGGCACTGCAGTGCCCAAAAGTGAACCATCACCTCGATATTGAAATGTTTCATCCACTATGATGCTTGATTAAGTGGAACAATTATTAAGTGACCAGTCATGACCTTTCACTAAAATGACATGGCCCTTGAAGTTATAGTTGCAACACCATGATGATGAGAAATTACAGTGTTGTGGTGCTTGAGTAGATAAAAGGAATTGATGTTTTGAAATGTGTGCACCATGACATTCATTTTCCTTAAAACCTAGAGCTGCCAAGCTAATTTTTTTGGTGCAGTGGTGTCATAAACATTCCTGTATTGGATGTGATGCCACTAAAGTGTTCTCAAATAGGGAGCATTGTGCTGTAATGTCCAAAAGTGATGCTTCATAGGTGTTGAATGTAGCATGGCAGTGATATTTCCTTTGGAGGCGTAATGCTTAATGTTCCTTTTTATTGTCCACTAATTTTGAGTTTTTTGTTATAAAAATAACAAAAATAACATATTTTCACTAAAATTCAAATATAATAAACATTACATAATTTACACTTATCAGTTAAAATTTTGGTATCCAGGATGATTCACTATTTTTAATGTGCATCCTTATGGAGTTATAGATATTAAGGATAGAAAGACCACCCAAAAATTCAAATTTAATTGTTAGAGACTTAATCCATACAAAAGAGGGGATATAGATAAACTTAGGGTTTTAGATGAGTTGACTTCACTATTAGAATTGATAATATGGGCTTAGATAACATAGAAGAGACTCAAGAACCCTGTCTTAGAGAGTGGAAATATGTGTCTAGCCATCCTAGGAAGACGATCATAAGAGACCCTTCCATAGGAGTTAGGACTAATCCTGGACCTAGCAAAGAAATTTGCTACAATGCCTTTATTTATTTCTAGAGCTCTCAAGTGTAGAGAAAACCTTAAAAGATGAAAATTATATCACATCAATAGAAGAGAAGATAAATTAATTTTTAAGAAATCATGTGTGGAAATTACTACTAGGCCAATTTATTAGAGTATTGTAAGAATAAAATGGGTATTCAGGAACAAACAAAATGTTATGGATCAATTGTAGATAAAAATGCTAGGTTGCTTAGAAATGGTTATAATCAAATTGAGGGGATAAATATTGAGGATTCATTCACTCCTATAGATAGGTTAGAGGCCATCTGGGTACTTTTAGCATTTCCTTGTTTGAATGATTTAAATTTTACAAGATGGATGTTAAGAGTGCATTTTTTAATGAGATTATAAAAGAAATTTTTTATATATAGTATTCCCCAAGATTTGAGAGTTTAGAATTCTCATCCACCATGAGTAGTGAGTTTAAAATGTGTATAATGGGCGAGTTAATGAATTTTCTAGGATTTAATATCAAATAAAGAGAAGATTGGACCATCCTAAGCCAAACAATCTACATGAAGGAAATTATAAAGAAAATTAATATAGATGGATGCAAAAGTATAAACACACTCATGAGCCCAGCTACCTAGTTAGATAAGGATCTAATTATAAAACTAGTCAATCAAATGTAGTATAGAGTGATAATATGATCATTACTTATTTGAGTGCAAGTAGACCTGACAATATGTGTAGTGTTTACCTATGTGTTAGATCTTAAGATGACCCTATGAAATCCCATATAAACATAGTTAAGGGAATCCTAAGATTCCCAATAAACATTAAAAACCTAGGTATTTCATTTCATGGGAATAATTTAGCTTTTAAGTTTGATTGATAATCAAATTTAGATATATAGGATGTAAAGTAGATAAAAAGATCACTTCAGGAACCAACCAGTTTATATGATAACCCTTAGTCTCCTAGTCATGTAAGAAGCAAAACTTAATAACAATATCCACTATAGAAGTAGAGTGTATTATAGCAGGAAGTTGTGTGGCCCAAGTCCTATGGATAAGGCAATAACTTCTTGATTTTAAACAAAAGGTGGATATGATACCCATGATTTGTAATAAGTATGATATGCATCATGAAAAATCCTATACAACACTCACAAACAAAGCATATAGACATAAGGCATTGCTTCCTTAGGGAACAAAAATGAAAAGGAGGTGTGGATAATCAATTAATTGGCACTACAAAAAAAGCTAGCTAACATCTTTTCCAAACCTTTGCGTTTTAAGCAATTAATGTACTTAGGAGCTGATTGAGGATTATAGATTTAGATTATTAGGGTAGTGTATATTTTAATTATCTATTGTGGAAGTGTTCCTAATCTACTTAAAAAAAAAATTATATTATATTGTATGATTCACACTTTGTACTATTCGATTCATGTAGTATACATAAATAATAAGTTAAGGATTGAGATTTTTACTATATAGAATAATCATTATTACCGATTGTAGTATATGAATGATTCATCATATTTCTACCTTTGGTCAATAGGTGAACAAAATAGTTCTTCATACAATCAAAAAGTTAAAGATTAAATTATATGATACCATATCATATTGCATAATTTGAGTGTTGACTGTATGATTTATGATGGGATGAATTGGGATCATTTGATTGGCTAGCACAATCTCCTAATTGTAGTATATGATTTAATAAATTTTATAAGTAGGGGCTATGTTTTCACTTTCATTTCGTACCTTCACACCTTCAACTCTTCTACCTTTAGTGTGAACTTTTCTCATCCCCTTTGATGTTATATAATAGAGGAATTTTGGGCAATCAAAGACCTAATCTAGATGGCACATTCGAGAGTGAGGAGGACCAAGTGGCATATGAAAAATATAGGAATGCCTAAATTACTATCTCTAAAGTAGTGGATTAGGAATCCTTTCATATTAGGTACTTGATCTATTTACTCCCTCTACCCTTTAATTTTTTATTTTCCTTTCCTTTCCCTACCACACTGAGCTCCTCTTTAGAATTATTCTCCAATCTTAGGATTACTAAAGACAAGACCACCATATAATCTTATGTTTGCTAGTGTCGACTAACTATTACTGATGTAGATTTTCATAAACACCTTCACATTTCAAGTAGTAGTGATGCACCCATGATATTACATAAGCTTGAAGTTTTAATTGGATTACTATGAATAATACTAAAAGTTCATTAGGGATGTTAGGCCCTTATGAACTAGCCAAAGGCTAACCAAGATGGGGGTGGGGGGGGGGGGGGGGGGGGGTGAATTGATTTTTTTAAAAATACTTTCAATCAAAAACATAATCTCAAACCAAACAAAAATTCACCAAAAATAAATTTAAAGTGCAAAAATTAAATGTAGAAATAATAGTAATAAAGAACACATAAATTTAGTGGTTCGGTTAAGTCGACCTACGTCCACTCCCTGAAAGCGCCCTTCGAGTATTGCACTAAACTTAGTGAATCTCCCCTTTTGCTCCTATAGTAAGGAGGATAAGGCTTTACAAAACCTCCTTTCCACTGACACTAGTGAGGCAGAGAACCCGACTCTTTTTGCTTCCTCCTGAAGTAGGCAGAGAAACTTGATCGATTGCTGAAGTAGACCTCTTTGGAACCTTCAAGAATAAGTGACGATGATCAGAGAAGATGAATTGGATCCTTGGTTGGAGCAACCTTTGTGAAACCCCCCATAAACTCCCCCTCACAAGATCCTCTCTCTTCCTCCCTTTCTCTCCCTTTCCTCTAGGCTCTCTCAGGTCAAGATAGTAGCAAAAGATACTCTCTTGGGTAGAACCTAATATCATATATAGAAGAGTTTTAGAATAGCTCTTAATTGCAATAAACTGACATTATCATCCAGGACGATATAAATATCATCCTGTACGATCAGTACAAATTAAGCTTAGTTAGCCCGGATGATTTGGGTCAATTTGAAGGTTTTTATTCATATCATCCAAGACGATAGGAAATCATCCTAAACAATTAGTACAAGTCATTAAATATCATCCAAAATATCACTTTGTATGGATATTTTGATGATGGAAAAATAACTTGATCATCCAAGCTGATCTTACCATCATCCTAGATGATTAGTTTAATTCAGTGCATATCAACTAGAGCATCGCACGCGTAGAAGCTAGCCGATATTTGATCATCCAAGAACAACTAAGTTTTTTGAACTGATCATCCCAACATATCCTAATATTGTCTAGGATGATATGGCTGAGCAATCAAACCTTAATTGCTTTCCTTAATTACCATATTAATTTAAGCATAATTATACTACTTCATCCAGGATGATATCCTGGACGATGTCTAAAAAAAAAACAACCTAAATAGATCTGGTGGTTGATTCTTGCTGATTTGAGCCTATCGTCCCGATCGATATAATCTTATTTAGGATGACGTGCTTAATGACGGCCGCCTTAACAAGGATGCCCTAATTAGGGTTTTTGTTTTTAACTGATCGTCTAGGCCGATTTATGGATCGTCCTGGAGGAGTTAAGCAAAAATAGAAAACTCAAAAATACTCAAAAAAATTTCTCCCAAGTGTGTGTGTGTGCAAGGTTAATTAGCATCAGGAACCAAATCATTTACGATTGAATCAAGAAAAGGTAAAAGATTACAAACTGACTCAGACTTCGTCTATCCAATCTTGAGCTGGTTCAAATTGCAGTTTGATCTTGTGGACCTAAAATGTTATTAGGCAAGACAGTCGTAGAGAAACATAAGTATTTGCTATCATCAAAATTATATTCCCTGAAAATAGATTCGTAATAAATACCCTTAGAAATCCCCCCTAACCAAAACTAGTCACTTGTCAGCAACATGGTAATGAATTCACATGTGGTTCAACACGTTAATAAATATAATATGGTTCCCAAAGTAGGTGACTTGATGTGCAAGACCCATTTACATTATATATTCACATATTTTCACTTTACTAGCATGTAGTTAAATGCTTTGAATATGATTAATAGGTATATCAAACATCTAACCACTATCCCTTGAGCCCGACAGAAGTAGAACCTATATCAAGGATATATTATTATTAGAATCATAGAAATGAAATATAGCATAACTTACCCTAAACCACCAAATCATGATCCCTCCTAATTCACAAATAATTTCTTTCACACTATTTCATAGTGGTAGATGTAGTGTAATACCTGGTGATCCCGCTCATGATTTAGATGAGGAAGAAGAAGAAGCTAGAAGAGCACCAGCCTCAACACATCCTCTTCTTGCTTATTAGTAACTTCATGATGTGTGGATGGAGCACTTCACTCAATTAGAACTTAAAATAGACACTCAAATCAAGAAAATCATAAAACGATCGTAGGAAGAAAAGGCATGGCCTTAGGATCAATTCTCCATCCTTCATAGTTATTTTCCGCCACCTCTGCCAACAATTGATCAAGAATAGTATGATGCTTGAATTTGTTCAATAGTTTCTTTTTTTTTTATGTCGTATTTTCCTTTTTTTAGTTGTCCTTCCCTTTTTGAGATACTAAAAGGGGTAGAAATAGTAGTGTTAGTTAGTAATGTTAACTTGTTCTATTTTTTGTTTATGTTATTCTTGTAGGTGTTTTGATGTTTTTAGTTCCAAGTTAGTGTTCTTTGTATGCCTTATATATGTGTTTTTTTTTATGTTGATTAAAAAATTAAATAAACAAAATCTTTTTTTATTAAATCTAAAATTAAATTTAAAATTTTTTCCCATGAAATTTAATAAGGGTATATAGTTTGGGGGGAGATCTATACAGGGAATCAAATACAAACTTATAAATTAAAAATTTAAACCAACAAAATTTTCCATCATAAAAAAGGGAGATTGTTAAAACTTGTGAGCCAAATCTTTCTTTAAGTTTTAATGATTTAAAACATTATTGTTTAAATAGCTTATTATTTTCTACAATATATATATAGGTTGTTCTACAATACAAACATTTTAGGTATTTTTCATGAACTAAAGATGAATACAAAATATAAGCCAAATCAAAAGAAGAGGGCTTAAGAATAGTGGTCAAAACTTGTGTTTGTATTTTTATTTTCTTTAATCTATATATATTTAAGTGAATTTTGGAAAGACAGTCAAGCATAGGCTCATGAGTAGGGATCAAAATTGGACACTTTATTTCACTTCTAAATCACAATGTTATCTCAATTATCAATTTCGCTCCAAATTATATTATTTGATCAATTATTTAAAAATTAAATCAAGTGTTCTATGTTGACCTCATTTTCGTATGAGGTTAGAATCTTCTATCATTGCCCACTAGCATTTAGGTCTTCCTACCCTTGTGTTGAATACGTATGTATGATCCCAACTAGGTGGATAACCAATGACATAGGGGTGACCAAACATATAGCACCAATAAGCATTCAAAGTAACCTTTCATTGAATCTAGATGAAATTGATAAGGTCATCTTAAAAAAATTGAATCATGTCGACCCTATAATGTCGATCAAGTTAAAAGCAATTTGACTTCAAATGAATTGGTGCAATAAAAAATTGTCGAAATAATTTGACTTGATTCAAGTCCAATTTTAATGCGAAAGCTTTGATTGACAATGACTAACACATTTTTGGTTAATTTGATTTAAATTTTAGTCGATTACAACAAATTAACTAAACCCAAATTGAATATATTTAAATGAAACTTAAATCTAACATTAATGCAACTTAATTTATTTAAAAAAATAATTACAAAATAGAAATTTCCCCATTTTGAAGCCATTATACTGAATTAACAATAAATAAATAAAATTAACTTGTCCTGATTCAATTTTAAAATTAAAACAATGTCAATTAGCTTCCTTTTACTTAATTGGGTTGATTTTAAAATTAAATATAGTCCATCTAGCCTAGTTATGTTGAATCAAACCACTTTAAAACAATTCAACTTAATACGAAATTAATTTGACTTGACGAGCTTGATTTTGAAAGTTGGTAACGGGTGTTAAACCTTAAAGAACTAGCCCGAGGTAACCAAGAGTGGGGAGGGGGAGGGTGAATTGGTAGCTTTTAACAATCATAAATAAAAAGGAAAAACCTTTTTGATATTTTTAAATATTTTAAAACAAAACAATAACCTTGATGTAGAAGAAATTTTTTTTTTTACGATAACAATACAATTAGATTTTTCAATCCTAAAAAAAATCTCAAAAAAGTGCAGAAATAAAATGGGGTGAAAATAATAAGAGAGAACAAACCAAATATAGTGCTACAGTCAAATCTGACATACATCCACTCCTTGGAGATTCCCACTCTAAGTATTGCACTAAACTAAAGTGACTCTTCTTTTGCTCCCACAACAAGATGGAGAAGCCTTTTTAAAATCTTTCCACCAACACGATGACATAGAGAACCTTGAATCCTTTTACTCCCTCCTGGAGTAGTAGAGAACCTGGAAATCCTTTTTCACCCACCTGGAGAAGGTAGAGAACCTAAGAATCCTTTTACTACCTCTTAGAGTAGGTAGAGAACCTGGATCTAAAGCTAAAGAAGATCTCCTTAGAGCCACCAAGGAACTAGTGGAGCAACTTGAAGAAGATGTTGAACACCTTGCTTGGAGCAACCTTTATGATTACCTCATAACTCCCCCTCACAAGGAACTCTCTCTCTCTCTCTCTCTCTCTCCCTCCCTCTCTCTCTCTCAAGCTCTCCCTCTTCCTTATCTAAGCTATTTATTAGATTAACTCTATAATAAAGGATCATCTCAATATATAATTAGAGGGCTTAAATAGAGAGCCTCTAAAAGAAGCCCTAATTTTTTATTCTATGCAACTGATCATCTTGGATAATCGATAGATCATCTTGTACAATTAATACAAAATAAACCTTTCAGCTACGACGACTAGCATTTCCCTATATGGTTAGTTTAAGAGAAATAGGCTGATCGTCCAGGATGATTTGAATATAAACATGGACAATTAGTGTAAAACTATTAAAGTTCATTTATTATGATGCTTAGTGATGTCTTATCATCCCATGCACTTCTCTTTCATCTAATATAATTGGGGTATAACGTCCTAGATTATTAGTTGAAAAATTATGATGTTTGTCTGGTACAATAGGTAGGAATCCGTTATCATACCCAATATATTCTCTATCATCTATGATGATTATCACTGATCATTTTGTATTGTCATTTCAAATTATGTTTAACCATAATTAATCTCTTAATAATAGACATAATTTAGTAATGATTGTCCAGAATCATTAAGGATGATGAACATCGTCCTGTAGGATTAACACAAAATTTGGAAATTAAAATATTTCCTAAATTATGATTAGCAGTTATTTTCATGATATGAACTGATTATCATGGATGACAGGGATCTTCTAGAATAATTAGTTTAATCACACTCAAAAATTAGGATGCCCTAATTAGGGTTTATATTTTTAATTGATCATCTAATATAATTTTAAATTGTTTTGTATGATTAAGTCAAAAATAAAGAATTTTCTAACTCATAAAATTTCTCCCCCTGAGTGTGTGTGTGTACAAGGCTAGTTAGCTTAGGGTCCACCAGGTATATGACTTGACTCAAGAAAAGTAAATGGTATATTGAATTTGAAGTTATAGACTGACTCAACCCTAGTCTACATGATCTTGAGCTAATTTGCATTGCAAGTGATCTTGTGGACCTAAAAAATTAGTAAGTAAGACAAGCAAAAATATGTGCAATAAGAGTAATGGTAAATAAATTAGAATATTTTGCTATCATCAAAATCATAGTACTTGGATCTAAATTTACAATAATTTACCCATTTTTTATGATGGCAAACATTGTTGTTAAAAATTTCATATAATGCAAGGAATTTTTTTTTAATTATAGAAAAAGAAAAGAAAAAATCGAGACATAAAAAAATAGCACTAGAACAAAGTACATTCCACTTAAAACATAATCAAACAACATACTACTCCCCCTTTTGGCATCACAAAAAAAAGAAAATAAGAAAAACACTAAACATAACAAAATACAGAAATGAGCACTAGTACAAATATATAAATAAACACAAACAAACTTGTAGAAAGAGGAACCTTGATCAGGTGGAGGAGGAGGTGGTGGTTGTTTAAAGTTATGGTGAAGAGAGCTAAACTGCTCGCCAAACTAGGTCAAGTCTTAGTCATGATGCTACTACTGGGCAACATAGTTTTCAAAATGAGCAACATCCGCTGCATAATACCACTCCTGTATAATTATGTAGGAGTCAAATCTAGCCTTCCACTGGTCAAGCCTCTCAACCAGATGATCTAGTTGTGACGTCTAGCACATAGGAATAGGTGTAGGAGCAGGTGCTAGAGCTTCATCATGTTCATCTACTTCTTGATAGTGAGCCTGGCGATTAGAAGCACTTTGGATAACATGGAAGGAAGTGTTAGAGTAGAAGACTGGGAACTAATTAGGTGGTGTAGGAAATTGGATGTTGTACTTGGATTTGATAACAAATGCTATGATGTGACCTAGGGCCTGATTCGGAATTCTTTTATATTTTGGATCTCTAATAAATATCAAATTAAAAAGATAACGAATTAAAAGATCAGCTGCATTAAAGTCAAGCTATGCTATTATGAAATTGGTTGCAAGGGAAAGGACAGGAGTGTTGTTGAGTCATTAATCAACTTTAAGAATGATAAAATTTCTAAGAATATGCTGTATGATGCATGCATCTTGATTTAAAGTGTTGACCTGGCAACATTGAAGTGACTATTGGATCCTCTAAGAGTGGTGTTAATAGGGGCCTAGTTAAATTCAGGATTTGAAGATAAAATATGAACTTTTTTTCCTGTAGTGAATAAATATAGATAAATATGAAAGTGTTCATAGGTGATTTCTACTGTATGCCTATTGATATATGAATGAAGGATAATACACTCATTATTGATTCTTATGCTAGTAAAGAACTCAAGGAGTAGTTCAGAAAAAAAGGATAGACAAGAGTGAGAATAAAATTTAGAGTTGTATGAGCAAACAGGGGTAGTACTTGAAAATGAAGTTCCTCCTAATTTAAGATTTTTAAGGGTGTAATTCCATCCTCCTTATTCTACTATAGGCATCTTTGTCAGCTTCCTCAATATGTCATGGATTAACATGTTGTTGAGAGAAACTTCTTACAATTTAATACGATCGCTTGCCTCCAACCATTGCAAAGGATCTAAATTTAGAGGAGAAGAGAGGAGTGTTGACGAATTGGAGTGTATAGGACGAATTGAAGTATCAGCATAAAAGCATTCAAATTATCCAATCATTTTTTCCATGTGGATTGTACATGCTGAAATGAGAATTGTCTAGTACAATCCCTAATAATTGACTCAAATTAGCCGTTGGATGAGAGGTGAGCGGTGATTGGAATTTATATTAAGATTTTATAGGATGATTTGGATTGTCCTGGATGATGTGAGTAAAAAAATGAAATTTTTAGGAAATGGAATGGAATGACCCCGAGTATTTCAAAATAAAAATAAAAATATGGAAAACATAAAAAATTATAAAAATCAAACAAAACTAAATCATAAATCATAATAAAAGAACACATTTTTTTTAAATGAATCAATCAACTCTAGTAAATGATAAATTTCTATTGTGAATGGATTGAAAATTAGTAAGAAATGAATTAACAATGCTGAAATCCAAAAATGGTGGGAAACTGAACTTGTTAACCCCTGTTCGGACTCTTGAAGATTATTATTTTTTTTTAAATAATAATCTAATTCAAAAAAGATATCCGATAAGAAAAGTGATCTACTCAAACTTCATTTTAGAAAATAAAATAATATTGCAAAGTAATAAACAAAAATAACAATTGTAAAAAAATTAAGTGTTTAAAGATATCAAGTGGCACATGAATTCATCTAAGATTTAAAGATTTGAAAGTGAAGGAAGCTTATTTTAGTGGGTTCATTTTATACCTCTTTTTTAATTATCTTGTGCACTTTGTGCATATTTTGATTTGTAATTCATTTTGGTGTATCTTGCAATTACTTGATGGTAATTGTGTATCTTTTAATTTTTCTTTTGTGCTCATTTTGTGCCTTATAAAATTTTGCAAGCTAGCTTACTTCTAAAAACTTTAAAGACTCTCAATTATAAGATTATCTTCCAGATATAAAAGAAGAAAACTTACTCTCTAATATAAAAAAATAAATCACAAATAATGATTATATCTATATGATAAATGCAACAACCTAATAAAAAAAAACTTGAAAGTGATTTAATGACTTTGACCATTATTCATATGAGATATATTACTATAAGAAGATAGAAAGATCTAAATTTCAAAGTCCAACTTTTAATATGAAATAGATTGTTCTTTAAAAAGAAAAATACAGCACTAAAGGATTTAGGGAAGAGAGACAATCATCTATGTTTCTCCCCTTAACTTATTAAGGGAAGTCAAACACTGCCTACTAATTTTTAAAACCAAAAGTAAGGCAAAGATCTAATTTAAGAAATTAATATCAAAAGTTACGATTGATATGATTTTTAACAAAACCTGAAGGGAAAAATAACAAAAAATGAAAAACAAAAATAGAGGTGCATAAAATAGAAACATACATGCAAATAAAGTAAAAACAAGAACATTAGAAAATAGAAAGGAGTAAATCTATCATTAATATTTATTACACCTAATCTGGTTCTTCCAAAATTAAAAGTTTTAAGGGCCAATGCTTTTGTAAGGATATTAGCTAGTTGGTTTTCATTGGCTACATTGTGTAGCTCTATTATCTCCTTGAGTAACATGGTCCCTAATGAAGCGATGCCTTATATCAAAGTGATTGGTCCTAGAGTACTGGACTGGGTTCTTTGAAATGTAGATGGCACTAGTGTTTTCATAAAGGTTTGAATTTATGCCAATATGTAATATTAAATATAGAATTTATTACTTTAACCAAAGGCCCTAGGCCACACAGTTTCCTAAGGCTATGTACTTAGCTTCAATAGTGGATAGGGTAACTGAGTTCTATTTTCTGCTGGACAAGGAGATTAAGGATTATCTTATGAATTGGAAAGTTCTAAAAGTTCTTTTCTTATCAACTCGGCACCCCGCTAAATATAAATAAAAAATATCCTTTGATTTTTAAAAAGGTGCTATGCCTAGGATACAAAATTATTAAGTCTTTGGTCCCAAAGAGATATCTAAGGATCCTCTTAATAGTAGCCAAATGGGAATCTTTTAGATCAAAATAAAATCTAGCACAAGAATAAACACTAAATCTAATATCTGGTCTATTAGTAGTCAAGTAAAGAAGTGATCTAATTATTCCTCTGTATTTCTTTTGATTAATAAATTTTCTATTTTAATCCTTATCTAACTAAACCGTGGAACTCAAGGGAGTGTTGATTGGCTTGGATTTATCTATTTCATACTTCTTTAGGTTGTCCTTAATGTAATTCGATTAACTCAAAAAAGTTACCTCATCCTTCTACCTTATGCTAAATCCTAAAAAGTAAGTCAATTTTCCCATCATACTTATCTTAAATTTTATACTCATTATCTTTGAAAACTCTTTACAAAAGGCTTTTATCAAAGGATCCAAATAGAATATCATCAACAATTTTACATTAATTTGAATAATCAGTAATTCATCTCCTACCTTTTTCAAAAATAGGGTGGTGTTTACACTTCCCTTAACAAAAGTTCTTTCTAATAAGAATGTGCTTAGCCTTTCGTTCCATGTCTTAGGTGCTTTTTTAAGTCCATATAATGTCTTTTTTAATTTGAACACATGATTAGGAAATTATAAATTTTCAAAGCCTTGGGGTTGTTCAACATACACATCTTCCTTTATTGCCCCATTTAGAAAGGAGCTCTTAACATTCATTTGGTATAATTTGAATCCTTTAAAATAAGTAAAGGCTGGTAGCACTCTAATAACTTCCAAACCAGCTATTAGGGAAAAATATATCTTTAAACTCAATCACTTATATTTGGTTATACCCCTTAGCCACTAATCTTTCCTTATTCCCCACCTTTACTCCAAAATCATTCATTTTATTTTTGAAAACCCATTTAGTTCCAACCACATTCTGGTCCTTAGGTCTTTCAACTAGCTCCTAAACATTAATCCATACAAATTGATTCAGTTCTTCTTATATGGTTGGTATACATAATTCTTCAGATATGGCTTGATTTAGGTTAGTTGGTTCAGCCATTGAAATGAAGGCAGAGTAGTTTACCTCTTTTCTAAGTCCATGTATAGCTCTAACACCTTCAGATGGGTTTCCTAAGATCAGTTCTTTAGGATGACTTGCATAATATATCCATTCTCTAGGAAATGTGTTTAATGGTTCTACCCTTTCCTCTAGATTTGCAAATTCTAATCCTTAGTGACTTCTATAACCTCCTCTTTTTTTATCCTAGTCCCTCCAGAATTATTAGATTCATTAAATACAATATGAGTGCTGTCCTTAACAAATAATATTGTTTTATTTAACACTCAATAGGATTTTCCAAAACTTGAGTAACCTAGTAATACTCCATCAAATTTTGATTCAAATTTTCCTTGTTAATACTTCCCATTATTCAGAATGAACACTTTACATCCAATAATATAAAGGTGATGTAGGTTGGGTGTCCCACCCTTTAAAATTTAATAGGGTCTCTTATTCAGTTTCGATCAAACATTCATCCTATTCAGAATATAATAGCCTGTTTTCATTGCTTCTACCCAAAAATATTCTAGAAGTGAGTATTCAGCTAACATTGCTCTAGCATCTTCTACTAGGGTATTATTTTTTCTATCAGTTATTCCATTCTGCTGAGGGGTCCTAGGAGCTAAAAAATTATGGTATATCCCTTGCTCCTTATTAAAAGATTCAAATTTCACATTCTCAAATTCTCTATTGCGGTCGCTATAAATGGTTTGGATTTCATAACCTAGCTTCCTCTAAATCTAAGTTGAAAACACTAAAACTCCTCAAATGATTTATTTTTATGAGAAAGAAATCTAACCCAAGTAAACTTCAAATAATCATCAACAATCACATGCTAAAAGACTTTCCCTCTTGGCTTATAGTACTGATACGTCCAAAGAGATCCATGTGAAGGACTTCCAAGGGTTTGCTAGTGGTAATGTCTTTAATTAAGGGGAATGAGGATTTGACTTGCTTTCTTAACTAACAGACATCACACAGGTGATCCTTAGTGAACTCTTGTTTGGGTATTCCTCTTACTAAGTCTTTTTAGGTGATCTTTCTTAGGCTTCTCATTCTTGCATGACACAATCTCCTATGCCATAACCAAGATTCATTAGCAAAAAATTGTAAGCAAAGAGAAGTATCAAATTTAATACAATTTAGATCAAGCATGTAGACATTATTGATTCTCCTTCCCTGCAAAATTTTTTTATCATTTAAGCTTATTATGTAGCTGGAAGATAAGAATTTGATGCTGAAGCCTTTATCACGGAGCTGGCTTATGCTGAGCAGGTTATGTTTTAAGACATCTACGAGTAAAACATTTTTAATAATGAAATTTTTAGAGTTTCCAATGTTACCTGACCCCACCACTACCTTGGTAGTGTTATCTCCAAGTGTTACCTTGCCTCCTACCATAGCCTTCAGTGAAATGAATTAATATGCTTCTCTAGCTATATGCCTTTAACATCCATTATCAAGGTATCACATGCTCTCACGAGGCCTTCTGTGAGAGCATGCCTACAAAACATCAAATGTTAGATTTTGGAACCGAAATAATTTTAGGTCCTATCTTATGGAAAGGAGAATGAAATACATGCATATTATGCTTTGAATTTTGATATTTTGGTCTCCACACCAAATGTGTTCTACTGTGAATGGTGTAAGTGTGGGAGATATGACCTAGCAAGCAACATGAAAAACATCTAACTCTAGAAAAAGGATTTACTAATCTATTAGGGTTATGGTGCCTCTTCTTAGGTTTGAATGATGCATGCTGATGTGACGGATTATGAAACTTTTGTAGTGAAGGAGGTTTTTTATTTTCTTTGAAAGTAATTAATTTAGCTTCTAAAAACTTATTTGCATTTTTATGAATTAAATTTTTTATTTTCAAAGCTTTCTCCCTACTATCTAAATTAGTTGCAAAAGTATATATATTCTTATATGTATTTTCTAGTTCAATATGTAAACTTTTCAAGGAATCATGCTTATTAGTTAAATAAAGATGTTTTTTTTATTCAATTAATCAAGTAAAGTCATATGATTACTATCTAAAATGGAATGATCCTTACTCAGGAATTTATGTTCTTTTTGTATTTTTAACAAGTTAGTTTTAAGGCTAGCATGCAGTTTCTTGAGCTTCCTATATGAAGAATGATTTTTTTCAAAAACTTCAAGTAACTGATCATAAGTAATCTCACATACCTCCTCTTAATCAGAGTGATCAAGATGGTCATCATCCATTAAGCACAGGCTTGTTACCTCCTCTTCTACTTCAATTTTAGAGGAGTATGATGCTTAGTCCACCTAGAAAGGCTTTTGGATCCTTTTATTATCCTTCTTGAACTTAGGTTTTTCTTCACCCATCTCCCTTCTTTAAGTGAGCTTTAAGAGTTGGGCAATCAGACTTTAGATGCCCTGGCTTCCTGTATTCAAAAAAAAAAAAAAAACATCAGAAGAAACTTTAAAATTCTTATTATTCTTACCCTTATTCTATTTTTTATGATGATTTTGCTTTTTTCTTGAGAAGCTCTTGAATTGCCTAGTGATTTAAATGATATCATCATTGTTATAATTAAAAGAATCAGTATCAAAATCATTAGTTATTAAGGCTATGATTTTCTCATTTTTCTTCTCACCTGAATTAATCTTCCTTTGCTTCACTCCTTGCTTGTAAGAAATAAGTGACCCAAGTAAGTTATCAATTGAATAAACATTCAAATCCTTAGATTTGGTAATGGTAGAAATTTTTTCATCAAAGGAAGAAGGTAAACATCTCATAATCTTATTAACGTTTTCATAGTTTAATAGTTCTCTTCCTAAGGCATGCAGGGACGTAATAATTTGTGTAAACCTAATTTACATTTCAGAAATAGATTCGCTAGGTTTCAGGCAGAAAAATTCATAATCATGTAGAAGAATTTTCAATCTAAATTATTTAACTTTGTTCGTATCTTTATATGTTATGCATAATCTATCCCAAATTTCTTTTCCAGTAGAACAAGTGGAAATATACATATAGTCTTCATATTTTAAGGCACACAAAAAAATAGTTAAGGTGGTTAGCATTCAGCTGTGCTAGATCTCTATCATTAGTAGTCCAATAAAAAAAAAGAATTTCTATTTTAACAACATTTACTAATCTAAAAGGTGCATAATAATCTTCCCTAACAAGCATCCACATACAATAATCAATTGATTATAAAAAGGTGGATATGTGAGTTTTCCAAAAATTAAAAGGTATATTATCAAAAAGAGATGGACTTGTAATTGAATATCCTTATACCGTGTTTATATTTCCAAAGTTAGCCATGGATCTAAATTTAAAAGTTTTCTAAAACTTAATCTTATGCATCCTGCTTTGATACCACTTGAAATTTTATGAGGAGTGTTAAACCCTAAAGAACTAGCTTGAGGTTAACCAAGAGGGGGGGGGGGGGGGGGGGGTGAATTAATAGCTTAAAAATCTTAAACAAAAAGAAACAAATTTTTTTATATTTTTAAATATTTTAAATCAAAATAATAACCCTTGATGCAAAAGAAATATAATTTTCACGATAATAATTTAATCAAAATTTTTAATCACAGAACAAATTACAAAAAAGTGTGAAAATAAAATGTGATACAAGTAATAAGAAAGAACACAATTAATTTTATAGTGGTTCGATTAAATCTGACTTATGTCCACTCCTTGGAGACTCTCTCTCCAAGTATTGCACTAAATTGAAGTGACTCTCTTTTTTCTCCCATAGCAAGGAAGAGAAGCCCTTACAAAATCTTTCCATGAACATAGTGAGGTAGAGAACCTTCAATCCTTTTATTTCCTTCTAGAGTAGGAATAAAACTTGGAAATCCTTTTTCAACCACCTGGTGAAGAAAGAGAACTCAAGAATTCTTTTACTCCCTTCTAGAGTCAGCAAAGAATCTAGATCTAATACTAAAGAAGGTCTCCCCAGAGCCACCAAGGAACCATAGGAACATCTAGAAGAAGATGACTAACACCTTGCTTAGAGAAACCATTGTGATTACCTCACAACTCCCCCTACAGGGATATCTATCTTGCAAGCTCTCCCTCTTCATTCTCTAAGCTCTCTCTTAAATCAACTCCATAGAAAATGATTGTCTCAAAAGAGAATTAGACACCTAAAATAGAGATCCTCCAATAGAAGCCCTTATTTAAAATTCTACATAATTAATTGTCCATGATAATTAGTAGATCATCATGTATGATTAGTACTAAACAAACATTTTAGCCAGGATGACTAGCATTGCCCAATATGAATAGTTCAAAAGAAATAGGCTGATCATCTGAGATGATTTAAATATCATCTTGGATGATTAGTATAAACCTATTGAGCTTCATCTAGTATGATTCTCGATGATGCCTTATCGTCCCATGCACTTCTATGTCATCCAGTACGATAGGGGTATATTGTCCGGGATGATCAATTGAAACATTATGGTATAAGTGATATCTACAAAAAAAATTAATTTATAACAACATATATATTAAGACACTTGTATTTAAGTTCCTTAAGTGATATCTATTATGGCATATTTTTATTTTGTGCCAAAGAAAGGAGTGATTTGGCATGAATAGAGCGATCATGGGATAAGTTATTGTGTAATTAATTTTTCTCATATTCAATTGCTTCACCTCCATCGAATGCCATACTATGCGCATTCTCTTATATTTAACAATCCATATTATCACTGATTCGCAATTGCTACATTAAAAATCACAACCCCGCATAAGGTAAAATGATTTCAATCATGGCTTAATCTTTCAAAAGCCAAATCCCCACGGTCATAGGTTAAAAAAAAAAATTCTTTCTTCTTTGGATTTATAGGGTTCTTGAGGTTTCGACAAATCAACAAAGGTACAGAGCTTTTCGTGCTTCTAATCTTGGTGCCATAGGCGCTAACCTTGAATTCATTTAGAGATCATTCATAACATCGTGTTAGGTACCTCCGCCATGTTTTTTCTACAGCTTGATGTGATTTTTGCTTAAAAGTTCACTTTTTTTTGGTTAATCTAGTTTATGGAGTATTTCTAATTTGAATTTTGATTTAATGTGATTTCTTCTAAAATTTTTCCTACCATATTTTTTATGCTTAGGAAAAAAAACCTTTTTTTTCCCTTAAAAGTTATAATCTATAGAGAAAAAAAGGAAGTAGATGGATGACCTCCAACTTAATAAAATTTTGCAGAACTTTTAGCTAGTGAATAAACTTGAGGATATAAATAAACCATCAAAATATTATTGAAGAGAGCAGGGAATGATTTTGGTTTTAATGTATTAGAATTAAGGACCAAACATCAATATTTGTTACATTTGCATAGAAACTAAATCCTATCAATTTTATGTACATATGTAAAACTACTTACATGATTTACTCCCTTAAACCAAGTGAATGGAACACATTGTAAGTTGTATCTACAACAAATTTGTTGATCTTCAGCTCCCTTTGATTCCGGTGAGTGATATGAAATAATTTTGTAAAATTCAGTACATTTTGAACAATGATGAAGTTAGCAAAGTTCTTTAGTATAGTAATTTTACCGTTGCACTTATCTATATTTCATTAATTTGTGCAAGTGGATTGAGCAAGAAAATTTGATGAAATGGAAAGATTTAGTAGTATTATAAGATCATCTCTAGCCAAACACCTAACACTCATTTGGCGTATGTCATTTTCTCCAGTCAATCGACAAAAATAACGACATTCGCGTGAGGGTGAACAATGCGATGTCAATATTGGCGTCCCATTGCTCACACGCTATTTTTTTTTTAATCTAAAATTTGATTAAATAAAGTATGAGAAAGAATATACAAAGAATATTCTTTTTTATGTTAAATAATAAAGTTCGGTTGGAGACGAGTTACTGCATTTTTTAGTATTATTGAATTTTGGAGTGAAAATTAAGTTTTATGGTTGGAGATGGCCTAAGGAGTTGTATGTTTTGTAGCTAATATGCGTCAAATAGGTTAGTTTACCTTAGTAGGAAAATAAATATGAAAATCCAGCAAGCTTGAATCCCATTAGCTATATGCATTTCATGATTTTCTATTATCTATGGATCATCTTCATTTTCATCACTAACTATATTACATTTCGATTGCTCCATCTTTTTAAGCTAAATCCATGTTCCTTGTAGCAATTTAATCTTTATTTTTGTTACCTAACAGCTAATTCAATTATTACTTTGTCAAAACCATATCATCTGCATATAAAGAGTAACGTGGCAATTTATCTTCAATGTTTAATGGATAAAAAATTTCTAGCATACAATATATTATAGATTACTAGCCAACTCATCCTAGAATCTATTTTGCATTGCTCCCCAGTTTTTACTATTTAAAGCCTTTGTATTTGTTTTATTTGTAGCCCAAGGGGTAAATTTGTTAAAATACATTAAAACATGCATTGCTAATTATTTGTTGTAGCAATAAAATGAGAGTGGCAAGCCTACTTAAACCTTCTTCAAACACTACAGCCAAATTTCTTAGTAGAAATTGAACTTCATGTGATTCATGATTAGAAGTATGATCCATTTGGAGATTACCTATTAAAATTGATGAAGGACAAGCATTAAAGGCTAACCTTGGGGATCCTTGGCATTGTTGTAAAATAGCATGAGCTCTTGTCCATTCACAAGCATTTAACAAAAAAAATAAATCATACTAAATGATATAGCCTACTCAATGATAGTGGAAACGAAGTGGGGCAGCATTCAGAGTCAACAAGAAAGGGGAGTAGGTTTGTTTGAGAGGAAAGAACCTATTCACACGCTTGATATTTTGGTTGTGTTTTCATGCAATAATGTGCAGAGGTGAACAGAGGTAAAAAAGTGGTCTATTTGAGGTGTTATTAGAGTTTAGATGTTATCAAAGTGGTATATTAAAGGTGTTATCAAAATTTTAAGTATTATGCAACTAAATTATAAATTTTTTTAATGTGTAAATATGAGGTATTTGAGGTGTTATCAAATTCCTCATCGAACATCTCAGTAGGATGCCCAATAGTAACTTGATTTAAATTTACTAACCTTAAGACAAAACATATGCTTAGTCTCACTAACATCATCACTATAAATGACCCAATCAACTATTTTCTAGTTGCTTGTGAACGGCATTGACGCAAGGCTATAGTTCATGTATTTTTAAGCTCTACAGTGATAAGCTACATGGATCTTAGTTTCCCAATCTCCAAAACATAATCTCTTTGTATGTAAATAGACCTATTAAACCAAACATAATTTGGACATCGTCGACATGAAGCCAGACTAGTCGTGCAACATTTTAAGCATATGCATTTCATCGATTATGTTAAAACTTTTAGTGCAGTCACAAAAATGCCTACCATTCGTATATTTGTCCCAATATCTCTTACTTATTAACCAAGTTTATGTGTTCATGTAATTTTTTCAATCACCTTGTTAGAGAAGTCTACAATTCAAAATCCACAATACCCAAAGGATATATGTCTTCTCAAGAAAGATAAATTAGTTTTAAGCAGGTTCCTCAAAAATGATTTTCAACTCTCACCATCAAACTATAACAACTTGGCTTTACCTTCAGCACAATTGACTCTTCCCTAATGATCTACAAATCCAACTCCATTCTTTTCTATATATTAGTTTAATTCAATGACATTATTTTAACATGAAATAATTTCAAAGACATTTTTTTTTCTAAGCATCTAGCAACCACCTTTCACCTCTTGGCCTCCCCAACAACATATGAACCACAAATGCATGAAATGCTATTTGTGTTTGAGCTCCTATGGTGCATTGGCATGAGTAATTGTGAAACCTCTCAAAACCCTATCTCAGCCAAAACTCCGACTAAGACATCATAAATACTGCTTGACAACCCCACATTATATTGGCATCTAGTTGGTTAGTGCAATACCTAATGATAACTAGGCTTGATCTATTATTCACAATCAATTGGTTTTTCCAATCAATGTGTAAAGCTCTACATTTCTTTTATTTTCTCCAAAGAACCACTCACTATGCCATTCCCTTTTGCAACGATGAACTACATCTGTTTGCTTATGCCAATGTAGATTGGGCAGGCGACCCTACAAAAAAATTGATCGCATTTAAACTAAAGAAGTTCATCAACACGTTGGTCTGATTTAATTTCACTTAATTTTAGTCACATCCCCTATTTATATTGAAAATACTCCCTGCTACTTGATAGTTTATATATTTCTTTAGTTGATTTGATTGTAGTTTTTTGACAACAATGCAATAATTCTTCCTTGCTTTTCCATGCTCAGTGTATTGATGCTCTTATCTTTATTATTGTGTCATAGCAATGAACACTTGTACATTGATGTATTCCCACTTAAAATATACCAAGCTATTTGTTAGAAATGATGAACTAATAAAAGACACTTATAGCCAAAATTTGTTTCGGGGGTGGTGCCATCTAGAAAATAGCTGGAAAAGTCCCAATATTGCCAAATACAAGAATTATTTTACAAACAAATTGAGATTTAAAAGAAATTTGCAAGTAAAGTTTTCCCTTCTCTAGGATACAACACAAATAGAATAAGACAAACTACATGGCTTCCCATAACAAGAAATATAAGTTCACAGAGCTAAATTACTAGCATTTTGGCACTAAAGAGAGTTATATGTCTTATTCAAAAGAGAACTACTCTCTTTATGATAGAAGAATAATTTAAATATGCTGATATACAACTAATTAACACACTTGTTAAAAAAAACAATATTTCTTGCTCTAACAGTCTCCCTTAAATTAAATAATATATATTGATTAGCTATAGCATATCATATAGCTTGGAAAACTCAAGTAAAAAAAAATACTTGGTAGATATATCCATCAGTTACTCTGAATTAAATATATGAGTTACCACATCTTTATTGAAAATGGCATTCAACCTCAATGTGCTTTATTCTTTCACTAAAAATGGGAGTATTGCAAATGTAAGATGACAATTTGATTGTTACAATTTAAATCATAAGTCGTGCAATAGACATTAAACTATCCTAGAAGGGTCTTAGTCCATGTCATTTTATATGTAGAATATGTCATTATTCTATATTATGCCTTAGCGCTTGATCTAACCACATATGTTTTTTTTTTTTTTTTACTTTTCTATGCAACCAAATTACCTCCCATAAACATTACAAAAAGTGAATTTACTATTATCAACTTATTAAGCATAATTGTCATAAAAAACATATTCTGTGTTAAGATAACAACTTTTAGTATATAGTAGTATTTTCACTATTGACTCATGATATACCTAAGATTGCACAAAATAACTTCCTAATATTTATATTTGAAAGTCTGCATGTGTTGATTCACAACCTCAAAACAAAAAAGACATATAGTTTGACGTTGGTAAGATAAGAGTAATTTACCAAAAAATTGCTAATAATAAGAGAAGGCATCCAAAATGTTCCCATTATTAGCAACATGCTGAGTGTCAATAGGTTTGCAACCTAAAACCCCAATTTTTTCAAGATGATCAGTGGATTCTTTTTTGCCTCATGTAAATTCTATTCTTAAAGAGTACTTCACATGACTCATATATTTTATTAGAAAATATTTTTGTAAATAGTGTTTTACTTCCATAACTCCCTTATGGTCACTTCCCATAAGGAGAATGTTGTATACAAAGAATGCTAAGATAATAAAGAAAATAAAGTATGTTTGAATATGAATGGACTGGTCAATTAGTTGGTTACAAAGACCAACCCTAATAAGAACATTCCCAAACTTGACAAACAAAGCTTGAGGATTTTGTTTTATCCCATATATGCCCTTCTAGAGATTACATACCCTGGTCTCCCTAAGTAATGTATCTTGGTGATTGCTTTATATAAATAACTTAAATGTGATTATAATGAAGTCATTATTCACATCCATTTGTAGAAATCACCAGCCGTGATTCGTGGTAATAAAAAAAAATTTTGGATAGAGTTAAGCCTTGAAACTAAGGATAAGGTGTAAAAGTAATTAATCTCATGATGAAAGTTTATGTTCTAAACCCATCAAATAGGACTAGATTATGCTATGAGGTGGTATAATTGGATCCCACATATTAAACCAATCAAAATGGGACTGGATTATGCTATATTGATTCATTAAAGAAGTCATTTCAATATCCATAGCTTGCTTCATTAAAACCGATGAAAATGATAATGCAAATCTTCATAAGCCAAAGGAAAGATAATCAAAGAACATATGAATTAATTTGATGATCAATGCAACATCATATAGCTTTTTGAAAGGTATTGAGCATATGGAGATCAGATAATTATCCAAAAGATGGATGCACAATTGAATATAAAAATATGGATTAAGGTGTTCTAGATCATCAAGAGTAGACCTATAGAAATTTAGATATAGGTATAGATGCTTCAAGAGAAAGAGAAACATGCATATGAATCATTTAGAAAGAGTTAGAGAAAAAGAAGGAGATGACTTATAAAAGGTAACATTTGCATAAGTATAATTAAGTTTGGTAGGCGGGTTGGAATAGTGATAACCTTTCTAAGAATGAAAGTACCAAAAAAAAAAAATGCCCCTAATATACGAGGAGTGAGTTGGCCCAAGGTCTAAAAGGAATGTAATAATTTGACCATAAAAAATGTGCAATAAGAAAAGGGGGCTGCCAAGGATAGAGAATGGGGAACGGGTGACATCATACATAACACCAAGGTTCAAGCTACATTATGAAGATGGCAATATTTACATTCAACAACACCATTTTATTGAGATGTATAATGACATGAAAAACTAATCACATTATTAGTATATAATGTCACGACTCAGGCTAAAAGCTCGGTGCATTGAGGTAGGAACATATGATCAAACCAAAAAGTTAAACATTCTAGCATAACTAGGTCTAACCTCGCCAAGGAAATTTGCACTTCACCAAAAAGTATGGCCCCATTGGACCCCCGACCCTATAATAGTTTAAAATATAAATTTTGGGAATTTGCAGTTAACTAAAACTTGATATTTAAATAGAATGTATTCATTTTGTGTTAATACATAAAATGCAAGCAAGATTATCTTACATCACTTCTTAAATTGTTAGAAAAAACTAGCTTGGAACCAAATTAATGTAAGCCATTAATGTCATATTATTTATTTGTTGAAGTTACCAACATGTGAGTAATGGAGACTCGAAGTATAAAAGAAAAACTAACACTATGAGAACTCTTTTAACGTTTATAAATTTTTAGTGAATAGGGGCTTCAAAATTGGACCCGACCCAAAGACCCAACCCTAAACCTGACCCAAAATATTTTGGTTTGGGTTGACCCGAACCCAATATGGGTCAGGTTCAGGTTCAATAATTTGACCCGTTTCCAAAATTGGGTTAGGTTTGGGTTGACCCGTTGACCCATAATTGACTCTAAATTGATCCAAAAACCCATTTTGACCTGGCAACCAATGATTGACCCATTTTTACCCATTTTGACCTGAAAAGTAGTGAATGACCCATTTTTGGACCCAGAACCTAATAGTATTTTGTCCATATTGGGTCATTCGGGTTGGGTCAGGTTGACCCAGACCCAAAGAGTTGGGTTTGGGTCCAAAAAACTAACCCGTTTGCAAAAAGCTGTTGGGTTTGGGTTGAACTGAATAGTGATGGGTCAATTTTGGGCTCGACCCGAACCCAACCCGTGACCCAAAATTGACACCCCTATTAGTGAACTACCTATAAGAACTACTCTTAAATAGTTCATTTATCACAAAAGATAATAGTTGAAAGTAGTCCCATGACTTCCATGGCATGAGAAAAAGATGAAAATAACTAAAGCTATATTTATTACTTTATTTCTCTTATGTTAACAAACACAATTGATGCAAAAAATCATTCTCAATTTCTTAAATATGTCATTACATTTTTTGGTGGGGCTCAAAAACAGCTACTTCAATGAATAAATAAAGTTTCAATCATGAAAATAAACATTGTTTGCTTTTCACTAACATAGAAAGAACCAATCCTTCCATGGCATGATGAACATGCATTTTCGAACAACAACTTATCTTCAAGCTCGTGGCTTAGTATTTTTCAAGATCACTTGTCAATGATTTCAATTCCATCATCAATCCCTTATTTAAAAACTTGAGCTATGATTTGACAAAATTTACTATCAATGTTATCATATAAAATTTTATTTTTTTATAAAGTGGTTTTTAATTCTTGCGTATTCACTTTTTTTTTTTTATAATGTAAATCAAAGATTGCACTTTAAACCTTTTTAATATGCATCCACCAGCTCTTCTGATTTCTAAAATTCATTTCTCCTTTTCTGATATGAAGGTTCTAATTTGGAATTGAATAGAAGTTGGATGTATTGTTCAAAGAGTAATGTAGTTATTAAAGGAGGAGTCAAAATCTTTCTAAATTTTGTATTTAGTTATGGGAGTTCAACTGGAATGATAATACTTGTAGGATAAGAGATGATGTTGAAGCTCATTTTCTTTGGAGAGGATTCAAACCTGGATATTATAATTGGATTGCTCATGGAGAAACTTCATTTAGAAAAGACATTTGATCACATTCACCCATTGTTGATAATGTTAATGATGGCATAGAAGGGATATCAAATGATGCATTTGGGTTTGAATGTAATACTATAGATGAATAAGAAGAAATTAATAAACCAAATGCGGATGCTGCAAAGTTTTATAAGTGACTCACAACAAGAATTATTTCCCGGATGTAAAAAGTTTTCAAAACTTGATTATCTTGTTAGGCTACTTCAACTTAAATGCATTGGTAGTTGGAATCAGAAATCATTTACTATATTGCTTGAATTGTTAAGGGAAGCAATTGAAGATATTCGTCTACCAAAGTCATATTATGAGATAAAGAAGATAATTCAGGATTTGGGCTTAAGTTATAAAAAATATGATGCATGTCGCAATGATTGCATTTTATGTTGGGGTCCTCTTAAATTTAAGAATGAATGTGATACATGAAATAAGTCAAGATGGGTAGCAGAATATAGCACTTCAAAAGATATATCAAGTAAAAAAATAAAAAGGTTGCATAAAAAGTCATGTGGCACTTCAAATTAACATCAAGATTGCTGAGATTATTCATGTCATCTAAGATTACATTATATATGATATGGCATAAAGAAGATCATATAAAAGATGGTTGCATGAGACATTCAGCTGACACTCCATTTTGGCAGCACTTAGACTTATAAGATACAAATTTTGTTGTAGATCCAAGAAATGTATGATTGGGTTTAGCATCAGATGGATTTAATCCCTTTGGAACAATGAATTCAACTCATAGTACTTGGCCTATTGTATTGATGACATATAATTTGGCTCCTAACTTGTGTATGAAATCATAATACCTGATGCTTTCTTTAATTATTCCTGGGCCAACACAACTTAGTAATGATATTGTTATTTATTTACGTCCACTTATGGTTGAGTTAAAAGAATTATGGGAAATTGGTTTGTAGACTTATGATGCATGTTCAAAGGAGAATTTTCAAATGCGAGCATAATTATTATGGACTATAAGAGATTTTCCATTTTATGCTAACTTATCATGTTATAATATAAAAGGAATGTTTGCATGCCCTATATGTTAGGAGAATACATGGTTAGAGTGGTTACATTTTAGTCATAAGAGATGTTATATGGGACATCATAAGTTCTTAGTTCATGATCATCCTAATAGAAAAGATAGTCGATCTTTTAATGGTTGTGAAGAACATGGGACAATACCACCACCTGTTAATGGATCCAAATATTTTGATATATTAAGAAGTATAAATGTGAAGTTTGGAAAGAAAACACCTTCTAATCCTAGTTTGCTTTATAATGGGAAGAAGTTTAGTATATTTTTCAAGTTGTCGTATTGGGAAAAAAATCTTTTACATCATAACTTAGATGTTATGTATATTAAAAAAAGTGTATGTGATAAGCTTTTGGGTATGTTGTTGGATCTTGATGGAAATACAAAAGATCATTTGAATGCATGTAAAGACATGGAAAAAATGGGAATGCACCCTAAATTGCACCCTACTTGTACTTCATTTGAACATACTTATTACCTACTGCTTGCTTTACTATGAACAAAAAAGAAAAAGAATTTTTTTGTAAAGTCTTAAAAAATATTAAAGTGCCATATGGATATGCATCTAATATTTTAAGACAAGTGCAACTGAAATAACTAAAAATACTTGGATTATAGAGCCATGATCATCACATGATAATGGAACAATTGCTTCCATTATGCTTAAGACAAGTCCTACCTAAGTTAGTTCGCTCTCCTCTAATTCAACTGAGTCATTTTTTTCAAGACTTGTGCTCTAAAGTTTTTCTCCCAATTGAGCTTTCTAGATTGGAAAAAGAAATCACAATTACACTTTGCCTACTTCAAAAGATATTACCTCTTGCTTTTTTGATACCATGGTGCATTTGACAATTCACTTGGCAACCGAGGCAATGATTGGAGGTCATGTATATTATCGTTGGATGTATCCTATTGAGAGGTAAGTAATTATTTCATGTATTATTATTTCTTTTATCATATCTAACTTTAATAAAAAATTTATATCATTTATCAAAGAATCATTTTAGATTTTGGGAAGGTTAAAGTCATACTTTTGAAATAGAAGCCATCTAGAGGGATCAATTGCAGAAGGCTATATTGCAGAGGAATGTTTAACATTTTGCTCTTTATATTTTGCTGAGCACGTGGAAACAAGGCATAATCAACTAGGAAGAAATAAATTGGATGAGAATATTTTGAATGAAGGACTTAATGTCTTTGAAACAAATGGTCGGGCACTTGGATAAAGAGAGGTCAAGATCTTCAAAGATGAAACACTCATAAAAGCACATTGATATGTTCTTTTCAATTGTGGTAAAATAGAGCCATATGTTTGGTAAAAAAAAGTTGAAGAATACATATTTTAATTTTTAACATATATAGTTTATTATATTCTTTTAAATTTTATGATTATATATAATGAACATTACTTTAAAGTTAAACAAACGATAAGACAAAAAATGTCTCCCTATGGAGAGCATGAAGCTAAAAGAGTTCACAATGAGGATTTCATTTCTTGGTTTGCTAATAAGGTTAGTGTTATAATGCTAGTGTACTTTCCATAAGAATTTTTATTGATGACATCTATTTTTTTTAATAGATTGCTTCAATTGATCTATTGAAGGATGATACTATTTATACTAATTTGAGGCGCTTAACATCAATTGCAGTTGGCATGTCTGAATAAAAAATATATTATTTTTTTCTTTATGTTCATAGTAGTGTAGCAAAGATTTTTGTTCTTTTTTATTTGGAAGTTTACCCCTCAATGCATCTCTATAGAAACACGCGTTAACTTTATAGTAAAGATTTTGCAATTATCAATATTGTTGCTATAACTGCCAAACAATTCTTGGCGAAATATACTTTTAATTTTCTTCAGGTTAATTTGATATGTGAACTATTTAACTTTTAGTACATTACTTGGATGGATTGCATCACCAATGCATATCATGAAGTTCTAAGACTCCATATAAAGGGCCACTATCTACCTTAGAGGATGTCATTTTCATGATGTGCATGCTAACTGGGAGGTGTCTATAATGCAATAATATAATTGATTATAGTTATTGTAACTTCTCAGTAGGAATGAATGAAAAATTATTATTCATAAAGCTACTTAGAAATATTTTGCATAAAGCATATGGTGATAGATTTGCTTGTATATGAAAAAATAAATTTCAATTTGTAATGGTTTTTCAATAGATTGTTCTCTGTTGTTGATTTTGATCTATTATTATAACCTTGGGAAATTACTTGAATTAAATATAGAAGTTATTGTGTTATTTGTAATGTTTCTCTTATAAATTCATCAATTCTTACAAATGATCAACACTACCTTTAGATGTTTATTTACTCTTTAAATTAAACACATAGTTGGTAAGTATTTTGACATTTTTATTTGTTGCTTGGACAAGCGCTGAGCACTTGGCCTGATAACTTGCCCCAAGGCATTTATTCAAGAGCTTTCCAAGTTGCTGGTATTAAGCTTATTTTTGTATTGTCTTGATTGTATATGAATGTCTTATTTTAGTCTTTTGGTGTTTTCCTTTACGAAACAAGGTCTCTAATAAGTTCCACATCTTCTTTATTTTCTAAACTATTTTTTTGAATATTTTCTAGTCATTCACCTTATTTCTTTGACACGGCTACAATAGCTTGGGCATTGCTACTGTAGTTATGTTTGACCAGTTGTTGCTTCTATTGCTATCTTTATCTCGGGCTATTTCTTATGGTCAAAATTCAATTTATTTGGAATAATGGTCAATCAATGTAAAATATTGACATCCTGATACATTTTTGTTAGAGTAAAATACTTATTCTGAAGGCTGAATTAGGTGATGCCTAGTAGCAAGAAGTTGGCATTAATTCAAACACACAAAATCAATCTCCTTTTTATTACAAGAAATTAACATGCGATAATGCATGAAAGATATCTTGGTGTTGGAGAAAGGAGGATATATTATATGAAAATTTTTAAAATTTGAATGAAATTGTAATGTCTTATAGTTCTGAAATAGTACGATTTAGGTTCAATGCCATCAAGTGAGTAGAAAATTAGTCTATCTAATTCATCACAAAAATATTTCTTATCCTTTATCATATTCATCATAATCATTAATTCAAAACCATGTATACTTTAATTTTATCAAAATAAAGTTTAAAGTTTCAAATAATTATATAAAAAAATTATACATATTTATATTATGTACATTCTTTCTATATTACATCTTAAAACTATGCATTCATCCATAATACAAAGATACATATGATTGGGCTACCTAACTATGGTCCCACATGTGCCTCTTCATCTTAAAAATAGTCATCATAATGTTTTATGAGCTGAACACCTAATAGGATAAACAATTTTAATATAAGGTTCAAACAATAAAATAATAATAATAATATAATAATAATAATATGCATACTTTTCTTTTAAACTATCATGAGCATTTTTTATTAAAGAATATAGCTAGGTTACTATAGTAACAAACTTTAAAGTGAGTCTTGCTTTGATACTTAAATAATAAGATTTACTTTTAAGCAATGAACATTAGTTAGTATAAGAAAATAAATTGCATATGTCAAATATTAAATAATGAAGTTCTACTTATCAATTATTTGCACCATTTTCACCATTTTCATTTCTTTTGTTACTCGTTAATTTTTCATATATTTTATATAATGCATGTAGGCTTGTGACACATTTATATTATTAGATTGTCACCTGGCCATCGGCCTAAATAATCATTGATAAAGTTTAGACAATTCAATATATGAATTATTAATGACCCCTCAATCTTAAGGTTAAATTTTGTGGTATTAATTTTTTTAGCATCGAGAGTTGGGAACTCTCTTATTTTCTTTATTTGTGTTTATCTTACAAGAACTTGTTCCTAGCAATGCGTAAGTCATCATGTTCTTCCAATTAATCTCACATGACATGACATTTCATTTGCTCCTTTCAATTTAATATTGTTATTATCAACATTTAAAATTTAGTAGCACTAATATTCACCTATTATTAATTAATGTGCTTAACATGTGTTAAGGGTAGATATGCTATATAATATGCGTTAACATGATTTGCACACTTATGAAGATCTAAAGAAAGGCTAGTTATGGAATATTCGATATGAATTAGTGGTCATGCTTACCATTATGTTTATGTTTCCTTTATTGTAGTTTGGAGTTACTTTTTGAAAAAGACTTGTCAATTCCTTCTAAAATTTTGTTCCATTCATCTTATGGCTATTTAATTAACTCATTTAACGTTAGATTGCAACATCAATTTTTTTTTTTTAAAAAAAAACTTCATTACTTCAGATTATCCTTCATCTGATTGATATCATATACGATTAAATTAACTCATGAATCATAAAGATGAATAGGGAACAACCCATCTCTGTTCCCTCACTTTATTTGTTATTATTTTTCCAAGTAACCTTTTAATGAAAGCTTTCTTTTCATTCTGATGTGGTCAACTGAATGCTCAGGAATTATATGCTTGTACCATTCTTATTTCGTGTGAAGCCTTCACTGATTGTGTTGCACTGGTCTTTGTACAGATTTTGTCTCAAATGGATAGATGTATATGCTTGAATTTTGTGAGAGGTGGTGTTTTAAAACAAGTAATGTGGCCCTGGTACAAAAATCTTGAGATAATTGATTAGTGGGTGGAATCTTGAAAGGAACACTGTAAGCTTACTGCTGTGTTGATGATTGAACAGCTTCGCTTGTGGAAAGTTTGTATTAGTTATGGATATTGTGTAACATTCTTCGCTGACTTTTTCCGAAAATGTTTATATGGCTTAGTAGGCCTACATTCAGCAAGAAACTTAAATTTAATGTCCTTGATAAATTTATTCATATCACCAGGGAAACTTACCTCACTCTAGGTTCTCATGCTGAACGGCTTCCATATATGATGTTTTGGTAGAAATTATTGTCCTCAATACTCTTGTAACATATGATCGCCATATGGGAAGGATTGGATTTTGGAAGACCAACTTCTCTGAATTGTGGAAAAGATTACACATTGATAAAAAATAAATCAGAAAAACCACCACCATCACTTATATCGACAAACTTAACAATAGAACTTGCACTTGCCTTCTCTCCTTATGGATCAAAATATATTTTTTTACCAGGTAAATGATTTCATTAATATATTGAATAGCTGAAAGAAAAAAAATCCTTGGCAGTTTTGATTTTTTAATCTTATGAACTTGGTCTTAATAAGCTTTAATAATCCAATAATTCTTTTTAGTAACTTATCAAGAAGTGTCTTCATTTCCATTTCTCTTGCTTTCATTTGTATGGATATGTTTATGTTCCTTGCTTTTGTTTATGAAACTTTCACTAGGATCACTCTAAAGGAATTGAATTTTGTTATTACTGAAGTGATGCAACACAAAACTACATTATTGTGAGGAGTAGGCAAGGGTGAGTAAAAAGTTAACAAAGGTAGGTTGGTTCCTCACCTTTAAGATACAAGTCACACGTTACTTGGTTGTATTGAAAAGCAAGGGTTGACTCAATATTAATCTAAGATTAGAATTAACACCTAGAATAATTCATTTGGTAAAGAGGTTATCATGATGCAGCATAGTCTAAATATACTAATATTAATCTTTTATATCAGATTTTGAAGAAAGAAATCTGTATGTTTGAGCCCCAATGTTATGGCTTTTGTATGTTCCAAGCACTAGCAAGCTTTCATAAGCAGGTATGCTATATGAAATAAAGCTTTCCACTTTTGGCATCACAATTCAAATATGTGTTTATTTTCCTCATTTTTGCAGGGTGTTGGGCATCGCAATGTCAAAGCAGATTCCAAATTATCTTTTCAAATGCAAATTGTAGTGGATTATAATGAAGTGTTGAAACAGAGATCCCAAGACTTGGTTGCAATTGTGTAAAGAAATCTCCTTCTAAATAAGGGGCATTTTTTGGATTTTTGTTTAATGTTTTATGAAGACATTTATTATAATATATTGATTATGTATGTATATGAAGTTTGAAGTAGAATGTTTGTTGTATTTAACGTGGAAAATTCTTGTAATTTTAATTTATGAAATAAATTTTTTATTTCAAGAAAAAAATCTTATGTGAGCTCTCATATGTACGTGAGATTTTAAGTAATCTTATTTGAGATTAATTATTTTCAATTAAAATATTATGAGTGAGCATAATTAATTAATAATTGAATGAAACTTATATTGGATATGACACATATTGAGGCACATAATAATGCCATTTTATTAAAATTATTTAAGTAAATTGAAGTGTTGGGAAATCATATATTTAGGGCAACTTAAATGTGCCTTTTTATTAAACATTTTCCATCAAATGAATATGTTAGGAAAGTTAACCTATTATGACACATAATATTTGTTGTATTTATTTACAAATTCCATCATATGGTGTTATAAAAGTTTGTCTATTAGGATACCTTATAAGTGTCATTTATGAGACATTGCCATCAAAATTATATGTCAAAAAAGTTCAATTTTTAGGGCCATAAAGATTCCCTTAACCCTATGTCAATGACCACCTAAATGACACCATTGCTTGATTCCCTAATATATCATGTGCCCTAATAGATGCATATTATGGAACTTTAAGGTGCCCTAATAGCCATTAGTTTTTGTAGTGTATTCTTCTTGTAAGATAGCTTGCGATCTCTTATTATACCCAATATGTTCTCTATCATCCAAGATGATCATCACCGATCATCCTATATGATCATATCGAATTATGTTTTACCATAATTGTTCTTCAAATCATGGGATTAATTTATGAATGATTTTCTAGAATCATCCAGGATGATCAACATCATCTTATACGATTAACACAAAATTTAAAAATTAAAATATTTCCTAAATTATGATTGGTGGCTATTTTCATGATCTAAACTGATCATCTTGGATGATAGGGATCATTTAGTATGATTATTTAATCACTTTTAAAATTGGGATGCCCTAATTAGGGTTTTTATTTTTAACTGATCATCCTGTGTGATTTTAAATTGTTATGTATGATTAGTTTAAAGACAGAGAATTCTCTAACTCACCAAATTTCTTCCCCTAAGTGTATGTGTAAGGTTACTTTGCTTGGGGTCCACCAGGTATATGACTTGACTCAAGAAAAGTAAAATGTATATTCAATTTAAAGTTATAGACTAACTCAACCCTAGTTTACCCAATCTTGAGCTTATTTTTATTGCAAGTGATCTTATGGACCAAAAAGTTAGTAAGTATGAATAGAGGATGCATAATGCATTAATGAGAAAAAAGAAATTATAATGGGTAGTCCTTCCTAAACAAGTTTAAAACACTTGTTGGAAGATCTGTTTCAACAAAAGAGTCCCAAAAAAAGTTCTCTAACAATGCAAACTTGGCATAAAAAACAGTCATTTTATTACAATCTCTAGGAGCAAAAAGAAAAATGACGTTGTTGAAAACTTGTAAGAATGATAGGTCCGGCTTCGTACCTTTATTGGTCTTCATGTTGATCGTGTCTTGGAGCATTTTTATGATATTCACATTGTCTCCTTCAATGATTATTCCTTTGTAATCACAAAACAAATCTTGAATGTAGTTTTCAAAAGAGAGAATAGCTTTGAGTTCCAGATATGCAATGTCCCAATGAATTAACTTTCTACCATAAGAACATATCATTCTACCTTTGCAATCTCTTAGTAAACCTGCTATTCCAGCCATGTTATTTCTAGAAAGAACCGCATCTACGTTCAGCTTCATCCAACCATCGGGAGGGGGAGACCAAGATTTGTACAGAAAAGGCTGGTTGGTGTTCCAGTTCTTCTCGATTGGATCTGACTGGTGGTAAGAAACGTGGGAAATAATTTCTGCAGCTGTGTAAGCAATGGGAATTTTTGAATTACCATGCTTGACCATGTTCCGTGATCTCCAGCTGTAGTAAACCGCCAAAGCATAGATCTTAGCAAGGCCCTTATCAGCATTCTGTTTTATTTCCATAATACAGTCATCAAGATTTTGAAAGGAAGGGACATTGAATCCACAGCTTCTCAGTTTCTGTAATAAATCCGTCAATTTGCATGTTCTGTGTCTTCTTTCTCTTGACAGCCTCTAGGACAAATAGAGGTGTTAGTAAGTTTTCTATAACATAACCATTCATTCATTGGTAATGCACCATTCAAAGCTCTCCACCAGAAAAGATAAACTTTCTGGTTCAGTTTTAGTTTTTTCATCCACTTATGATTACTGTACTTACTATCAAGTTGTAAACTGTTAGCTTCTGCACATAAAGCTGAAATAGTTTTCCCTGTATTGGTACGAATCCGTTCAATCCTGTCTTCACTATTGTTCACCCCTTTTTCCATTTGATGTATAAGCTCTATCATATCTTCAGAAAAGAATTCAGATAATTTATCTAAATTCCAATTACCATCCTCATCCATAAGAAATGACACATTCTTATCCGCACTATCAATAGTGTTGCACGTAGCAGGCCATTTAACAAGGCATCAACCTAAAATCCAATTGTGAGCAGTAATATTGATACTGTGACCATTATTTACCTTCCATATAACAAATGGTTTTAGATAATTAATTCCATCTTTGATAATCTTCCAAGAAGTTGTAGCTCCTCTCTTCATGCCTTCATCCCATATTTTGTCTCTAAATTTTTTATAGAGAATTTTAAAGAGCAGAGAATTTTTGTTCTGTAAAAACATCCACGCCATTCTCAATCTTAATGGACCACGTCTCTCTGCTGCTCCATGGATGCCAAAGCCCCCCAAGCTAGTGGGTAGACAAAGAGTGTTCCAAGCAATATAGTGCAAACCTTGTTTTCCATTTTCTTTGTGCCACAAGAAATTCCTACATAATTTGTCAATTTTCATCAAAATGCTTTTAGGAATGAGAGAGTGAGCTACCTGTTAAGAAATCATGTTCGTGTAGGCTGTTCTAATGAGTAAAATTCTACTAGCCAGTGATAACTACCTAGCTCCCGAAGAATTAAGTCTACACATCGCTTTCTCAAGGGTGCTGCTATATTTCAGCCTTCATTCTTATTAAAGCCAATTTAATATCCAAGTAGTATAATTCTTTGACTTCTTTATATCCCATAATTTTATTAAGCTTGCTTCTTATCTTTTTTGATACTTTCCTGCCATATAAAACCATAGACTTCTGAGAATTGATAGCTTGGCCCGTCCAGCTACAGTAGCTTTTGAAAATTTTCTTCAACGTTGTCACATTTTTACTGTATGCTTCAGATGTCACTAGAACATCGTCAGCAAATAGTAAATGTGTTATCTTATCTGCATTTGTTGCTAGTCTCATCCCCAAATGCACCATATATTCATTGAGAGCTTCTGATAGAATATCATAGCATAAAATGAACAAGCTTGGAGACAGAGGACACCCCTGCCTGAAACTGCATTGAGCATTGATCCACTTAGTTCTTCTGACATTAATCACTATAGAGAATTTGGGACTTGAAACACATTGCAGAATCAAATGTGTTAATCTCTCTGGAAAACCTGTTATACTCAAAACTTGCTTTAGAGTTTCCCAACACATACAATCGTATGCTTTCTCCATGTCGAATTTCAGAAGAAAATAACCAGGCTTAGCAATAGATGATTTCATCTTGCAGATAATCTCCTGTGCAATAAGGCAATTATCTGAAAGGCTCCTGCCTGGAACAAATGCTCCTTGGTATTCAAAAATGACTTTTGGGAGGCAATTCCTGAATCTATTGAGAATCATTCCTGCTGCCAATTTATAGATCGTTTGGCATAGGCAGAATGACCTGAACTTGGAACAATCTTTAGCATTCTGAATTTTAGGAATCAGAACAACCACAGTTTCCTTCCATTGCTCAGGCATTTCCCTTGTTTTGAAAAAGTCATCAATAGCATTCCATGTCGTTCCTTCCACAATGTTCCAATAATTCTTGAAAAAGTAGGCATTAGCACCGTCAGTTCTTGGTGATTAATTTTTTCCCATATTATTAAGTGTTGCTTTCAACTCTTCTTTAGTGAAATTGGATTTAAAAATTTTCCTCATGTCATCCTGAATGAATTCAGAGCTTTTGAACATTGGCTAATTCTTCAAGTCACAGCTACGTTTGCACCACTTATTTGAGAAAAAATTCTCCATAATTTCATGGATATCTTCTTGGTTTGAAATGAATGTTCCATCCTCACGAGCAATTTGCAGAATTTGATTTCTTCGCTTCTTGGCAGTAGCATAAGTTTGATAATATCTAGTGTTCTTTTTGCCCTCTTCCATCCACAAGAATTTTGATCTTTGTCTCCACCAAGTAGCGATTCTAGCCAAATTTGAATTAAATTCTGCAACTTTGCTTCTCAGGAGAATAAGATTTCCCTGCCTCAAGCCTCCTTCAGCAGCTTCTCTATTTTGTAATTCTAGAATATCATTCTTAAGTGCCTGATTCAAATTCAGCTCTTTTAGCTTGTTTTTGCTCCAATAAAACAGATTTTTAAGATATCTTTTCATCTTCCTTTGTAATATTTCATTTGCATTACCAAAGTCTTTTTTTCTCCAAGATTTGGTTATGATGCCTTTAGCTGCCTCATACGAGCACCATATGTTTTCAAACCTGATCTCTCTGTTGTTATGCCTTGCTTTATTATCAATTTGGAGAAGAATAGGACAATGGTCCGAAGAAATTCTTGGAAGGTGCTTAATAACTGCATTTGAAAATTCCATAATCGCTTTAGAATTTAACCAAATTCTATCTAACCTTTCCCAAATTCTTATCAGACCATCTTTGTTGTTACACCACATGTAGTTGGGACCATTAAACCAAATGTCATGGTAATCATTATTAGTCATAAATTCCTTCATTTCTTGTGGGCCTTGAGAGAACACAAACTTCTTCCCTCCAAGTTTCTCACTGCTGTTCACTAGGCAGTTGAAATCACCTCCAACAATACACGATTCTTCACAGTTCATATTTCCTTCTATCATTTCCCACAGTTTTCTTCTTTCTTATAGGTTTTTGTTGCCATAGACAATGCACACTTTTACTATATTACCTTTTGGAGTAATAAGCTCACCAATAATACATTGTTTGGATGAAACAGTCACCTTGAACAATGCAGTTCTATGTTTCCATAGTACTAGGATTCCTGCTAAAGTTCCTGACGCCGCTTCATGGTGGAAGTCCCAATCATTCCCCACCATTTTCCTGACATCATCACAGCCCAAATTTACCATTTTTGTTTCTAGCAAGCCAATGAAAAACATATCATTTTCTACTATCATGTTTCTTAAGTAGTGTGAGGCAGCTTTCTTTTTTCCTCCCCTACAATTCCATACTAAAATTGAAGACATTTAAATGGTTTTTGGGTTTAAGGCCCCTACCTTGTCAGCTCCTAAGTAGGGCAAGCAAAAAGATATGAAATAAGAGTAATGGTAATGAAATAAGAATGTTTTTCTATCATCAAAATCATAGTACTTGGATCTTGATTTGCAATAAATTTCACTTCAACAACATCAACATATTTAAATAGAGTTATCTTGACTTAATTTAAGGTAAAGTAGCACCTATTAGATTAATCATCTTGTTCAGTTCAAACCAAATCTTATTCAAATAGAGTTAGCCTATTTGATATATTGAATTGAATTAGATTGACTTTTAAAAACTTTCCAAATGCTTTAGACCTACCTCAGCCAATAGAATGAGAACTAGAAGGGAAGGGTGGCCTTTTCTTCATCTTAGTTTCCCTTAGGTTAAAACAAAAGGAGGAAAGCGGGCTTTGGGCAGAGAAATTATTACCTACAGAGTGAGGACGCAACTCTATGTTTGAACGACAATTAAATTAGGACATATTGATTATACATGTGGAATATATATATATATATATATATATATATATATATATATATATATATATATATATATATATATATATATATATATTATTTGTGGGAAACCCACAATGAGGCCTACGCATTGATTAAAAATAGGATTATAGGGTCCTTAAAGGGACCTCGAGCTCACTACTGCTCGCAAGAGCTATGAGGAAAAAAGAAAAAAAACCTATGAGCTCAAAATCCATTCTATACAGGTGTACAAAACAACCTTTGTACAATCTACGGTGCACAAGCAAGAGCACCCAAAAGAGTAGAGAAGCAAAGAAATGGTTATCAGCACGAGCTCCCTGTCTAAAAAATAAGAAATATGCAGACCTGCACTGAAAAGAAACCTACAAAATAGAAAACAGAGCACCAGATAAATCCAAACAAATAAAGAGCCCAAAAGGTGAATCATATACCAACCAAAAAACTACCAACAACTAGGAACCACCAAAGCCCACCCATAAGTACTGACCATAGAGAAAAAATTCAAATGGAAATAGATAATACAAACACAACAGGAAATAGAATAGCCCAACAATCTAAAAAGAACCCAATAGATAGTATCCAGGAATAAACAGCTCCCGAGCAGAATAACAACAAAAATACAAAGCTAAAAACCCAGCATAGTAATTAAAAAGAAGGAAGAGGACCAATCTTCAAACCACAAGCTAGATAAGAGGCAGCTTAAGCAATGAGAGGATGAGCTTATAGAGCTCAGGTTATACATAATATCGCAAGAATCACAAGGCAAAACCTTATGCCGCTCGATCCCACCAAAGAGCCCTTGCCAGCACCACCTCTCCTCCAAACTCTAGCCCAAACCAAACTGAAAGCTTCCAGGGAAACAATACCCAAAAACCAACATAAAATCCACCTCATTCAGGATAACAACAAAACCAGTAGAGACAATAAAGCACAATAAGCTTAGATGGCTAGCAATAAGGCCGAATAAGGAGAAACATGTCATCCAGATCCTCACCAACCTAACCATCTAATAACCAGAAGACCTCAGCTCCCTAACAACCAAAAGGCCAATCAACAACCCCCACCAAAAAATGAACAAGCCCAAGGCCCCACAACCAACCGAAAGCATCACAATCCTATTCTGAGGAAGGAGAGCAACAAAAAAGTTAAGCTTCAAAATAAAATTATAATCATAGCTTAGCCCAGTGCACCCAGCAAAGCCCCAACACGAGCATTCCCCACCACAGAGGACAAGAACAAATCATAAAAGAAAATATAGAAACCAACAACCAAGCCATCAGCAAGAGAACACAGAAACCAACACCCCACAAGGCAGGAAACAAATAGGCCCCCCAAAATCAGAACAGACAGTAGCAAGAAAATAGGACAACAATAAATAAGCAAGAAGAAAAGCAATAAGGGAAAAAGCATGAGGGAGCACCAAAAATACCACCAGCTTGTAGCTAATTCTTAACATAAGATAAACCAATTTGGTCCAGATTAAGGACGCCTTTAACACGAATAGGCAACTGAGAAAAAGCCAACTCAATCATACCATTTAAATCACAACTTAATGTGGCAATTGACTGAGCACACACATTCCCATCCTCCAAAATGATAGAAATAGAGCAGTTAAGGGTGTTCAAGATATCTTTAATATCCCTCCGAATGTAAAACAGAGCAGAAGGGCAAATCGTATCCTCCTTATGATTAATAAAATTGTAATCAAAGTAGGAACCCACCTCCAATACAACATTATTGATATGAAGATTATCATAGAGGTTTAAACCATGAGGCATGGCATAAGAAATAGCATAATTAACACTACCATTAGAAATCGGCCAAGCAAAACCCAACAAGTAGATGCCATTATGATCGCTAATGACACCACCACAACCAACAGTAGTGCCAAAACTAGCACCCACCACATTTAGATTAAAAGAATTAGTGTTAGGCTTGACCCAAGTAATACTTCAAGAAACCCTTTGAAAAAAATTCACCTCCAAGTTAATGCAAAAATTGGACAAAGTAAAAAAGAAATTCCTAAAGTTCTTAATAGATAGTAAGTTAACAGAGAAAAGGACAACCACCTTATCCTTAACTTTCTGGATAATTCTTTGAAAATTCATATTAACCCCATTGAAATGAGTGTCATTTCTCTCCATCCAAAGGAACCAAAGCATAAGGGAAGACAAAAACATTTCTGACATGTCCTTTAGACTTGATAAACCAACAATCAAGCAAGTTGTAAATAGAAATCCTAGCAAAAAAGAAATTGAAATGAAAGTAATCCTTAAAATAAGATCACACTTTAATAACAATGAGACCAGAGATGAAAACATGATGCATATTGTCAACATGGTAACAGTATTGGCACTTAGAGGGAAAGATAAAACCTATACACCTCAAGTTCTCATCCGTGGGAATAAATTTATGTAAAATTATTCAAGTAAACACATAAAGTGTAAAAGGAAGGATTTTATGCCAAATCATTTTAAAAAGCTTAGAAGACTCATTTTTATCTCTAAAGGAATGACAAGCATCTTTAACTCTAAATAAACCATCTTTAGAGAAAGAACAGAGTAAAACATCCCTGGAAGTAATATTTAGAGGAATCTTTAAAATGAACTGAATAATAAAGTCAGGGAGGATGGCAGAAAGTTTTTCCATATCCCATCCATTATGAGAGAAGAAATAATTAACCTTCACATTATCAATGGAAAAAGAATTCAATATAGAATCAATCGACTGGCCATTCAACCAACTATCTTGCCAAAAGAAAATATTGCCATTATCTAGACTCCACATAAGTGCCTATTTAACCTTCCATTTAATAGAACAGAGCATTTGCCAAACTTTAGAATGGCCAATACTAGAACTACACAAGGTGGGGTGTTTACTACCACAATACTTAGCCATCATAAAATTAGCCCAAAGACTCACATTGGCCCTGAAGTTGTACCAAAGCTTGAAAGAAAAATTGGAAGCCAATTCAAACATAGTTTTGCACCCTAAAGCCCTTTCTTGCAAAGTACCACAACATTTACCCCAAGATGACTAATGAATCTTAGCATTATTCCCAGAACCTTTCCACAAGAATTTATTAACAATTATATCAATTCTATAACACACAGTCTTTGTAGGAAGGAGAGTTTGAAAATTATAAATTGGAATAGAGCAAATAACACTTTTAATAAGAGTAAGATGGCCACCATAGCTAAGTAAATTAGAATCCAAAGAAGATAATTTATTCTGTATCACAACAATTAAGTCATCAAAGAGAAAAGACTTCTTTCTCCCGTTATAAAGAAGAATACCCATGTATTTTAAAGGCAAAAAACTTTGATTAAAGCCAGTCACATTCTTAATAGCGTAAATATGAATAGTAGGAATATTATTAGCTGAGATAAAATTTTACTTATGCTTATTAAAAGCCAGACCACTAACAGACACAAAATGTTCAAAGGAACTCACAATCTTATTAATCCTTTTCATAGAAGCATAAGAAAACATAAAGAAATCATCAGCAAAACATAAATAAGAGATTTTAATATTGCCAAAAATCTAAATTAGAGACTAGGACATTTATCAAAAAGATCCACAAGACCCCTAGAAAGGTAATCAACAACAATAATAAAAAGTGCAGGGGAAATTGGATCCCCTTTCCCAAGCCCATGAGAATCCTTAAAAAAACCATGGCTCTTTCCATTCACCATAATGGAATAAAACGAGCTTTCAATACTGAAATAACTAGATGGACAAGAGAGGGGGGGGGGATTGAATTGTGAAAACTTTTTGACAGTAGTTAAAACCTAAGCAGGAGTTCTAATATTTTTGATGTTTTAAAATTTTAACATGAAAATTTAAACAACCCCTTTTTTTCACAAATTTTCCCAAGAAAAAATTTAATAATAAAATGCACGCAGTAATAAAAAGGCAATAAGGAAAAAGCACATCGAGATTTTTATAGTGGTTCGGTCAAACCATGACCTACGTCCACTCCCCGGAGTCCTCCGCTCCGGGTATTTCACTACAAGCAATAGCCCTCCTTTTGCCCCCCTTGGCAAGGCAGAGAAGCCCTTACAATACTCCCTTTCACCAACCCGGCGTTTTGGAGTGCCAATCTTTGTTTTCACCCTCCTAGCGATGGCAGAGAACCTTATCATTTTTCTCCCTCCTGGAGAAGGCAGAGTACCTCAAGGTCATGGATGTAGAAGAGCCTTTCCCCTTGAAGATCCTCCCATAAATTCTTTTAGGGCCACAGGAGGAGCACGATGCAGCAATTTCAAAGCAACCGTGTGATCTCCCTCACACCTTTTCTCCCTCACAACGCTCACCTTCTCCTTCCTCTCTCAAACCCTAAAGAGCTTCTCAAGAGCTCTCTCTCTCGGAAACCCTATCTAAATACATTCTCCTCTCTAATTCACACCCGCAAAATATGACAAGTTTTTCACCTCCAAACAGGCTAAAAAATCCCTGAGATTTTAAAAGTAGCCGTTACTATCGTACAGTACGATTTCTAATCGTACAGTATGATATGTATAAACAGACTTCGTCCTGGTATGAAGTGGTACGACAGTTCAAATATATTTATACAGTATGATTTTAAATTGTACGGTACGATCCATAACAATTCTGTTCGTACAGGACGATAGTCGGGACGATCAAACATCGTCTTTGTTCATCGTATGGTATGATTTACATCGTACAGTACGATGAGACAAAAATAAAGATATCATCCAGGACGATCTTCAGGATGATTATAATTCATTACTGTTCCTCGTATTGTACGAATGGGTTCGTACAGTACGATGTTCAAATTATAATTATGCCCAGATTTCTTGCACTAATCACGGGTTAAATTAAGTATTTAAAATAAATCGTACAGTACAAACATGTTCGTATAGTACGAGCGGCATAAAATAACTTACTTAAGTTAAAACAACGGCTAGGGTTTTGGATTTGAACATATCATACAGTACGATTATATTCGTACGGTACAATCTATTCACAGAATCGTCCTATAAAGCTCTGATCATACGGTACAAAATAACATCGTACAGTATGATCTACAGAGAAAGAAAAACTCTAAATTTTTTATTTAAAAATACTCTCCCCCTATGTGTGTGCATGGTTTCCCAGACTTTTATGCATTTTGTTGCCAGACTCAAGAAAATAAAAATAAAATAAACAACAAAATACATTGCAGACTCATACTCCTTATCTACCCATTCTTGAGTCTTCCTATCGTCCTGAGTAGCTTGTGATCTTCCTGAAATATTAGTACTCACGGACAATAGCAAATAAAATAATATTCAATGAGTAGATAATTCAAACGACATTATTTTTCATCATCAAAATCTCAAACTCGGGGTCATGGGTTGCAACAATCTCCCCCTTTTTGATGATGTTAAATAATACTTGTTGTAAGCAAGTGTTAAAGGCATTTATTATTATTACTATTTTTGTATATATATATATATATATATATATATATATATATATATATATATATATATATATATATATATATATATATATTATTAAAATAAATTAAAACATAAGAACAAGAAGAAAAGAAATAATAGAAGATGCAGTATGAAAGGAAAAAAACATGCATTTAACCATAGAAACAAAATACAACAACCATCTCCCCCTTTTGACAGCACCAAAAAGAGGAGCACACACTAAAACGGAAAAAAATAACTACAATACAAAGATAATTTATAGTGGAGGATCCTGATCAGTAGGTAGTGGTGGGTTTGGTTGGAAGTACTGAAAGAGAGTGTCAAAGTGCTGATCAATAGCAGTAAAGCATTCTCCAAACCATTGCGTATCTGTCTCGTGTTGCTGATGTTGTTCTTGAATGTGAGTATCGAGACGAGTCTGAAGTTGCTCGAAGCATTATACCAAATCATCTTGTGCTGGTGTAGGTACTCGGGGTGGTGCATGTCGTCGTGGTCGTGCTTGAGCTGTGGCCGGGGCATCTTCCCCTTCTTCTTCATCGAGAACAGGTTCTTCCGGCTCGTGTCCCCGATGGAAAAGAATACGGAAAGAGCCATCCGTATAAAAAAATAAGAAGATTGTCGGGTTTGCCAGGATAGGTCATTTGATATTTATTTTGGAGAATATATCCTAAAAGGTGACCAAGAGCTATATTTTGTTTTCGACGAGTGGTAGGGAAACGAATGAAGGTCATATGGAGACTGTAGTCAATAATCAGATCGGCCTCGTCAAATTTTGTGTTTGTCATGATAAGGTAGGTAGTGACAGATTGGGTTGGGGTCATGTTGACACGGTCACCACCTTTGGGTATTATGGAGGTATGAAGGACATGTTGAATTATGCAAGCATTTCTATTTAGCGATGAAATGAGAGGTTGGTGTTGATAGAATGCGGCATTCCTAAGGACTCGATTAACATTGCTCCAGTCAAAATCGTTTGTAAGAAAAGAATGAACCATATGACCTTCAGTGGATAGCCCAATGTATTAGGCGATGTCAGCTTTGATTATTTCAACATTTTGACGACAAACAAAAGAGTGGAAAGTGAGGTTGTCAACTGTATAGGTTAGATTGGCTAGGAATTCTAGAAGGAGTTCAGAATTGTAAGGGAAGGCAAGGGTGAGAAGAAATTGGAGGGTGGTGTAAGCAAAGAGGTTCATTACCTCGAAGTTCAGAGCATCCTAATTTAGTAGTCTGGAGGGTGTGATTTTGCAGGCTTTGAACTTGTGGTATGCATCCTCATTTTCAGCATTCAAGAATCGAGCGCTATGTCTGCAAAAGAAGGACGAGCTTCCCGCTACCAAACGACCTCTCTTGCTGGAACTAGACATTGTGTGGAAGCTGAGTGAGTGGTGAGAAGAACCAAGTGGATTGATTAGTGTAGTGCAAGTGAAGAGTTCGACCTACCCACACAATTTATAGAGTTTTCCGCCCATCGTACAGTACAATAGTACATCGTACAATACGATAGTACATCATACACTACGATATGGTAGTAATTACTCTTACGGTTCATACCGGGAAAAGGAGGTCAAAACGTACAGTATGATAAATATCGTACAGTTCCATTAGAGGAATATCGATCGTCCCAAGGAATTCAGTACGACTTTTGACCAAACTTATCGTACTGTAAAACCAGGTGTATCGTACAGACTGAATTACATTAATATCGTACTAAACGCCTTTATTTCATTCTCATCCATTTACAGAGGTGGATCGTACAGTACGATGTATGTATATCATACAGTATGATCGGCAATAATAACATACCAGCACGCTTAAATTCATCCCAATCTATTCGCTGACGTGGCACGTACAGTATGAAGAGGAGATATCATACGGTATGATGACCAATAATTAATCGTACAGAACGATGGTAGTCGTACATTACGATCAACAGAGACAAAATTTTCTGTTTGGTTTGTTCTGTGTAGATTATAGTATACCGTACAGTACCATCTGTGTATCATACAGTACGATATTACAAAGTCAAAGTTAGTGCATTTTTTGTAGTGAGTGTGTGATGATCAGGAGCAGCCCTTTTTTTTATGCAGTTATATCTATGACACCTAATCTAGTCCTCAAGGTGCTAAAGGTGTCAAAAGCTAGAGGTTTTGTAAATATGTTAGCTAATTGATCTCCTGTAGCAATGTGATGCAATTCTATATCTCCCTTAGCGACGTGATCTCTAATGAAATGGTTCCTACAGGTAGGCCAAGATCAAGAATTTATTATTTTAGCCATAGTACTTGTGCAATACAACTTCCTACTGCAATATATTATACCTCGGCTGAGGAAAGTGCTATAGAGTTTTGTTTCCTACTGGACCAAGAAACTAATGATTTTCCTATGAATTGGCAGGTACCATAGGTGCTTTTTCTATCTATCCTACATCCTGCAAAGTATGAATCTGAGTACCCTAAGATTTCAAAGGAAGTGATGTGCCAAAGATACCAAATTCCTAAGTTTGGGGTGCCTAGTAGATATCTAAGAATTCTCTTTACAGCAGTTAAGTGAGACTCTTTAAGATCAGCTTGAAAACGGGCACAGAGACCCACACTAAACATTATGTCCGATCTACTGACAGTCAGGTAAAGAAGGGACCCAATCATTCCTCTATATTTTTTCTGATCTACTGATTTTCCACTAGGATCTTTGTCTAATTGAATTATTGATCTCATTGGAGTGTTCATGGGTTTAGCACTATCCATTTCATATTTTTTCAAGATATCCTTAATGTACTTTGTTTGGCTAAGAAAAGTTTCGTTATCCATTTGTTTTACACTAAAGCCAAGAAAGTAATTTAGTTCTCCCATCATGCTCATTTCAAACTCATTACTCATTGTTTTTGAAAATTCATCACATAACATTTTATCTGAAGATCAAAATAGAATGTCTTCCTCGTAAATCTGAACAATGAGAATTTCTTCTTTGACCTTTTGTAAAAAGAGTGTAGTATCTACACTACCATTTTCAAATCTTTTATCCAATAGGAATGAGCTAAGTCTTTCGTACCATGCTCTAGGTGTTTACTTTAATCCATAAAGTGCCTTCTTTAATTTGAATACATGGTTTGGAAATTATGAACTTTCAATCCGGGGGATTGCTCAACATAGACATCTTTCTTAATTACCCCATTCAGAAATGCACTCTTTACATCCATTTGATATAACTTAAAGTTCTTGAAGCAAGCAAAAGCTAAGAGCACTCTTATGGCTTCTAGTCTAGCAATAGGGGCAAAGGTTTCTTCAAAGTCTATTCCCTCAATTTGGTTGTATCCCTTAGCTACTAGTCTTGCTTTATTCCTTATTATTATTCCTGAATCATTCACCTTATTCTTGAAGACCCATTTTTTTCCAACAACACTTTGCTCTTTAGGTTTCTTGACTAACTCCCAAACATTATTCCTGGTGAATTGATTCAGCTCTTCTTGTATTTCTAGAATCCAAAATTCATCTCCTAAGGATTGATCTATATTTGTAGGTTCTATCATAGAGATGAATGCTGAATGACTAACCTCCTTCCTAAGTCCATGCCTAGTCCTTACACCTTCTGAAGGGTCTCCTAAAATTAACTCTTTAGGATGACTAGAAGAATATCTCCATTCTCTAGGCAATTCTTCCTGAGGTTCTACCCTTTCTCCTAAGGTCATAATATCTACTCCTTGAATTGCCTCTATCTCATCATCTTCAATTTTATATTCGGAGGGCTTATCTGATTCATCAAATACTACATAAGTGGACTCTTCTACAACAAGGGTTCTCTTATTAAAAATTCTATAGGCCTTACATACAGATGAATAACCTAAGAAGACACCCTCATCAGACTTGGGATCGAACTTTCCTAAGGGATGTTTACCATTATTCAAGATGAAGAATTTGCACCCAAAGACATGTAAATGTGAAAGGTTTGGTGTCCTACCCTTAAGGAGTTCATAAGGAGTCTTGTTCATCTTAGATCTAATGTTCACCCTATTTAAAACATAACATGCTGTGTTGACTGCTTCTGCCCAAAAGTATCTAGGAAGGGTGTACTCTGCTAACATTGCCCTAGCAGCTTCTACCAATGTTCTATTCTTCCTTTATGCAATACCATTTTGCTGAGGTGTTCTAGGGGCTGAGAAATTGTGTTCTATTCCTATCTCTTGACAGAATGATTCAAATCTATTATTTTGAAATTCTCCACCATGATCGCTATGAATTGTTGAGATTTCACAACCTAATTTCCGTTAAATCCATGTGGAGAAAACCTTAAATTCCTCAAAAGACTCATTTTTATGTGTTAAGAATCTTACCCAAGGGAATCTAGTGAAGTCATCTATAATCACAAATCCATAATTTTTTCTACCTAGGCTGGCTGTACTAACGGGTCCAAATAAGTCCATATGTAGGATTTCTAGTGGCCTAGCGGTGATCACATCTCTAATTGAGTGAAAGTATGATTTGACTTATTTTCCTAGTGGCAAGCATCACATAAATGGTCCTTTGTGAAATCTAACTTAGGTACGCCTCTAACTAGGCTTTTCTGAGTGATGTTTCTAAGACTTTTCATACTAGTATGGCATAGTCTCCTATGCCATAGCCACGAGTCATCAACTATTATTTTCAAACAAAATGAATTTGAACTATCAATGCAATCAAGGTCTAACATGTAAACATTGTTCATTCATTTTCCTTCTAAAACTAGTTTATCATTTAAACTAATCAGGCATTTATCAGATAGAAATTTAATATCAAAACCTTTGTCACATAGTTGACTAATGCTAAGTAAGTTATTCTTCATACCATCAACTAGTAAGACATTTTCAATTAAAAATGTTTTAGCATTACCAATAATACCTGAGCCTATCACCTTCCTGGTAGTGTTGTCTCCCAACGTTACTTTGCCTCCAATTTTGTTCTCCAGTAGGATGAACTTCTTCATATCTCCAGTCATGTGTCACGAGCAGCCACTATCCAGGTACCACATTCTCTCACTAAGTATTTTGTGAGAACACCCATAGAATTTCATTCAAGTATTAGATTTGGGAACCCATGTGAGTTTGGGTTCCTCCTTATGCTTGCATGAATGAGATGTATGCATGCTATGCTGTGATGGACGCAGTTTAGGTCTCCATACGAAGTGTGTCCTACGTTGAATGGTACATGTGTGGGCTATGTGACCTAACATGCCACGAGAGAAACAGCTAACACCAGGAAATGGGTTTATTAATCTATGTAGGTGATAGTGCCTCTTCCTAAAGTTGTGTGATGCATGCTGTGTTGGGGGTTTGCTAGGATGGCCTAATGTGAGTGATGCAATTTCATTTTTTAGTTCTTTTATTCTTTCACTAAAGGTTATATTTTGAGCTGTCAATCCATCAACTTTTATTAATAGCAAGTGCTCACTATGATCTACTTCTAATGCAAGTTTGTCTAGTCTAACAAAAGCTTCTTCTAGTTCAACATGAGTGGTTTTCAAGGTTTCATGCACTTCAGTTAGTTCAATATGCTTCTTATTTAATGCATCATACTCATCAAGAAGTAGCATATGATCCCTATCTAAATCAGAATTTACTTTAAACAACTTAGTATGCTCAGACTGTAAAGAACTAAATTCAACATTAAGCTTAGCAAGCATCTTTTTCAACTTCCTATACGAGTCATGGATATTTTCAGAAATAAGTAGTAATTCTTCATATGAAAGTTGACATACCTCATCTTGATTTGATTGATCAAGATTATCATTAGCCATAAGACACAAATTTGTCACCTCCTTCTCTGCTTCTTCTTCTAACGATTCTGAGGCAAAGTCGGCCCAAAAAGCTTTTTATGTCTTTATCTTTCCTTTCTTGTACTTTGCTTTTTCATCTCCTTTCTCCTTAGCTGATTGACTCTTCAGATTGGGGTAATCGGATCGAAGGTGACCTGGCTTCCTGCATTCAAAATAGATTGTATCAGATGAAACCTTATTGGACCTTGAGCTCTTACCTTTATTCCAGTTGTTCTGATGATGTTTCTATTTTCTATTCAGGAAATTTTTGAACAGTCGGGTCATCAGTGCTATCTCATCCTCTTCCTCCCCTGCAGAGCTTTCACTTTCTGAGTTGCTTGCTTTTAATGCCACCGTTCTCTCCTTCTTTTCACCTGCATCACTTTGTCTCTGACTCACTCCTTGCTCGTATGCAATGTGTGACCCAAGGAGATTATCAGTAAAGTAAACATTAAGGTCTTTAGATTCAATGATAACAGTTATCTTTGCATCATTGGAACTAGGTAAACATCTAAGAATTTTATTTACTTTCTCAGAATTTGAAATCTCTCTACCTAATGCATGCAAGGATGTCTAGATTTGGGTAAACCTAGTGTACATGTCAGATATTGTTTTGCTAGGTTTCATGCGGAAGAGTTCATAATCATGCAGTAAAATGTTAAGCCTAGACTGTTTTACTTCATTTGTTCCTTCGTATGTAATGCACAGTCTATCCCAAATCTTCTTACCAATGGCACAGGTAGACCTCTCATATAGTCCTCAGACTTCATTGCACAGAAAAAATAATTTAAACATTTAGCATTCAGTTGGGCTAAATCCCTATCCACATTGCTCCATTTATTAAAAGGTACATGAGTTTTCAATCCATTAACAGTTTTAAACGGTGTAACATATCCATCATTCACTAACATCCACATGCGGTAATCAATAGATTATAAAAAAGTAGACATTCTAATTTTCTAGAAATCAAATGAAATGTTATCAAAGAGTGGTGGATGGGTTATTGAATAATCCTCCGCAGTATTACGATTACCAAAATGTGACATGATCGTTTTTTCAAGGTTTTCTAAAACACAATTTTTGAAAACACTCTGATACCAATTGAAATAACTACATGGAAAAGAGGGGGGGGGTGAATTGTGAAAACTTTTTGACAATAATTAAAACCTAAGAAGGAGGTCTAATATTTTTTATGTTTAAAATTTTAACATGAAAATTTAAACAACCCCTTTTTTTAGAAATTTTCCCAAGCAAATATTTAATAATAAAATGCACGCAGTAATAAAAAGGCAATAAGGAAAAAGCACACTGAGATTTTTATAGTGGTTCAGTCAAACCATAACCTACGTCCCCTCCCCAGAGTCCTCCGCTCTGGGTATTTCATTACAAGCAATAGATCTCCTTTTGCCCCCCTTGGCAACGCGGAGAAACACTTACAATACTCCCCTTCACGAACCCGGCGTGGCGGAGTACAAAACTCTGTTTTCACCCTCCTAGCGATGGCAGAGAACCTTCTCGTCTTTTTCCCTCCTGGAGAAGGCAGAGTACCTCAAGGTAACGGATATAGAAGAGCCTTTCCCCTTGGAGATCCTCCCATAAATTCTTCTAGGGCCACAGGAGGAGCAAGATGCAGCAAGTTCGGAGCAACCGTGTGATCTCCCTCACACCTCTTCTCCCTCACAATGCTCACCTTCTCCTTCCTCTCTTAAACCCTAAAGAACTTCTCAAGAGCTCTCTCCCTCGGAAACCCTCTCTAACCACGTTCTCCTCTCTAATTCACACCCTCAAAATATGATAAGTTTTTCACCTCCAAACAGGCTCCAAAATCCCTGAGATTTCAAAAGTAACTGTAACTATCGTACAGTACGGTTTCTAATTATACAGTACGATATGTATAAATAGACTTCATCCTAGTACGAAGTGGTACAAACAGTTCTAAAATATTCATATAGTACGATTTTAAATCATACGGTACGATCCATAACAATTCTGTTCGTATAGGATGATAGTCGGGATGATCAAACATCGTCTCTGTTCATCGTATGGTATGATGTACATCGTACAGTACGATGAGACAAAAACCAAGAGATTGTCTAGGACGATCTTCGGGATGATTATAATTTGTCTCTATTGCTCGTATTGTACGAATGGGTTCGTACAGTACGATGTCCAAATTATAATTATGCACGGATTTCTTGCACTAATCACGGGTTAAATTAAGTAAGTATTTAAAATAAATTGTATAGTACGAACGTGTTCGTACACTACGAGCGGCATAAAATAACTTACTTAAGTTAAAATGATGGCTAGGGTTTTGGACTTGAACATATCGTACAGTACAGTTATATTCGTACGGTACGATCTATCCACAGAATCATCCTACAATGCTTTGATCATACGGTATGAAATAACATCGTACAGTATGATCTACAGAGAAAGAAAAACTCTAAATTTTTCATTTAAAAACACTCTCCCCCTGTGTGTGTGCATGGTTGCTCATACTTTTATGCATTTTGTGGCCAGACTCAAGAAAATAAAAATAAAATAAACAACAAAATACATTGCAGTCTCATAATCCTAATCTACCCTTTCTTGAGTCTTCCTGTCGTCCTGAGTAGCTTGTGATCTTCCTGAAATGTTAGTACTCACGGACAATAGCAAATAAAATAATATTCAATGAGTAGATAATTTAAACGACATTATTTTTCATCATCAAAATCTCAAACTCGGGGTCATGGGTTGCAACAAATACAAATCTTAATGAGGGAGATAAAATTATAATCAAACCGAAATAAGCTCATGGTGTTGTAAATAAAAGACCAATTAACATTATCATAAGCCTTTGCAATATCCAATTTTATGATAATATTACCCCCTCTAACATTGACATCTAAGTCTTGACAAAATTCTTATGCCAAAAGAATATTGTCAGCAATGGCACAACCTTTGAAAGAACCCATTTGGAAGGAGAAACAAGCTTAGGCAACAACATATTTAACCTATTCATCAAAATTTTAGAAAGTAATTTATAGAAAATAGTGCACAAACTAATAGGTATAAAATCATTCCAGGAATTCATAGTATTATTCTTGGGCATAAGCATAATAACACTAGAAGAAAAAAACTTCGGAATAGAATTAACAATAGAAACATTAGTGACAGCTGAGAAAATATCCATATAAATAATAAGCATCGCTTTCTGAAGATACCTTAGTAGTAAATCCATCCAAGCCAGCCACAAAATCCTCATTCATACAAAAAAGAGTATCTTTAACCTCCTCAAGAGAAGGAGATTTAGATAAGCCTTTTTCCTCAAAAGGAACAACATTAGGAATAATAGAAGGATTGGAGATAATAGATGGAGTAAAGGTTTTATTAAGATGGGTTTGAAAATGATTAACAATAAAGTTATCAATTTCATTAATATCCTCAGGAATAGAACCATCCTCACGAGAAATCTTATGAATATAATTAATAGCCCATTTCTTGTTAACAAAAGCATGGAAGTATTTGGTATTATTATCACCTTCCGCCAGATTCTTGACAACCACTTTTTGTTTCCAAAAAGTTTCTTCCTGAGCTTGAAGATTAAAAGGCTCAACTTTAGCCTCTTTCAAAAGGCAGAGGTTGGGGCCAGAGGGATCCAACTGACAAAGATCCTCAAAAGAGTTTACCCTATCCTTTGCATTTAAAATATTAGAAAATAGATTTTTAAAAACATTATGATTCCACCAATTCAAAACTTGCTTCATCCTTTTAAGTTTAAGCCAAAGTCTATTTATCCCCGTAATAAAATTATCCCGAAAAAGAGAGGCAAGCCAATTATTTTGAACAACATCAAGAAAAGAATCATGGAGCAACCTCATGTTTTGAAATCTAAATTGAGACAGAAAGCCTCTAGCTCTATCTTTAATATGAATCAGAAGAGGAGAGTGATCAGAGAGGTTACAACTCAGATGATCAACCTTAGTAAACTTGAAAGAATTAAGCCAAGCATTATTGAATAAAACTCTATCAAGCCTTTCCACAAATGACCATGATGCCAAGTAAAATTATTGTCAAGAAAACAATATCAATAAGGTTGTAATCCATAATCATATCATTGAAATCCCCCTTCAACTAATATATGGGGAGGGAACCCCCAATACACTCAGTCGGGTTAGAAATAGTGTTAAAATCACCACTAACATGCCAAGGAAGATTGCAAATACTATGAAATTACAAAATTTGATCCCATAAAATCCTTCTAGTATAACAAGAAGAAGCATCATAAATGAAAGAAGCACAACATTGTAAATTAGCATTCTTAATATTACAATTCAAACATGGGTAAAACCCCAATAATATCAATTATAATATAATCCTTCCAAAAAAGCCAGATTTTATTAGCAACATTCAATTTAGAAATTTTAAAACCTAGAAATTTAGCAGTACCAGGTAATTTATCCACAAAAATAAGAGGCTCAAGTAAGACAAGAATAGACACATTATGAATACAGTATAAATTTTTAACTTTAATCCTAGAAGAAGGGCAACCAATGCCCCATACATTCCAAATAATGGCGTGAAATATAAAAAGCAAATTAATAAGAAGTATGTGAATGAGTACTTTTAGGAGGCTATAAGACAACATTTTTTGGTTTTCAACCTCTTTTATCACAGCCCTTGGAGAAGCTCAAATCATGATCTTCTCTAACATATCATTTTACCAAAATATCCACCTCCGTATCAGTAAAAGCATCACAAAGGTAATGATTAGGCAAAGGAAGCTTATTATTAATATTACTTGAAGGCTCACCTTCCATATAGAACACATCATCCTCCTTGCTAGAATAATTCCTCATAACTCTTCCACTAAAGGTTTCTCCCCAACAGTCGGAACAAATATGTTATCCATAATAGGTTCCATGGTTTGAGCATTAAGTAAATCACCATCAAGAGAAGAGGAAGGATCGGCCTCAGATGAACCAGGCAAAGGAAGAACCACTTCAATTCCCTGAGACATTTCACCTTTAATATCCACCACAGTCTGATTCAAAACAGCATTAGCCTGATCTTTGCAAGTACCTCCTGCACTTTAAAAAGTCTAGCATTCTCTTTATCCTTCTTAAGGTGTGGATGTAATTTAAAATAATCACTCAACCCATGATCGTGCATCCTACAATGAGAATAAAAGATGGGGTAGTTCTCAAATACAACTTTTTTGAAAATAGCCATTTAATTTGGAACCTATCCAAATCTCAATAAGATGTTTTTTAGAAATATCAAGTTCAACCAAAACATGAGCCACAGATGGCCGAGAGATAGAGGCCATAGTCTAATCTATTTTTAAAGGCCGTCCAAAATGGAGGCAAGCCCAAAGAGGACTTAAGAATAAAACAAATGAAGTCTAAGATTAGGGATGGAGACCCAAATAGGAGTAATATGAGATTTTTCACGGACATAAAAGTCAGGAATCCATTTATGGAGTTGCATTTAACAAGCCTGAATATAATAAAATATGCTTAAAAAATCAAGCTATAATACAAGTCATTAGTTAGTTGGATCACCACATGACATAGGTCAAGCAAACCAATATGGAAATATCTAGAAAGTTTCAAGTTCACAAAATGTTTTTGAATAATATCGAGATTAGGATGCCTTAGAGCAAATTTACCAACAAGAGTAAGCGTAAAGGGGGCAACTAATTGTGACACCACCGCATCGTCAAACAATAAGGCCAGGCAACACTTAAATGATGTCTAGACAAAATGAAAGGGAGGGGAAGAAGAAGAGGAACAAAAAGCCAGTAATGCAGGGTTAGATTATGACGGGTCGTCATCCCCAGAACCATGAAGACCGAAAGGCAAATCAAAATGGAAGATAAAAAAATAAAGGAAATGCAAAAAAACACTAGAAAGGAGCTAAGGCAAATGAAAAATCCAAAGAGAAACCACAGAAAACTGAGAGCTCGTTGAGAGTCCCACCAAGTTTAATAACCACCCAAAACACCAGGGCGAAACAACAAAAGAAATGAGAAAAAAAATCCACATAAAGCCAAGCAGGAAGCCACCAACCAAGTGCATGAAGAAGAACCCTAGAATCACCACAAAATCACCTCAAATGCTAAAGCCAAAGAGACGTTTATGCAAAACTTTGAAATGTATTTTTTCACATTATTATAGGTATATATATATATATATATATATATATATATATATAATGCCTGACCCAACAACCTGGCCAAGTCCTAATGATAATTTTGAGAAAAGCCTATAGTTACCCTATCAGTTCACTTTTAAAATTATGAAAGACAAAGAGGTTTAGGGTTTGACAGTTGAAAGAGGAATTTGATATTTTGATCATCGAACAACTACATTTCTCATCTTCTTCTTTAATCATCATCTTTGAACAAGGATTTCTCTGTTATCTACTTCAGGGTAAGTTTGATGATAGTATCATTTTATTTAAAAATTGTTAAAAAAAATAGAATAAATGAATGTATACTTTTTAGGGTTTGCCATCTCCAACTAATATTAGAGTCACAATGTTTTTTTTATTAAATAAGAAAGAATATGAAAAGAGTATTTTTTGTGTTAAATTTTTTTTTTTTATTCCATATGGTGTTTAGGTTTTATTTTTTATTTTCTTGAAGGTTACCTATATATATTATTGAAGGAATGAATAGCAAATCAACATTATCTATTTAGTTTTTCTCCAGAAATGGTGTATTAAATTCTTGTGTTTCATCTCAGCCAAGTGATATTCCAACATAAATGAGAAATAACATACACATAGTGATTTTTTTTTTGTTAAGAAATAGTTTTTTTTATTCCAATTGATATTTAGGATTATTTATTATTTATTATTTTTTTATTTTTTTGAAGCTTATCTCTATATTTGTTGAAGGCATTAATGATGAAGCTATATTATCTTCTTATATTTTCTCCATTTGCAAAGCTACCTGTTCTATTTAAATTTTCTCCATAAATGTTGTATAAAATTTCTATGTTGTCTCCCAACCAAGTGATATTTCAAGTTGTTTGGATTTACTGAACATCAAGTTATTTGACTTTCAAATGCTTGAAAGCTATGAACTAATTGATTTCATAAAGAAAATTCCAATTCACCCATATCATATTCACTTCAACTTCTATTCTAAAATTATTTAATTTCTAAATTGTTATAGAAATGTTAAAAAAAAAGATTGGTCATATTTTCCCTTAATGTGTTTTGTAGCATGGCAAGTTGCCAAGATAAGATTTTCTATGTACCATGAACTTCTCTTTATCTTTTTTTTTTTATGGGAATTTCTTGGTAAATAATGTCATAGTGGCTCACTACACTTTAAACAAATGTTGTTATGTCTGTTAAGTCCCTCCTTGTGAGGCAAATTACTGTTATAGTTTAAAATTGATTTTGAGAAAAATTAGTTGGATGAAGTGGAATCTTTATGTTTGAACAATATCCCATGTATACACACTGTGTACAAGTTTTACACAATGTATGTACAAAGAAAATTTGTACATATTTTGTGTACACTTATACACAAAGTGCATACAAACTTATGTACTCTTGCACATAGTGTGCATACAAGTACAAATTATATACTTTTTTACACAATGTGTGTACAAGCATGTACATTTGCACATAGTGTGTGTACAAGCTGTACATAGTGTCTGTACAAGGGTAAAAACCATTGAATGATATTTTAAGGTTTTTAATATTATCGTGAAAAGGGAAAACCATTGAATATAAGAATTTGTATTCATGTTAAATTAATTTAGGTTCAATGAGATTTCTAATCTATACGTAGACAATATTTTATTCTAACAAAACTTTTATAAAATGGACCAAAATGTTTTATACAAAATAATATGGTTGGATTTAAGTGTTTTATCTTCCTTTTATTACTTTAGTAGGTGAGAAGTTATATATTAGCACAATAAATATTAATTTTAACTTTCTATTTTCTTGTTGGACCAAAATGTGATACAAAAGTTTATGCTGATGGCACACAAGTTACTATTATTATTTGTATAGGTGCTTTTTTTTTTTTGAAAAATGCATAAAGCAATTGCATTAAAATAAAAGCAAGCTAATACAAGCCAATATCATCACATTCCTCCTTTAATAATAGATAGAAAGGAGAAGGAATGTGTTCCATACTAAGACAATCCCAAGAAAAATCACCATTATGATCATAGTTAGCACACATGTCCGCTAACTTATTCCTTTCCCTACTAACATGTTTGAAAATAACAAAATTAAACTCTTTAGTAAAGGAAGAGAACCTTACATCAATCTCTGGATTATGATTTTTGTTGATATGGCTTTGTAAACTTTTCATCACATTTTCATTGTCTCCTTCAATGATAATTCCTTTAACTTGAGAATTCCAATCATTGATAATACCATGTAGAGATAAAATAGCCTCTAATTCAAGTCGAGTAATGTCCCAATGAATACCTTTGATTCCTTTGGCAAAAAGAAATCTTCTAGATGGTCACGGTCGATAACTCCAATTCCAGCATTATAAGAAGATAACAAGGAAGCTTCCACATTAATTTTGATCCAATTGGGTGGAGGGGGATGCCAAGAAATTTTAAACAATCGAGATGGTTGATTAACATCCCATAGGCCCAATTTATTTCTATTAGAAATAGAAATTGAAGTCACACTAAGAGCATTAGATGCAATGCTTAAATTGCAATCCTCCATCCCTTTACGAATAAGTATATTTCTAGACTTCCAGCAAAGAAATACCAAATTATAATAAACACATGTGATAAATGTTGTTTTGGAAGCATTAAACCCCAACCAAGAAATTAATTCAGCATAAGTGTTAAAAATCGGAATATGAAAGCCCCATTGATTGAGAATATTTTTAATTTGAATGAGTTTATCACAACTCACTGTCACACGCTTAACATCTTCAATTTCCAAGTAACCTCTTAGACAATAGCATCCTTTCTTGAGTCTTCTATATTCCAGGAAATGAAAAGTTGGAATAGCTTTAAGATATAACCTCCACCAAAATACTTTAGTTCTTGGATTGAGATTAATTTTCTTCATCCAAGACCAATAGCTTCCTTTATTTGAATCAATTAACATAGCTTCATAAGATAATGCAGCCAAAGTTTTTCCAGAATTACTAGAAATCAACTCTGTTTGATCATAGTTGGCCTCTTGATCAATCTTCACGTTGCATATAATCTGAAGCAAATCCTTTCCAAAAACATTTTGCAATTTGGATATGTTCCATCTACCATTTTCAATAAACTAATTTACACATAACTCATTGATTTGTAGATTATCAAGGAACTTTGGCCATTTACATAAGGCTTTATCTAGTATCCACACATCCTCCAATACATTAACTTTTTCACCATTAGAGATTTTCCATCTAATAATCAATTTAAGAGCCATTGCACCACTTCTTAAGATTTTAAAGGTGCTAGATAAATTCTTCTTCCAATCCGGAATCTAGCCAGAATTCCCATACTTTGGCTTCAAGCATTAATGCAAAAATGAATCTACATCATTCACATATTTCCATGCAATTTTAGCTCTTAAAGAATCCATTCTTCGTGTACAAGATTGGAGAACCCATCCACCAGAATGCAATGACTTGCACATAATTTCCCAGCTGAGATAATGTAGTCCAGCTTCATTCTTCTCCTTGTACCAAATAAACTCTCTACAAGCTTTGTCTTTGTCAGCCAATATACTGGTTGCAACCAGTGAATGAGTGCAATAAAAATCTGATATTGAAAGGATTGTTGATCTAGCAAGAGTAATTCTTCCAGCAAGAGAAATAAACTTGGTTCCCCAAGTATCAAGTTTCCCAAGAACTTTTTCCAACAAAAAACTAAAATTTGAAGCCACAAATATTCTTAATGAAATTTTAACTCCTAAGTAATAGAATTCCTCCACATACTTGAATCCCATTACCCGAGCATTTTTTTTCTTTTTCCTTCTACTGACAGCTTTTCCATAGAAAATAGAAGACTTATTGTAATTGAATTTTTGACCCGACCACTTACAATAGTCTAGTAAAATGTCTTTAATCCTCTTTACCATCTTCAAGTTTGCTTCAGAAAAAATCAAGATATTATCTGAATAAAGCAGATGTGATATCCTAGGGACATTATGATGAATCTTAATCCCTATCTCCATATCTTCTTGCATCAAAGCATTAGATAATAGTTGAGAACATAAAACAAAGAGAAAAGGAGATAGGGGACAACCTTGTCGAAATCCACTAAAAGCATGGATCCAATTAGAAGATTTACCATTGATCAAAATAGAAAACCTTGGATCACGTACACATTCTAGAATAACCTTTAACAAGTGTAAATGAAAGCCAAAATAACTCAAAATCTGCTCCAAAGTTTCCTAAGACATGCTATAATAGGCTTGATCCATGTCTATTTTGAATGAAACCAATCCTTTTATAGATTTTAAAAATCTGAATTTATGGAAGACTTCTTGAGAAATTAACACATTACATGTTAGAGATCGGCCTTTAATAAAAGCAGATTTATTATCTGAAACCAGTTTTGGAAGAAGATTAACAAATTTATTGAGAAGAATTTTAGCCACAAGCATATAAATTGTTTTACATAAGCTTATAGGCCAAAAATTAGAAGGTGTCATAGGCAATTCCACCTTTGAAATGAGTATAATCAGTGTAACTTTCCAACTGGATTCCATTATACCCGTATGAAAAAACTTTTTCAAAACATTTCATACATCTATTTTATTGATGTGCCAATAGAATTTAATAAATTAATGAGTAATACCATCAACACCAGGTGAAACGCCTCCCTCCAAATGGTTGACAGCATCAAAAACTTCCTTTAGGTTTAGTTCAGAATTAAGCATAGCTCTATCTGAATCTGATAAAATTTCTCTAGGGTTAGGCCAATTATTCAAAGAACATGATCTATACTACCACTTGGATTGGAAAATTTTGAAGAAAATCTCTTCAATCTGAGCTTGATCCTTCACTAGATCTCCATTCTCATCTTTAATATTGAAGATATAATTTGCATTTCTTCTAGCATTTGCAAATGAATGAAAGAACCTTGTATTCAAGTCTCCATCTTTTAGCCATCTTAATTTTGCTCTTTGTCTCCACCAAGAGTTTAACCGGGCTAAGGTACACTGAAGTTCATTGATTTTGTATCCAAGAAGCAAGATGTTTCCATCAGGAAGGCTGCCAACCGATGACTCCTCCAATTGATTCCAAAGGTCCCACCACAGAAGGTCTGTTAAGAAGCATATACTTCTCCAATTGATTCCAAAGGTCCCTCCTTTTATATGAATCTTTGTTAGCATAACAAGTATAAATCCTCCAAATCCATTTATTATGTATTTCTATATCACCAATCACACATTGATAAGAAGAGAACAAGGTATTAAAAGAAGCAAACCTTGTATTCCAAAGAATTAAAATCCCTCCTGAAAGACCCTCTAAAGGGTAATGAAAAAAATTCCAATCCATACCAATAAGAGCATTGATATCTTTTCTATTTATAGAAGAAACTTTGGTTTCTAACAAACAAATAAAACCCACATCATATTGTTTAACAAATTCTTTAAGATATAGAGAAGCATGAAGTTTCCTTGCTCCTCTACAATTCCAAAAGACAATGGAATTCATTGATTTGAAGGGGGACTAGCCCCATTCTTCTTGTCTTTATTTTCCATCTCCAATCTTTTGTTTCTAGTCATAGGTTTAATTGGTCCAAGAGTTTTGAGTTCTTTTCCCAATTTCCTTTTGACCAAGTTATTATCCATTTTAACTTTTTCAACAGTTAAAGCCATATCCTTTGGTTTATGAGATGACATAACAACATTATCAACTGTATTATTTCTCATTACAGTTTCAACATTGTTAGTATCCTTATCAACAATGTTAAGAATATTAAACACATTCTTATTCAAAATAATAGTTTTAGAAGTAGTCATATTCTTACTTGAAGCAATCCCATTTCCGTCCAGAGATAAATCTGTAGCTTTGATTGGCATATTATCCATGATTTCTCCATCTTCCAGGCTTCTGTCATTTGCTAATGCAATATCCACATTTTTAAAAGCAACCAGATCTTTATCTTTATCATCTTTCTTCAGTTTATCAACCAAAGGCTTGTCTTTTCCATCAGGAACAGAAAATTCCTGAATAGAATTTTGTTCTAGAATCCGACTTGGAACTGCACCTGGATTATCACCTGGAACAACTCTCCAGACTTCTTTAATAGCACTTGGACCAGTATCTAGAACAGGTTTTTAAATCTTCTTAGTTTCATTGTTCTGAAATCTTCTTTTCTTCCCATATCTGACCTGCATCCAAGGTCCATACCTTTGCTCTTCTGGATCAACAATTACTACTTCATCAGTATTATCTTTTTTACCATCAGAAGCCACTTCAGAAGAATTCATAATGGATTTATCTTTGTACTTTGCCGGCTTAGAACCAGGACAATTTGCCATTAAGTGGCCAATTTTGCCACATTTGAAATAAAGTTTAGAACTTTTTCATATTCCACTTTTTGATAAAATTTCCTAGATTCACCTTCCACCCACACTCCCAATGGAAGTTGTTCGTCTAAATTCATACGAACACAAATCCGAACTAATTCTCTTCTATTCCATTGGAACATGTTTCCATCAAGTAGAAATAGCTTCCTAACTAGAGATACAATTCTGGAAATGTTGATATCATCCCAGGAATATAAAGGTAGATTAGAAAGTCTAATCCACACCGGAGCTGAAACACCCTACAAGAAATTTGTGGAAAATGTTGGTGACCATTTGTCAATGCCCACAATGTGACCTTTAACAAACCAAGGTCCTTCACATAAAATTGATTCCATAATCTCAGCATTCTCACAAGAACACAGAACCCAATCTTGACCAAACATGGTGAGTCTAAAGCTCCCAAACCAACTCCATTGTCTTCTTAATTCAATGTTGATCACATAAAATGGAATGTTATCACCAAAAACTTTGATGACAAGAGCATTTCCCAATTTTTTAGAATTCTCCAATACATTTTCCATGTGCAGTTTTACAGTTTTTCCATCTTTAGTAAAAAATGAACCTAAGTTCAAATTATCCACTTTAATATTAGAACTTCTTGCGCAAGCATTTACTCTTATATTGCTCATCTTATCAGCTATCGCAGGAGGAGAAATCTTGTTGGAAATATGATTTTCAGTGTGTAAATCTCCTGAAATACAATGCCTAACAAGCTCCATGTTTTTTAGTAAAGCCATAGAATTTTCTTTAACTGGTTGAGTCTCATCAATATATACCTTATCAGCAACTCCTTGATTTATTTCAACCATAGCAACACCATATTTTGAATTTGCACATTTAGAATTATGATTAACAGGACTGCAAGGAGTAGAATTACAAAATCTACCACTTATAATTTGAAATCCGAAGAAGTAGAAGTATTTTGGCTGACCGAATTACGTTTTAAATTTTTAAAAATCTTCAGACTCTTCACTCCATCTTCAATAAGAACAGTTTTACCTTTTCCAATTACTGGAATTGTCCTTTTAGAAATAAGACATGCTCCTTCATTAATGATCAGTGACTTTTCTTTAATAGTCAACTATCATTTCCTGCCCGAGAAGAATTCATCAGAAGAAATTCTATCAGAAGAATTTGAATATGGAAGATTAGTCCTCCCAGCCATAGCAGAAAAAAGTTGTTCGTCACCCATTCTTCATATCCCGATGATCAGAGGCGGATCACCGGTGAGAATGATCAGTGAGGAAAAACTAGAAGGAAGGAATTTGAAATTCACTTTCTCACTCTAGAAAATGGCACTTTCACCCCCCCCCCCCCCCCCCCCCCCCCCCCGATATCAATTTTTTTGTATAGGTGCTTTTGGAAAGAGTTTCACTGCATATAAGTTTCCTTGTGTACAGCTTATACACACTGTGTACAAGTTTATACTAATCCATTATTACTTATTCTTGTTGAGTCTAGTAATTAGGTTGTTAATCCTAAGTGAATGTCCCAAGGCTACCAAGAGGGGGGTGAATTAGTAGTTTAAAATTTTAAGTCCCCTTTTGAAAATTATTGAACCGAAATAAAAATTTCTTTTAAATTTTGTAGAAAAATGTTTTTCAACCATAGAGTTTTTAAAACTGAAATTTAAAGTGCGGAAACGTAAAAACAGTAAAGTAAATGACACCAAATTTATAGTGGTTCGGTCTATAACCAGACCTACATCCACTCTCTAGAGGCACCCTCTGAGTATTGCACTAATATCAATAGTGACTCTCCTTTTGCACCCACAGCAAGGCGGAGAAGCCTTTACAACATACTCTTTTCACCACTCCCCAGTGCGACAGAGAATCGTCTGTCCTTTTACACAATCCCAGTGTTGGCAGAGAACCGTCCGTCCTTTCACACTATCCCCAGTGTTGGCAGAGAACCCTCGTCCTTTCACACTCTCCTAGTGTGGGCAGAGAACCCTTTGGCTGTTTACACTCTCCAAGTGTAGGCAGATAACCCTTCGGCTGTTCACACTCTCCAAGTGTAGGCAGAGAACCTTTCGGCTGTTCACACTCTCCGAGTGTAAGCAGAGAACCTTTCAGCTATTCACACTCTCCAAGTGTCGGCAGAGAACCGGATCTCCTTGACAGATCTTCTCACAAGAATCTAGAAGGAAGAAGGAAAAGAGTGAAGTAATCCCAATTCACAAGTAGAGATTCTTACCTTTGTAATCCAAGTGAAGCATTCTCGCTCCAGTAGTAGGAATCCTCCCTTGAATGCTCTCTTCCACTCTCTCCTTGGCTATTCTCTCAAGAGGCACGAAGATCAAATGACAAAAAGATTGGGTGGCAGTCTAATTTGGACTATTTATATAAAAGACAAGAAAAACCACCCAAAAACTGCAAGTTTTCAATTATGTACGCAGTGGATCGTCCCGTACGATCGTGGATCGTCCTGGACGATTTTACTTAAACGATCTGAAACGAACTTATTTGAATATGTGTACGAAATGTTTTCGTACAGCTGATCGTCCTGTACGAACTACGTTCATCTAGTACGAACGGTTATTTCAAGGTCGGTTCTAGAAACTGCTTAAAACTGTTCTAAGTTGGTTAATCGTTTGGACGAAAATATGTTCGTCTGGACAAAATTTTTACAGAGAGCCGATCGTCCTGGACGATTCTTGACTTCGTCTGGACGAAAATTTTCCAGAGGACCAATCGCCACGGACGATAATTTATTTTCATCTGGACGAAAATTTTCCAGAGACCAGATCGTCCTGGACGATTTTTAATTTCGTATGGACAAAATCTTTCCAGAGGACCAGTCGCCACGGATGATAATTTAATTTCATCTGGACGAAAATTTTACAGTGAACCAATTGTCCTGTACGATAATTAATTTCGTCCTGAACGAATAGGACTTAGAAAAATTTTTCGAACAAGTTCCTATTCGTTCCATGTGCTCTATAGGAGATAACTGTCTGATCGTCCAGTACGAACGAATATCGTCCCGTATGATCAGTATAAATTTTATGTGATCTCCTTATGTGTGTGTGTATGTTTTTATTCACTCAAATTACAATCACTCCCTTTCAATTTGATTTTAAAGACAAGTGTAAGCTTCAAATTTTACAAAGTATCTCATGCTGAAATTTATTTGAACTCTTCGTAGTCTGGATTTTGTTTTTCCTGAAATGTTAGTACACACAAGAGCAAATACAATTCTTCTAAAAAATTGTTAGGAGAGAACAGCACATTTGAACAATAATGTTTGGAATCATCAAAACTACATAAGTTGCAAAAATGTAAAGCATGCAAATAGCAACTATCTTAACAATCTCCCCCTTTTTGATGATGGCAGAACGATTATTGTTTGTATGATTTCAAATTAAACTATTCTCCTAAACTCCCCTTGAATTGATGTATATATGAAAATAGGGAGGCATTTTGAACCATAAAACACAATTTTTTGTTTTTCAAAAAAAATTTTAATAACAAACTACAAGACAGGAACACACAAACAAAACATACAAACACAATAATTTCTCCCCCTTTTGACAACAACAAAAAGTGAAGAAGAAATAGACGAGAAATGTAATAATTATATAAAATTCATTTGAAAATTTAATCTAAATGGTGATTGACATAAGGTATGCAATTTTAAACTAAAAGCATTAGGTCAATCATAGAAATTCATAAAATTTAAGAAGTGATATAACATTGTAAGTAAGAAGAATTTATCAAAAACATGATTCAATTTAGACATTCGAATATAGAAAATCATTACAAGAGAGATGTAAAAAAAATTCGGTATTTCAAAGTTCAATAGAATATAAATGAACATAAGATCAATTTGAATTAAGAGATTGAAAGAATTTGGAAAGAAAAGAATTACCACATGTGGCGCTTTGCGCATCTTTTTTAAAATTTTTGGGCACATTTTTGTGCATCTTTTGATATTGGGCTAATTTTGTGCCTCTTTTTCATATTTGTGAACCTTTGCGCATTCCTTTTGATTTTTGTACTTTTTGTACAATTTTCAAGAGTAATTGAGACCAATTCTTTCCAAAATCAATAATCTAAAATTTCAAATATTTCTAAGTGCATAAATATTACTTGAGCAAAGAAATACAAAATAAGAAAACATCTAAATTGCAATAATAATATTAACTTTTATGTAGTCTAAATGAATAGACATGAATTTAAAAGTTCTAATTACAACAAGTTATAAACAACTTTTAAATTTAGAAAGACTAGATTTTTTAATGTAGATAATCTTAAATTACAATCTAATTTAAGCACTATGAAGATTAAATAATACTAATGAAATTCATAAAAGTTAACTACATTTCAAAAACAAATCAAATTTGAAACAAGTACAACATACATTGATATTAATGAAAGGATTACACATTTCATAATATCTAAAAACAATTAAGAAAATACACTTAACTTAAAAGAAAAGACAAACATAAACACAAACACTTAACATAAACACTGAAACAACAAAACATAAAATAAACACGTGTACAGCAAAAATAAAGAAATTCATCTCTACTGTTCTGGAGGAGGAGGAGGAGGAATGCCGCCAAAAATGTTGAAGTAGGAGGCCATCAAAATTACATTGGTATTGATTTCATGTACTTTATTTCTAATGTTACCAATGTCTTGTTGTTGCTGCATAAGTTGAGCATCAAATTGATCAAACCTTTGATCAACATGAGTCTCTAATCTATCAAATCTTTCAATCAGATTCTGATAATCTGACTGAGGTTCTACTCAACCACTACATTCAATCGTCTCGATGTTTTGAGAGAAAAAAATTTTGTCCTGGACGATCGTCAGATCGTACAGACGATCTAATTAAAAACTGCTCTCAAAACGGTTAAAATTTGCGCAAACCATTCTTTCTCACATCGTCCAGTACGAAACCAAATTCGTCCCGAACGATTTCCTCCAATTTTTGAATTTTGAATTTTAATTTAAGAAAATCAAACTAAACATTCAAAAAACACAGAAAACAAAAAACATAGACCCAAAAACAAATTCATTCAAAACACACAAAATTTCATAAAATAAAAAACAAAACAAAAAACATAAATATCAATGTTGCAAAGACATTTTGTTTAGGCATTTAAATCAATAACACCAAGCCTTGTTCTTAAAGTACTGAAGGTATCAAGGGCTAAAGGTTTTGTAAAAATGTCTGCAAGTTGATTTTCAGTTGAAACATGTGTGAGTTCAATTTCTCCCTTGGATACATGATCCCTTATGAAATGATGCCTTATATCAATGTGTTTGGTTCTAGAATGTAGAATAGGATTTTTGGAAATGCAAATAGCACTAGTATTGTCACAATAAATTAGAATAGTGCCTACAGTTAATCCTAAATCAATCAACTTTTGTTTTAACCAAAGTACTTGTGCCACACAACTTCCTAATGCAATGTATTCTGCTTCTGCAGTAGATAGGGCTACTGAATTTTGTTTTCTACTGGACTAAGAAACTAATGAATTTCCAATGAATTGACATGTTCCAAAAGTGCTTTTCCTATCCACTCTACAGCCTACAAAGTCAGAATCTGAATAACCAATAATTTCAAATGAAGAGCTAAACTTAGGATACCAAATTCCTAAGTTTTGAGTTCCTAGTAAATATCTTAAAATCCTTTTCACTGCTATCAAATGTGATTCTTTTGGATCTGATTGAAATCTAGCACATAAGCAAACACTGAACATAATATCTGGTCGGCTAGCAGTCAAGTAAAGCAAAGATCAAATAATCCCTCTATATTTCTTTTGATCAACAGATTTTCCCTTAAGGTCCTTATCCAACTGAACTGAGGAACTCATTGGTGTACTAATAGGTTTAGCATTGTCCATTTCATATTTCTTGAGGATGTTTTTAACATATTTAGTTTGACTAAGAAATATCCCTTCCTCAAGTTGCTTGATGCTAAAACCTATAAAGTAATTTAAATCTCCCATTAGACTTATTTCAAATTCACTACTCATTGTATTAGAAAAATCATCACAAAGATTTTTATTTGAAGATCCAAAGATGATATCATCCACTTAAATTTGAACAATGAGAATTTCCTTTCAAAATTTCTTTAAAAAGAGAGTTGTATCCACACTTCCTTTTTCAAAAGATCTTTCAAGTAGGAAGGTGCTCAATCTCTCATACCAAGCCCTAGGTGCCCGTTTCAATCCACATAATGCCTTCTTTAACTTAAAAACATGATTTATGTATTTTGAACTTTCAAATCCTGGAGGTTGTTCTACAAAAACATCTTCTTCAATAACACCATTCAAAAAGGCACTTTTGACATCCATTTGAAACAATTTAAAACCTTTAAAACAGGCAAAGGCAAGTAAACCCCTAATTGCTTCAAGTCTTGCTACAGGGGCAAAGGTCTCCTCAAAATCAATTCCTTCAATTTGATTATACCCCTTAGCAACTAATCTAGCCTTATTTCTAATGACTACTCCTGAGTCATTCATTTTATTTTTGAACACCCACTTGGTTCCAACAACACTTTGATCTTTTGGCCTTGTAGTTAATTCCCAAACTTTATTTCTTACAAATTGATTTAACTCTTCTTGCATGGCCAATATCCAAAATTCATCAAAAAGTGCCTGATCAATATTAGTGGATTCTATTGTTGAAATAAAGGATGAATGATTGACTTTCTTGCTTAATCCACGCCTAGTTCTAACACCCTCACTAGGTTCACCTATAATCAATTCTCTTGGGTGGTTTTTAAAAAATCTCAAATCTATAGGCAAAGGGTTTTCTCTTTTCAAATTTTCTTCCACATTTTCTTCCAAATTTAATCTATCAATTTTTTGGGAGTTTTCCTCAATCTCTTCTTCAACAACATTTGGCTCTACCAAATTTCCAGATTCATCAAATACAACATGTTTGGTTTCTTCAATGACTAAAGTTCTTTTGTTGAATACCCTATAAGATTTTCCAACACTTGAATATCCAACAAAAATTCCTTCATCTGATTTTGGATCAAATTTTTCTAAGGCAGATTTTCCATTGTTATGTATGAACACCTTGCAACCAAAAACATGCAAATATGACAAATTAGGTGTTCTTCCTTTTAGCAACTCATAGGGTGTTTTATTTAAGTTTGATCTTACACTCACCCTATTCAGAACATAGCATGCAGTGCTAACCGCCTCAGCCCAAAAATATTTAGGAAGTGAGTATTCTGACAACATTGCTCGGGCGGCTTCTATTATTATTCTGTTTTTCCTTTCAACTACCCCGTTTTGTTGAGGGGTTCTAGGTGCAGAAAAATTATGATCAATCCCTTTTTCTTTACAAAAATTTTCAAATCTATCATTTTCAAATTCTCCTCCATGATCACTTTGTAAAGATATTATTTCACATCCTAGTTTTCTTTGTATCCAAGTTGAAAAATTTCTAAATTCCTCAAATGATTCACTTTTATGAAGAAGAAATCTAACCCAAGTGAATCTTGAGAAATCATCCACAATAACAAATCCGTATACCTTCCCTCCTAGACTTACAGTTCCTACTGGTCCAAAAAGATCCATATGAAGAATTTTCTAATGGTTTACTAGTTCTAAGATCATTATTGGACTTAGAAGAGGACCTCACTTATTTTCCTAATTTACATGCATCACAAAGATGGTCCTTAGTAAAGTCTAGTTTTGGTATACCTCTCACCAAGTTCTTTTGGGTAATTCTCCTAAGATTTTTCATACTAGAATGACAAAGTCTCCTATGCCAAAGCCATGATTCATCAAATACAGTTTTTAAACAAAAAGCAATAGGAGTATGAAATGAATTCAAATTTAGCATGTAAACATTGTTTACCCTTTTTCCATTTAAAACTTCTTTCCCATTTAGGCTTAATATGCAGCTAGTAGGTAAAAATTTTACATTATATCCCTTGTCACATAGCTGACTTATATTTAACAAATTATGCTTTAAGCCTTCAACCAATAAAACATTGTCTATAAATTTTTTTTTAAAATTTCCAATCATACCTAATCCAACCACTTTCTTTGTGGTATTATCTCCAAGTGTAACCTTGCCTCCATTCCTGGCTTCTAGAGTTAGGAATTGAGTATTATCTCCAGTCATATGCTTTGAACATCCGCTATCCAGGTACCATATGCTCCCACGAGGTCTTGTGTGAGAGCAATCCTGCAAAAATATCAAATGTTAGATCTGGGAACCCAAACAAGTTTGGGTTCATCTTTTAGCAATTTATAATCAGATGCATGTATGATATGTCTAGGTTTATGCATCTTAAGTCTCCACATCAGATTAGATTTCATCTTCAAAGTACAGGTGTGAGCTATATGTCCCAAAAATTCATAATTATTACATTTAACATTAGAAAAAATATTCCTAAGTTTTCTTCCCTGTGATTGTCTTCTAAGGGATTTCATGAATTTAGGATAATATTTAGGATTTATAAAATCTTCAAGTCTGGGGGGTTTCCTATCATCCTCGAGAGCTCTTATAGTTAGTTTGTAAAATGAATTCATATCTTCCAAGTTTCGATTGGTATAATTGATTCTATATGATTTGCTCTCAGATTCATCCTTAAAATTTTTAAATTCTTTTTCAAGTTCAGTATAGGATGATTTTAGATTTTCAAAATTCTTATTCAAGTCATCATATTCATCAAGTAGTTTCATGTGATTTTCATCTATTAATGCATGATCTTTCCTAAGGATTTCATGTTCCTTCTTGAGCTCTTCCAATTCTAAACTTAAACTAACATGCACCTTTTTCATTTTCTTATATGCATAATGCATGTGTTCAAAAACTTCAAATAATTCATCATAGGTTAAGTCACATACCTCTTCTTGATCTGAGTGATCCACATTGTCTGCCATCAGGCAAAGATTAGTGACTTCTTCTTCTTTTTCTGTCTCAGATGAGTTTGAAGATGAGTATGCCCAGAAAGCTCTTTAAAACTTCTTCTTGCCCTTCTTTACCATAGGTTTCTCCTCCACCTTCTCCTTACCAGGAGTGGCTTTGTGTTTTGGGCAATCAGTCTTGATATGACCTGATTTCCTGCATTCATAACAAATCACTTCATTAGAAACCTTGCCATTTCTATTAAACTTACCTCTATTCCATTGTTGGCGTCTCTTCTGCTTCCTCTTTAAAAAGCTTCTGAATTGTCTAGTCATCAGTGCAATATCATCTTCATCCTCAGGTTGTGAGTGCTCACTCTCTGACTCTTCCACCTTTAGTGCAATATTCTTCACCTTTCGTGGTTCACCTACATCAATCTTTATTTGACTTACTCCTTGCTCATAAGCAATGAGTGAACCAAGAAGATTGTCAATAGAATAAATGTTTAAATCTTTAGAATTTGTAATTGCAGTAATTTTTGCATCATAAGCAGTAGGTAAACAATGAAGAATCTTATTAACCATTTCAGCATTAGTTAATTCCTTACCAAGTGCATTCAAAGAAGTGACAATTTGTATAAATCTTGTGTACATGTCGGAAATAGATTCATTAGGTTTCATGCGAAACAATTCATAGTCATGTAACAAGATATTGAGCCTTGATTGTTTAACCTCATTTGTCCCTTCATAAGTTATACAAAGTCTATCCCATATGTCCTTTCCGCTTTTGCAAGTGGAAACCCGCATATAGTCTTCAGATTTTAAAGCAAAAAAGAAACTATTTAGACATTTGGCATTTAATTGTGCTAAGTCACGTTCTTCTATAGTCCAATCTGCAAAAGGTATTTCTACCATAACTCCATCAACTAATCTAGTTGGTTTTGTGTAGCCATCCTGGACTAGCATCCACATGCGATAATCAAGTGACTGTAAGAAACTAGACATGCGTGTTTTCTAAAAATCAAAAGGAATATTATCAAACAGTGGAGGTCTAGTGATAGAGTAACCCTCAGGTGTATTTCAGTTTCTGAAAGTATCCATTAATCAAAAAGTAGTTCAAACTTATGATTTTGAAACGAAGCTCTGATACCACTTGTTGAGTCTAGTAATTAGGTTGTTAATCCTAAGTGAATGTCCCAAGGCTACCAAGAGGGGGGAGTGAATTGTTAGTTTAAAAGTTTAAGTCCCCTTTTGAAAATTATTGAACCGAAATAAAAATTTCTTTTAAATTTTATAGAAAAATGTTTTTCAACCACAGAGTTTTTAAAATTGAAATTTAAAGTGCGGAAACGTAAAAACAGTAAAGTAAATGACACCAGATTTATAGTGGTTCGGTCTATAACCAGACTTACATCCACTCCCCAGAGGCACCCTCTGAGTATTGCACTAATACCAATAGTGACTCTCCTTTTTCACCCACAGAAGGGCGAAGAAGCCTTTACAACACACTCTTTTCACCACTCCCCGGTGCGGAGAGAACCGTCCGTCCTTTTACACAATCCCTGTGTTGGCAGAGAACCGTCCGTCCTTTCACACTATCCCCAGTGTTGGCAGAGAACCATCATCCTTTCACACTCTCCTAGTGTGGGCAGAGAACCCTTCGACTGTTTACACTCTCCAAGTGTAGGCAGAAAACCCTTCGGCTGTTCACACTCTCCAAGTGTAGGCAGAGAACCTTTCGGCTGTTCACACTCTCCAAGTGTAGGCAGAGAACTTTCGGCTGTTCACACTCTCCAAGTGTCGGTAGAGAACCGGATCTCCTTGACAGATCTTCTCACAATAATCTAGAAGGAAGAAGGAAAAGAGTGAAGTAATCCCAATTCACAAGTAGAGATTCTTACCTTTGTAATCCAAGTGAAGCCTTCTCTCTTCAGTAGTAGGAATCTTCCCTTGGATGCTCTCTTCCACTCTCTCTTTGGCTATTCTCTCAAGAGGCATGAAGATCAAATGACAAAAAGATTGTGTGGCAGTCTAATTTGGACTATTTATACAAAAGATAAAAAAAACCACCCAAAAACTACAAGTTTTCAATTTTGTACGCAGTGGATCGTCCCGTACGATCGTGGATCGTCCTGGATGATTTTGCTTAAACGATCTGAAACGACCTTATTTGAATGTGTATGAAATGTTTTCGTACAGCTGATCATCCTGTATGAACTACGTTCGTCCAGTACGAACGGTTATTTCAAGGTCGGTTCTAGAAATTGCTTAAAACTGTTCTAAGTCGGTTAATCGTTTGGACGAAAATATGTTCGTCTGGACAAAATTTTTACAGAGAGCCGATCGTCCTGGACAATTCTTGACTTCGTCTGGACGAAAATTTTCTAGAGGACCAATCGCCACGGACGATAAATTATTTTCGTCTGGACGAAAATTTTCTAGAGACCAGATCATCCTGGACGATTTTTAATTTCGTCTGGACGAAATCTTTCCAGAGGACCAGTCGCCACGGATGATAATTTAATTTTGTCTGGACAAAAATTTTACAGTGAACCAATCGTCCTGTATGATAATTAATTTCGTCCTGGACAAATAGGACTTAGAAAAATTTTTCGAGCAAGTTCCTATTCGTTCCATGTGCTCTATAGGAGATAACTGTCTGATCGTCCAGTAAGAACGGATATAATCCCGTACGATCAGTATAAATTTTATATGATCTCCTTATGTGTGTGTGTATGTTTTTATTCACTCAAATTACAATCACTCCCTTTCAATTTGATTTTAAAGACAAGTGTAAGCTTCAAATTTTACAAAGTACTCATGCTGAAATTTATTTGAAGTCTTCGTAGTCTGGAGTTTGTTTTTCCTGAAATGTTAGTACACATAAGAGCAAATATAATTCTTCTAAAAAATTGTTAGGAGAGAACAACACATTTGAACAATAATGTTTGGAATCCTTAAAACTACATAAGTTGCAAAAATGTAAAGCATGCAAATAGCAACTATCTTAACAATTCTCATAAATTTAGGTACTTTGTGTACACTTGTACATATGGTGTGCACAAGTTTGTGCACACACTCTGTACAAATCTACATTTTAACACATAGTTTTTACATACTATATGATATTCATCATATTATATAATCCACAAATGAATATAATTAGTTAACATGATTTTATTATAACAACAAATTAATAACTATAATTCAATCTGTCATATTCCACATCTTAACATACGGCCTCACAAAATATTTAAATTGTTAGATATATATATATATATATATATATATATATATATATCATTTTGCTTAATTAATGAGCTCTTTATAATATTTTATATAATACTTAAAATTTAAATAAAATTCTAAATAATTTATATTAAATCTTTGAATTTGGAAAGAGAGCTGTGTGTACACTCAAACTTAGCATAACCATCGGGTTGAATATACATTTGAACACTTGCCTGCAATGAATCACCCTCCAAAACATGAATTCATCATAGTAGTATCCACTTAGTGAACTCCCATGCTAAACTCTTACACAATGTATAAAACTAATAAATATAGTGTGTAGAAGTTCGAAAAGCATAAAAAAAAACAAAAAAATCACCCAAACTATTTATATCATTGTATCTAAGCTTTTCAAAAAGTATTAAATTGAATAATTATTTCCCTTGTACACACATTACGTATAAGTGCAAAAACCATCAAAATGAATGGAAAAACACCATAAATATTTGATATTATTATATCTAAGATTTTCATATGTAATACACAATGTGTGCATACAAATAAAATCACATTTCAAAAAACATTTCTCTTCTACACATAGTGTGTACATGTTCAAAAAGCATCAAAATGAACAAAAATACTACATAAACAAAAGAGGAATAACACAAAATAATTACAATTGAGAAAATAACTGAACTTTCAAAAAATTATCATTTAACTTAAAATTCACATATTTGATTTACAGAAGCATGCCTTCTTTATGACATTTAACATGCAAATAATTAAAGAATGCATTCCAGTCAATGTGTGAACCACCAAGGTGAACACATATATGTTGTAGTTGCCTTTAAGATAAGTTTCCCGGTTGAAAAAACTAAGCTCATAAAAATGTACATTTCCTCATAATAAATTTTAAAAAGAAGTTATTATGGTTATGTACATCTTAATCTTAAGCTTTTTATTCTTCTCCCAGTGATTCTTCATAAACTTTTACATAGTTTACCGACAAAAGTATGCCTCGTTATAGAATTTGACATGTAAATAATTTAAGAATAAACCTTAAATCCTAAAAACTACATAATTAATGGAAATGCAGCAAAACATTGGAGGAGTTTAAAATTTACCGATAAGTAGTTCAAATGCAACATCTTCCAAACAATTTCCATCTTCATTACTTGTTTCTTATTATCCTTTCTTAGTAGGTACCAATAGCTTTATTTTGCCAAAACAATAAATATTTTGTAGCATTTATAAATTTCTTTGTTAAAATGTAAAAATGAGAGTCAATTTAGAAATCATATGGTTTGATAGAGTTTTGTCATAAGAATATATATATATATATATATATATATATATATATATATATATATATATATTGGAAATCCACATGTTTAAATTTAATTGGTTTCCAAACATAGAGCTACATCTAGACTCCACAAATAATTATTTCTCTTATGGCCTGAATCTGCTTGTACAAATCCTGTGATCAAAGGAGGAAGGGGAATATAGGTAGCTTGCTTCCATCAATTCGAGCAAAAGAAGTTGAGGGGTCGGCTGGTTGGATGCATGCATGCATTCCTTTTGGCTTAGGGAGTGGATCAACACAGGGGGGTGGTGGTGGTGGTGTGTATCTACTATGGAAAATGAGGAAGAAGAGGGTCGTGGCACCCTTTCATCTCTAGAGGTATGAAATAGAAAAGTCATGGTTGTATATATTTTCTCTCTTTCCCCCTATTTTGGCTTTTTTTTCTTGGTCTCAATCTTAGTGAACAAAGCGAGCGTGAGAAAGAAATTGGAGTGAGGGTGTTTAAGGTGTGGGTGGTCTACTATCCTATCCTAGCTAATAAAAATGAAAGAGATGATTATAGAGTAAGATGGAAATAGTTTTTTTAATTGACAGAAGTGAGATTGGGGTTGAATTTAAGCCTTCACAAGTTCCTTCCTCTTTTAATTTATTTCTTTATAGTTTTCTTCATCTGTTGAGAGAATGAGCTCCAATCATTTACTTTGTTTAGCTAGGAAGGACATATATATTTTCATATATCTTTCCTTTTCTAGCTGATTGCTTATGTGTTTTCCTCCTGAAGCTATACTAGTCATTTCATATTATTTATTTTCATGTTTTAAGTGTTGATACTATTCTTGCTTAATAGAGTAACTAGGTCACCTATTCCTTTTAAAATAAGCGATACTCTTGTTCATCATTCTAAAATAAATAAATGGGCATAGTGACTTTATATACTGGCTTCATTTTCCTCCGTACATACATTCAATAACAACGAATAGTAAATAAAACTATAATCAAGAGGCTTAAATTTGTGATAGTATCATGTTTATTAAACATTTAATATCATTATAACATATACACTTCCCTCTTTATATTTGTCCCATTTCATGTAAGTTTTATACTAACAACAAGGGAAGGCTATCATTATTTATTTGAAGGACTAGGGAAGCACTAACTCCTTATGATATATTTATTTAGTGTATAAAAGGATAGCATATGAGAAGTTAACATGGTTCTTGATAAGCGCTTTAAGCTTACTTATATGATGATACTATAAATTAGTTTATCAGAATTAATGGTTTTTTTTTCAAAATGTTTCTCTTGTACATAAGAGTAAAATGCTAAAGTTTTTTTGATGAATTATGTAATGTTGATATCCTCCCCAATAAAATATGAGTTGTTGTCGTCTTCCATATATATAAGAATTTTATATTGCAATCGATTGATGAATCACAAAAGGTTAAGTTCCCTCTTGATTAAGTACACCTATTGAAATCCTTTTCATTTACATGAGGGCTGGGAAAATGGGACTTTCAATTTTACAGAAGCAGCATATTATTCGAAGGGGGTGAACCTCTATTTTTTGGTTTGGTAATGGTCTCTTTTGTACTCATTTGGAGTGATTTTTGAAACTTACTACATTTATTAGTGAAATTTCACTACAAAGTGTTATTTGAAGAAATGAATTGCATCACAACCTAAGTTTTTAAACAAAATTGAAGTAAGTTGGCATTTCTCACTTTATATATCATTTATGCAATAGTTATTCCTACAATATTTTAAGAAGATTTTGAGAAGGAAAGATATACTATTTTGATGGGACTCATGCAACACCTAAGCAAAGAAAACTGTCTAAATCATATTCTTAGGTTTAAGATATCTCTAGTGAATTTATGTGTCATGAGTTTTAATACCTACAAGAAATTCCTTTAGATAATTGGTTTTCAACATTTTCTTAATGATTAATCACTCTATTTATTAATAAAAGGCATGATTGACATGTAATTTAATAGTTGATGAAAATTTTAGATCTTTGTATGGGCACATTTTAAAAGTCACTATTAATGCCATATCCATATTCAAATTTTGACTAAGCTTGATAGGTGTTCTAAGCAGTTTTTTTTTTCTTTCTTTGAATATAATTTGCCTTTTTGTTTTAGAAAAAAATTACTCACATTTTCTAGAGAGAGAAGCTCCCATTTTCTAGAGAGAGAAACACCCATTTTTTAAAAAATTTCCCTTCCCACTATTATTGGCGGATCTTTTTCTAATGGCGGGGAACCCATTAGTGGCTGATTCCGATCACCCAAATCCTCTTGATTTGAATGTATTGGATTCTAATGTGGTATATTTACAATTTATTCATTAGAAGAGTGCCAAATATGGATCGTTGGTGATTAAAGAACTTGATATGGCTGGTGCAAAGATTACTTCCCTTGTTAATGGTAAAAGTAAACAAATTGTCGATGGATTAAATTTCAAATCACCCCACTCTACTAGTATTATCTTTTTGTTGTAGTGACAGAATGACTTTCAATCTTCATTATCGGCGGATATGAACTTGATTGTCAATAGGTTTGGTATTGTGAGTGGTAAAGAAATCTCTCCAGATATGAAGGTTGCAGATGAACTATTGTGTGCTGGTGGAAATGCTCAAGTAAATGTTACTAAAGAAAATTCATCCCTATAAGATAAAATTGGTATAGAGGCTACTGGTAATCCTTGGAGATGTCCAAATATTAAACTTAATTTCAATAAAATTGATTCAATTTTAACAGAGCATGATGCGGCTATTAAACTGTATGAACCTAGTATGGAAGACAATTATGAAAGATTAAATTTTTCTATAGTAGTGAAGGTATTTTGAAAGAATATTCTACTTCATGTTTGATAAGTTCCACCTAACTATTCTAGGGTTAAGCTAGGTTTTATGTTTATTTTTTTTTCAATTGAGGTAATGGAGAATGTTTTATTGAGTTGTCCTTAGTTTGTGAGCAGACATATAATGGGCATAGATAAGTGGACTGCAGAGTTTTAAATGGCTTCTTTGATGGGACTGATTTCTTTGATCTGGGTAAGAATGCCGCATTTACCTCTTTATTTCTAGGATGAGGTGAATGTAGCAAGGATCACTTCTATAGTAGGAACTTTGTTGTTGAATGATGGAAATATGTTCCAATGTAGAAGACAAGAGTACGCAAGGATTTGTGTTTATGTTGCAATTAATAAGAAGCTCCCCTTAGATGTTTGGGTAAAAGGAAGTGTAGGCCAGTTTTTTCAAAAACTTGAGAATAAAAATTTTAACATTTTGTTTCAAGTGTGGGAAAAATTGTCATATGATTAATGAATAAATTTTGGAGAGTAATTTTGCTTCTAATGAATGCTTGGTAAATGCAAATTCTGATATTGAAGTTGACAAATCTGTTTCGAAGGAAGAGAATGAAGGATCTATTTATGGTCCTTGGTTACATGTTAACTTTAAAAGAAGAGGTAAATTTTCATCAAATTTTAGAGGTAATAAAAAAATACCTACTCCGAGGTATGTCAAGAAAGTTCAACAAAGAGATTTGAGAGGAAATGTGTTGGAGGTGAAAATAGCATTATGGAAAATTTTGATGACTTATCAGTGATCAATGTGGAAGAAAAAAATAAGTGTAGAACAAATATCAAATGTTAGTGGTAATGATTTGGAACTTGTTGATCCGATCATTCAGATGTCTGAAGATCAATTGATGAAGAATATGGATATTCCTAAAGATGTTAAAGGTATAGATTCCTTTAATGTGAATCTAACAATTCCTACATATGTAAATATGTTTAAACTATTGGATAATGAGAATGATGGTGAAAGTATTATGATTAAGATGGACCTTTCACATTCTAATTTTGTTGACTATGAACATAGGGAATTGGTTGATAATGGGGAAGAGCGTGTGGATTCACTAAATAAGGTGGAGGAGGTTAATTCTAATGTGAATAAGTTTAAATTACAAAAAGAACTTAGATCACTAGGTAATATTGGTTTGCTATCTTGGAGTAAAAAAAGTAATTTGGTGAAGAAGAAGGTTAGTGGGGCTAATCCCGCTTTCATTCTTAAATGACTTCCATTATTTTTTGGAATTATAGGGGGCTAGGAAGAGTGAAGCCCCCTGTTACTTGAAGGATATTGCGAATAATTATGATTCTCTTTTTGTTGGCCTCGTTGAAAAAAAAAAATTTTGGATAGATGGTTTGGAATTCAAATGATTTATCGGAGACAAGTGGGACTACTTCCTTTTTCCTGCAAAAGGGTTATCTGGTGGTATTGTGATTTGTTAGAGATTGGATGTTGCTTCATTTTTAGTTATTGAAGCATCTTCTCAAGTATTTGTGGGTGAATGTAGTATTTCCAACAAAGGTGCATGGATGATAGCCACGATTTATGGGAGTAGGGATTAATATAAGAGAAGATACTTGTGGAGAAGCTTGGAGTCAATCTCGGGTAGAAAAATTCCAACTGTGATTAGAGGTGACTTTAATTGCATCCTATCTAAAGATGATAAGAGAGGAGGTAAGAAGTTAGTTCTTTCTGAAGGGCCTTAAGATATGTAATCTTTTATGAGAAATTTTGATTTTCAAGAGGTAGGATTTGTTGGCCCAAAATATACTTGTTGTAATAATAAGTGTAGAGGGGCTACAATTTTAAAAAGATTGGATTGGTGTATCCTTAATTCTACTACAATAAACCATTTGAAGTTGTGGTTTTGAGACATTTGGCTAGAGTGGATTCAGATGATTGCCCTATTTTGCTTAAAATTCTTTCTACTGGTATTCGAAGTAGGAAAATAAGGATGTTTGAAGATGAATGTGCATCATATCAAGCTTCTTATTTAGTGATTTTCACTCTTGGAGGAAATCTTTACATGGAAATGCTGAGAATATTCTAAACATAAAGTTTAATAGATCTCTTAAGGCTTTAATATTTTGGAGCAAAGCTAAATTTAATATTTTATATGATTTGAAGGAAATTCTCAAGAAGGGAATTCTGGAATTATAAGAAGAATATGCTGGTGTAGGAGGACTTTCAAACCAAAGTTTATTTTGTTGAAATCCAAGGTTAATGAACTCAATTCAACACTTGCACGACTTAGTACCTGGTGGAAGCAGAGAGCAAAAGTGCAATGGATGGAGGATGGCGGCTCAAATTCAAAATTCTTTCATGCTTATGCAATGGCTAGAAAAAATGGAAATTGCATCTACCAAGTAAAGTATAATAACGATTTGTTGATTGAAGACTAAGGTAGTATGGAAGAAATCTTCTTAGATTTTTTTTTTAGAGAAAGTGGAGGGAATGTAAATGCCTTTTAAGAGGTTGGCCATCTCATTTGATGAAGATTGATGAAGGTCATAGAATGAAACTTGAAAGGATTTCTCAAGGGATGAAGTGGAGGTTGTCATTAATCAACTGGAGCCTAACAAATCTCTAGGTAATAATGGAATAACTTAATACCTCTTTATGAAACTCTGGTATTATGTATCAAGAGTGGAAGAAGACTAATGTAGTGTTGATTTAGAAGATATAAAATCCTTTAAAACCTGCAAATTATTGTCTTATAAGCTTGTGTAAATATATTTATAAGATTGTGGTAAGAATGTTTTTAAATAGGATGTGTTACTTGTTACCTGAAATTATTTTTACAGTTTAAGATGCTTTTATGAAAGGCCAGTTTACGTCTGATTAAATTTTAGTTGCTCAAGAGTTATTTATTTTTAGATATTATGAATCTAAGATGGGATTGATTACAATTAAGATTGATAGGGAGAAATCATATAATATCATGAAATGGTCTACTCTTAATCAAGTTCTTGATTATTTTGTCTTTCCAAGGAAGTTCTCTAATCTTACAATGGAGTGTGTGGTGAATCCTAAGTTCTCTACCATGATTAATAGCATTTCGTTTGAATTGATAGAGGCAAAAAGTGGATTTAGGCAAGGGTGCCCTCTTTTCCCTTATTTTTCTATCTTATGCTCCAAATTATTAACTGATGCATTTGTTCAAAGAGGGAGGATTGTTGGTATTAAGGCGGCTCCAAAAGCTCCAGAGATTTCTCATTTATTATATGCGGTTGATATAGTTATCTTTTTTAAAGCCAATCACAAGAGCATGAACAAAGTGAAGGACATTCTTATCGATTAATGTATATAGACTGGACAAAACATAAATTTATTAAAATATTCTATTCTCTTTGGGAAATCGGTTAGGAGGAGGAAAGTGAGATCTCTTTCAAAGGTGATGGGTTTCAAGGTAGTAAATGAAATGGATTACTTGGGAGTTAAAATTGTGTTAAGAAGACTTGTGTTTTTAGATTTTCAAAATCTATTAGTGAAAGCTACTAATAAATTTAATATTTTGGGAAACAGATTTATTTCTCTTACTAAGAAGTTAGTTCTTCTTAATTCTTCATTTCTTTCACTTCCGATATTTTTATCAACTCATTCATTAGTTTCTTTGGGGGTTCAAAATGAAATTGATGAGATGTCTAGAAGTTTTTTATGGCATAAGAATGATAGTTGGTATGGCCTTCACTATGCTACTTGGGATGTTTTGGGTAAGCCTAAGAAGACTGGTGGTCGGGGAATACAATCGATTGTGGAAAAAGTTGGTCCTCTGAGGGCCAAATTTGCTTAGAACTTTATTTCAAATCCTAATTCTCTTCTCAACAGAACACTGGTGCATAAATATGGGCATGTTGTGTGGAATGTTGAATATAAAAGTTATTCTTCGACTGCATGGAAAAATATTTTGAATAGAGCTTTATATCTTCATCCAATTGTGATATGGAAGGTATTTAATGGTGCTGAAATAAATACTTTTAAAGATACATGGATTTTGGACAAAAGTTTAGAGAGATGTCCTAATTTTGTAACAAATGAAAATCATAAAATGAAAAATCCTTTAGGATTTATAACTAACGGAAACTAGGATGTTAGTAAGATGATGGATGTTTTTGGCCAGTAACTGGTGGAGACTATTACTTTTCCTATTCATTCAGGCAAGGCTAAAGATCAGTTGGAGCTGCTTGCTAAATGTTTCGGTAAATTAATCTTTGTAGTTGCATTTAAAAAATTGTATGAAGATACCAGTGAACATAAAGATTAGAGATGGATGAAGAAGTTGAAATTAAGGCCTCATATTGACTTATTTTGCTGGCGTTTAAAGATGAATGCAAAGCTTTCAAATTATTTCCTTCAATATAAGAGGTTAGCTGAATATAATGGTTGCCTGAGAGGATGTGAAGCAATTTAAGACTATGAGTATATTGCAGTTAAATGTCATAAGCTTTATAAAGTGTTTAATTTTCTTACTAAGTGGGGATTTGTTATTCTTGCACTTACTTCTCTTGAAGATTGTAATAATTTTGTTCAACATTGTGTAATTTGTAATCCTTTCTATGGTAATTTGTATTGTTCAGTGGTGTTCTTTTGTTGGAATAGCAGAAATAAGATTGTTCGTGGAAGTTCAGAGAGAGTTCTGCCTACATTGAAGTTAAAACTATCAGCCATGTGGTTTCTTCTTTTTGTTCAAATCCTTTTTGAGAGAACTGGGATGCTAATCAGCTTTGTAAGTTGCCTCAACACTCTTGGCGTCCTCCACCTCCTGGATGGATCAAGGTTAATGTGGATGATTGATTGTTAAGTAATAAAAAAGCAGGTATTGGTGGTATTTTTAGAGATTGTAAAAGGAGGTTTATATGTGCTTTTGGAGTTAGCTACCTTCATTGGGATTGTTCGCAAGTTGAGCTATTTTCAATCCTTTCTTTGAGGAATTTTATTCAAGATTTGATGTTTGATGCTAAAGGATTAATTATAGAAGGTGATAACTACAATGTTATCAAAATTTTCCAAAATTTCTAGAGTAAGGAAGCTGTGAAGGAGAAAATTATAAATCTGATGGATTTAGATTTTCTAAAAGACTTCAATAAAGTGCTTTTTATTTTTTACAAATATGGATTGTAATAAGTTAGCTTATTTATGTGCTAACTTAGCTCTTTTTTCAGATTTTTTTCCAGATAATGTTAGTTGTAATAAGATTCTTCTTTTTTTATCTTTGTTAAAAGAGGAATTTGGTTGTAATTAGTTGCTCTAATAGTAAATTGATTAATGCATTTTCTTTCAAAAGAAAAAGAATATACTTTGGCAATTGTAGCTTTTATATGTAACACATGGTTATATCATGTTATGATAGCATATTCATATCATATATATGGTACTAATATTTATTCTTTATAAAGAATTACATGCTATTAAACAACATGATTAAGATAACTAAAGATTACACTCTTAGATAGTCATTTCCCTATATTAGGAACTAGGTTGATTGTATAACATTAACATTGTAATGTTTATACATCCCCCAATTTTTGTGCTGATAAAAATAATCACACATTTATTTGTAAGATAGGAAATTTTAGAGCTTAAAACCCACTCCACCTACTATACTAGTATGGGATACTATATATAGGTAGAGTCCTTATGGTTTAGGTTTCCATGAGTCTTTACTCTTCATGAACATATGCATAGCATATGAATGACACCATCGGATAGATAACATAAACATAGGATGACTATGCACAAGCCTATGCACACCTCATGGTCATTTATTAGTCAAGGACAATGTCCTCTAAACCCCTTACTCTATGAGGTCCCCTTGGATGAGATAACCCATGGTTGCTAACAAGGATCCTCTAGTTGGCACTTAACTAAGTAGGCTAAAGGCAATGATAAATATGGAATGATGGAATGATGAGATCTTGGCCGAGAGCAAAAATAACCACTCCCAGATAAAATTTAACATATTTAAAATTGATACACCAAACTAATAATAGGGTTAACCTCCCACACGTCCTAGCACACATTAGATATTGCATATACGCTATTAGCCTTAGATCCTTTGGTTAGGAGATTTACTTGTTTATTTTCTTTTGTACATTTCTCACATGTTCCAATATTTTATTTCTTATGTTTTCTTTGCTTTCATGCTTTTATGTTGTATTTAACTTTATTATTCAATAATAACTATTAAATCACTAATTGTAAACTCTAACCTCAAAATAAAACAAAAGACACAATTACAAGTTTTGATTAGAATTGAAAACTAAAACCCTTAATTAGGGAAAAAAGCATCATCAAAACATTGACTAATTATTTAAACCCCATGATTTACACACTTGAACTTTTTGATTTTATATAAAACATAAATGGTGTTTGATGGACACTTGCATGCTTTCTTAGGATAGCTTGGAGATCAGCTCTCGTTAGTCTTTAGAGAAAATTCTTATACTCAGAATAAAATAAAAATATCTTAAATAGCATAGAAAGATAAACAATTAGAAGTATGTAAATGGCATATGGATAGGTCTATAACATATTATTTTCATTTATTGTTTAGGCACCTCCTTGCCGGTGGATAGAACAACTCATCTAACTTATGAGGGTGCAGTTTTACCGTAAGAGAGGGCTGCTCCATAGGATAAAAATCAACTTTTAAGACATTTTCTCAAATTTTGAATAATATAATTTTTTTCATATGAATATAAAAAATTACATTAATAACTCACCAAAATAAAAAATATTAATTTCATTTAGTTATAGAAAGTATGTTCTATCATTCATAGTTCAGGGGTCATTTAGGACTTCTTAGAAATTGATCCCAAATTTCTAATTAAATAACTCCCTATCTTATCATACATTTCATAAGATGAAACATCATGGTTTAAAGTAGTAGGTGAAGTTTGGTAGGTAGTCCTATCCAAGAAGGAATATAAGTCAAGAAGAGTTGGGCTTTCTTAAACCTTCGTTGGGTGAGAGATATAAGTCCCATTGCATTTTATTAGAAGGTTTGAGTTGCTACTTTGTAGTTACACATTTTAGTTCTAGGTTATGAGACTAATTCCTATATCATAAGCCCTCATCTCTTGGCCATTATCTTAGTATGGTGATCGGGAATATAAGTCTCAACTTTTGTATAAAATGAGAACTTCAACAAAATAAATATCATACATAAACATTAAATTCCAACCACAGGATAAGCTGGAGCACTTTTGAGTGTCTCAAAAGCCTAGTGCTCCCTACTCTTTCTCTTTTGACACCAAAAGAACTGCACAACCTTTAGCTAGTCCCTTATGAAAAATCCATATTTTTTTAATACTTTGCCTTAAACTTTGAAATCCTATAAATATTTGACATTATTTTAATCAAGAGTTTTCTCAAGGCATTTACCTCTCCTGAGATGAAATTATTCATAGAGGATTTCCTTTATGAGGAAGCTATAAATCTAAAATAAAATAAATCTTATTTTATTCTCATAAGATATTGATAGTATTTCCAAAACTCATTTCTATTTTCAAAAGCCTTTATAGAATGTTGGTATCACTTCCTTAAATGATACAACATTCTGTTCACACCATTTTATTTTGGTAATGGTAAATTTTAAAAACAAATTCTTTCTTCCAAATCCTTCAGAGAATACAAACTTTATCTCTCGAGATGATATATTATTCTTTTCATTGTGTTTTATTGTGAGAATGGTAAAATTTTCAAAATGTCATTTCTCTTTTTAAATACTTCATAGGATGTCGTATTCATCTTTAAGGATGATATTTTGTTCCCTTAATTGTATTTGATTACAATAGTGATATTTTGTAAAACCCTATTATATCATTAAATACATTGAAGAATGCCATGTATATCCTTCAAGATGGTACATTATTTTGAATGCAGCAATCGATCACATAATAGGATAGAACATTGAATCTATATTGTATTGATTTACCAATCATTTATATTAATTATTAATAGTAAAAAATTAAAATACTTAATCCTACTATATGACCTTGATTACTAAGGATGATCAATTATTTTGATAAATACTCACTCGAAATTATATATTTCCAAAAATAAAAAATTTTAAAATTTAAAATTTTATCTAATCGTTTTGTATAATCTTGATCATAATATAGAAATATTAATGAACTTTACAAGTTTTTATCCAATAATTAAGGGATTAAATCTGGATTAAATTATAATTAACATTTATACATTATGTTATAAATCATAAAGTTTGAATAAATGGAACATTTATTTGATGAAACATTGTACATCAAGGATGAAACTTGATCTGATTCAATTAATCATATTATATAATTCATATCATACAGTTTGATCCAACATAACTCAAATATAAGTATTTTCTTAGATTGAACTAATCATACAGGATGAACCATAATTTTTATTATATGATTACTGTATTAAAATTATAATTTGGGTTTTATTTAAATAGTTAATTTAGATTATTTTAACCCAAGAGTGTGTGAGTCTAGAGATTCAGCAGAGACAATTTTTTTCCTAAGAGGGCGTCCATAAAGAAGGTGTGGTGTGTTCTCCTTACTTGAGAGAGTTTGTTAGAAAACTACTAGGAAGAGATAGAAAGTTTAGAGTATGTTCTTTAGGGATTCAAGCCTTGTGTAAGAGAGATCACATTATTATCCTCATTGGCTTGCACCTTTGTCCTCCAAATTATGAGTTTGGAGATCTTTGAGAGAAGCTCTAGGGAGAAAGTATTTGAATGAATGAATTATGACTCTTCATGGAGGCTAGGGAGAAAGATATTTTCCATTGTGAGGTGAAAAAGAAGTGTGAAGGCATCTCAACCATGCAAAAGGAAAAGGAGGGCGCAAGCATCTTTGCAATGTAATATGTTGGTGAAGGGAGGAATATCCACCACTAGGAAGTAAAATGAGGAGGTCTAAGCCTTTCAAAAGAAAGAGCCTATAATGGTCATTCTCCACATGGGAATATAGAAGTGCTTCTAAGCCTTGTTGAGTGAAAAAGGAATGTTTGCTAGTGGAATTCCCAAGGAAGAGGAAATTAAGGAGAGGAGCACGTCAAGTTGACCTAACCACTATAAAGATCCTGCTTTTCATTTCTTTTAATTTTTTTCCATTATTTATTTCATGTGTTTTTTTTATTATATTGCATAAATCTATGGTGTGTGCCAAGGGTTTGCAAACTACATTCTTTTTCTATTTTTAAACTTCAAATTAGAGTTAGATCTAAAAAATGGGTAGCTGTAAGTGACATATGGAGTTTAAAAAATAGGTAATTAAATATAAAAAAATTAATAATCTTTTTAGATCATAATTGAATTTTATAATAAAGGAAACTAATTTTAGATAATAAATATTGAGAAAACTCACTTTGTAAATACCTAAAAAATTTAATTCTAGATAAGGAAATCCGATAAAAATAAAATATATATTCAAATATATTCAAAATTTCAAAGATTTTATATTAGGTCAATAATGACCTATGTATAAAATTTCCTAAAAAATTGATGTCATTTGGTATTTCAAATAACTAGCTCTAAATGAGCATTTAAAATAAACCCTTATAATAAAAACCTAAAAACTAAAAATTCCATAAATAAATCATTAGAATTCATTAAATAAAAAATAACTTGCATTGTACTCCTAATGAACATTCAAATATTATAAAAATTTAAATTGATCAGAAATAAATTTTAAAGTCAAAAGTTAGGCTTTGTTCAAATTTAACTTTAAAGGAAAAAGGTTTTAAATTAATAAAAGTACTAAACTCTAATTAGCTCCAAATGACATTAGTTTTCATGAACTAGCCTTTGTGTTAAAAATAATTTTTAGGCTCGTATAAATGCCCTAATCATTCGGTAGGTTAAGTTTAAACCCAACAATGTAAATATAAAGGATCCATAAAAATAAAACTAAAATAAAATAAATTATGTTGATTAAAGTTTAAATTTAATACACATGTTTTGAAAATTTCATAACATTAATAATAAAGGGCATTCAACACAACTTAAAGGTTAGTACAACAACATCAACAACATCAATTCTTTATCCCACTATTTGAAGTAAGGTATATGAATCATTTTCTCCATTGTGTCATATTAAGACTCTAAATTGAAGAAAAAATGTCATTATTATATTTTTTAGCAAAGTCTTTTTATGTCTACCTCTACTTTTTTTAACAGGAATACATCTAATCTCCTATTCTCGTCTATGAAAGGCTGGTGTTTTATGCTTCAAACCATCTAAGGTGACTCTCTTTGATTTTATCTACCACTAGAGCTACTCCAACCGTTTCACGTACAAACTCATTTCACATTCTTTCTCAATCCTCATCTCTACAACACATAACTTTATGCTTCTCTTTTAAAGGCCAACATTTTATGGAATAAAACATTGTAGGTCCCACCATCATATTATAGGGTTTTCCTTTAAGTTATAGAAGCACTTTTTTTATCACATAATGGGCCTGACGCTTTCCTCCACTTTAACCATCCAACTTGAATTCTACCTATAATATACCCATCAATTTTATCACTTTAAATAATATAACAAATATATCTAAAATAGGCTCATATAAATGCCCTAATCACCCAAAGTCACAATCCCCAAACTAGATCTATAACTATTAAAATTACACACCATTTATTTGGTTTTAGATCTACTAAATCGAAAACCTTTAGACTCTAAGGTTGACCTCTATAATTAAAATTTTCTTTCAACTCTATCTCTTGTTTTATTAATAAGAAGAATATCATCAGTAAAAATAATGCACTAAGGAACAACCTCTTGTAAATGTCAACTTAGAATATACATGACTAAAGCAAAAAAATTTGGGCTTAAAGTTGATATTTGATGTAATTTAAATAAAATAGGAAAATACTTGGTTAAACCACCTAGTGTTTGATCACTAGTAACAACTCCTACATAAATATCTTTAATAACATAAGTATAAGCATTATGAACTCCTTCCATTTCTTAAACTCTTTAGAGAACTTCTCTTGGAACTTTATCATATGCTTTCTCTACATCAATAAATGTCATATGTAGATCCTCTTTATTCACTCTATACCTCTACATCAATCCTCTCAATAAATTTATAACTTATATAGTAAACCTACTCAGCATGAATCCAAATTGATTTTGAGAAAGATTAGTATCATCTCATAACCTATGCTAAATAACTCTCCTTTGTAGTTTTAAAGTATGACACATTAACTTAATTCCTTTATAACCCACACAATCTTTCACATCACCTTTATTCTTAAAAATAGGAATCAACACACATCTTCTCCATTCATCTGACATCTTTTTTGTCTTCAAAAAAATATAAAAAAATTTTGTAAGGAAAAACATTATTCATCTCATAAGCATTTTAACTCCTCTATTGGAATATTATAAGGTTCAACCACTTTTCCACACATCTTTTCTTTAAGGCATTTTTAACTTTGATTTTACTAATATGATGATAAAATTAATATTCTTTATTTTCATTAAGGCGTCTAAGGTCACTTATTTAAATATATTCTTACTATCTTCATTAAAAATCATGTCAAAATATCTCATCCACCTTTGTTTAATATTTTCTTCTAATAAAAGTACTTTTTTATCTTCCTCCTTAATGCACTTTATTTGAAATAAATTCTTACTTTCCCCATCTCTTTTTTTTGCTAGCTTATACAAACATCTTTCACCCTCCTTAATATTAAATCTATTATATAAATCATTAAAAGCTACGTTCTTTGTCTTGCAAATTATATTCTTAGATTCATTTCAAGCTCTTATATATATATTTTTAATTTCCATACTTTTACTTCCAAACAAATTTTTATAACAAAGCTTTGTATTTTTATTTTTTCCTTACACATTTTGAATCCGCCACCAACTATTTTTACTACTAGAGGTTTTATTTTTGAAACTCCAAGCAAATCCTTTGTAACATTTTAAATTTCAATAGTTGCTTTTTTTCTGCATAACATAACCTTCCTCATATATAATCAAAATATTAAGATCATAAATCATACTCTCAAAAATATTTTTGTTAGTATTCTTTAAATGCCCCCATTTAATCTTAAAAAAAAAATTTACTTTATTTTTCATATTTTTCCTCTTCATCATAAAGTCCAAAACCACTATGAAATGTTGGGTACATAAACTTACACTTGTAATAATTTTAAAATCTTTACAATCTAAATGATATATTTTTCTTATAAGAAATAATTAATATGAGTTTTACAATATCTATTCTTATTGAGGATTAGGTGCTCTGCTCCTTTCTTAAATAAGGGATTAGCAATCACAAAATCATAAGCTATATAAAAAATCTAATACTGCCATACTAACTTCATTAGTAGCTCCAAACTCAAAGCCAACATGAGTGATTTTAAAATCTAGTACTACTATACCAACATGTCTATTTAAATCTCTTCCAATAAAAACTCTTTATTCAAGAGGTTTATTTTGTACTAATTTTTCTAAGTCATTCTAAAATTTTAATTTTAAGCACATATTCAAATGTACTTATGGAGCATAAGCAATTGTATTATTAATAATCATAGCATCAATAATAATTTTTAAAATAATAATTCTATCTCCAAATCTATTAATTAATATAGAATTAGTCTTCACATTCTTATCTATAATCTCACATATACCATTGCTAGTAAGAATCTTATCTGAATGGAACAGATTAAATCTTAAACTTTCAATCTCCTTAGCATTATGACCAACCCATTTAATTTCCTAAATTCATAAACTAATTATCTTCCTACAAATCATAATAACTATTAATTCCATTAATTTGCCTGTACGAGAACCTATATTCCAAGTTTCTATCCTAATCCTTATTTTATGGACTAATTTCTTTATGCATATCCATTCATGTTGTGGGAACCTTGCTACTTTAGTACTACACCCAAACAACAATACAATAGCCCTTGCACACTTCTCATAATATTCAAGCTATACAACACATCACTTTAAAGGAACACCCTAGCTTTAACTCAATAAAATAAAAGATTTCTTTTTGGTGATTTTTCAAAAGTTTAATTCTAGCTATCATCTACCTAATGGGACCCACTATGTTTCTCATCCATGGCTTGGAGCTTAGCACGACACTATTTTAAATTAGTTAAATGTTTGGCCTTATGTATTTATTTTGTCCCTTCAAAATAAAAAATTTGCTTTTTTTTTCTTTGACTTGAGATTTGTGCGGGTGCTCTTAATTACTCAACCCCCTTCAAACAAATAATGCATGGAAATTGTCTAAGTTGCTAAAACATTAGCTAGTGACTTTCAAACATTAAGATCTAATCTAATGTGATTGTGCCAATCAACTTCTCTTTTAAACTAAACCTACATGTTTTAGAAATTCTTTTTCATTTTAAAAGTGTAAATGTAAATGTAAATGTACCAAAACAAAAATAACAACAACAATAATAGCATGAAGCCCTTAACTCACAATGTGAGGCTGGCTACATTAAACTTTTTTTCTTCATTGTGTCTTGTTAAGGTTAATTTTTTATTTAAATCTAATAAAACATGTCATTTCTTATATTTTTTAACAGACGGTTTTTATGTCTACCTTTACCTTTCCTAACATATGTCAAGTCTAATTCATCAAATCTCCTAATTGGCTCAATAAAAAAGGCCGAGTTTTTATTGAAGATATAATATTAAGAATACCTGTTGATTTGTATAACTAATCCATCAAACCTACCTCTTTCAAATCATATCCTCCATTGGAGCTACTCTAACCATTTGACATATATACTCATTTTGTATTCTATCTCTAAGAGTGAAGCCATTTATCCACCTGTGCATCCTCAGATTTGTAACTCTTAACTTATTTTTATTCTTTTCTTTTAATGGCTAACATTTTACACTATAAAGCTTTGCAGGTCTTACACACCCTTCTATAATTTCCCTTAAGTTTAAGGGTTACTTTTCTATCACATTACTATATTATTGTCTTCCTCTACTTCAATCATTCAACTTCAATTATACTAATAATATCTCCTTCTATTTTACTATCACTTTAACTAATAGACTGAAGATATCTAAAATGTATACCCTTTATTAATCACTTTATTGCCTAAAGTCACAATCCCACCCACTAGATTTATTACTACTAAAATTACATTCCATGTACTTAGTTTTAGATCTACTTAAACAAAAACCTTTAAGCTTTATGGTTCACCTCCATAATTAAAAATTCCCTTCATCTCCCTCTCTAGTCTAATCAACAAAAAGAATATCATTAGCAAATAGCATTTACCAGGATACATCCTCTTACAAATGTCTAGTAAGAGCATCCATTACAAAATTAAAAAGATATGGGAATAAAGTTGATCCTTAATATAATCAAACTAAAATAAGAAAATACATGGTTAAACCACCTTGTGTTTGAACACAAGTAATTTCTCATGCATACATATCCTTATTGACTTGAATATAATAATAATAACTATTTCTCTATAACTCTCTAGAGCACTTCTTTTGGAACTTTATCATATGATTTCTCTATGTCCATAAATATTATATGTTGATCCTCCTTATTTTATATATACTTCGCCATGAAACCTCAATAAATGCATATCATATAGACCTACTCAACATGAATCTAAATTGATTTTGAGAAACATTTGTATCACATCATAACCTATGCTTAATAAATCTCTTGTAGTTTTAATGTATGGAACATTAACTAAATTCATCCATAATTCGCTCACACTTTTGTATCACCTTTATTCTTAAAAAGTGGAACCAAAACACTTCTTATATACTCATATGGCATATTTTTAGTCTTTAAAAAATTATTAAAAAGTTTTCTAAGCCATGAAATCTTATCTCCTAAGCATTTTTCACACCTTTAATGGAGTATCATTTGGTCCAATAACTTTTCAATACATCATTTTCTTTATAGCCTCTCTAACTTTGATTTTACTAATATGATGATAGAAATTAAAATATCTATTTCCATTATAGGTAGTAAATTCAATCATATTATCACAATTTTCTTTGAAAAGCTTATTAAAATATCTCATCCAACTTTGTTGAATATCCTCTTCTAATAATAACATTTTTTGGTCTTTATCCTTACCACACTTCTTTTAAACTAAATATTTACCTCTCCTATCTCTTTTCCTATGCTAACTTGTACATCTATCTTTTACCCTCATTAGTACCTAATTTATTATATAAATAACTAAAATCTAAATCCTTCACATTGCATAAGTCTTTCTTAGACTCCTTACAAACCAATTTATGTCATTCCTAATTTCATGAGATTTTATATTTTAAAAAAATTATATAACAAAGCATCTTATTTTGATATTTTTTTGCACATTTTTATTCCATTACCAACTATTTGTACTATTATAAGCTTTTCCTTTTGATACTCCAAGAAAATATTTTGAAATATTATTAATATCACTAACTATTTTTTCCATAAAATATTAGTTTCCTGAAGAACAATTAAAATATTATGCTCCTAAATTTTGCTCTTAAAAATATATATTTAATTATTCTTTACATTCCCCCAACTACTCTTAGGATAACATCTTTTTTTTATTTTTTCATATACTTCCCCTTCATCTTACAGTTTAAAACTAATAACCAAAGTTGGGTACATAAAATTTCACTCAGAATAACAATACAAAAATTATAAACTAAATAATTTATTTTTCTAATAAAAAAATAATTTAAGTTCTTCTATAACCATTCTTATAATTGATGTGATTCTCCTCTCTTTTCTTAGGTAAGATATTAACAATTACAAAATAATAAACTATAGCATAATCTAATATAGTTATATAAACTTCTTTAGGCCCTCCAAACCCATATCCACCATAAATGCTTTTAAAACCTTCTACCACTCTACCAACATGTTGATTTAAATCTAGTCCAATAAAAAATCTTTATTCAAGAGGTATCCTTAATATTAATTCTTCAATGTCATTCCAAAATTATAATTTTGAGCACATATTCAAACCTACTTGAAGAGCCTAAGCACTTATAAAATTAATATTTATAGCATCAAAATTAAATTTTTAAGCAATAATTATATCTCAATATCTATTAATTTCTACAACATTATCCTTCAAACTATTACCTATAATAAATTTATTTGAAAAATTGATAAGTGTAAGTAATTTATTATTTTGTGTTATATTTCTTGTGATAATGTGTTATTTTACTTGTGTTGTGCAGGAAAATATATAAAAAAGGCAAAAATTCTATGTAACACTAGTGTCTCAGCATCAGATGAATCAACACCGTAGAACCATCAAGGACACCATCAGAGCACGATAATATTGTCATGGTATCATAGACTTCTCTGTTTAGTAGTATTGTGGTGTCAAAATGTACTACTTAGGAGTGCCATATTCATTATCTTAATGTACCATGGTGTCAAAATCTATCAAACATTGGCACCAAATTTACCACTTGGGCATCATAGTGTTCAAAAGTCAGCAGTACCGCAACATACTAATTATAACTTTTTAAAGGATAAGATTATCTAGTTAAACGACATAACTATTCATTAAATAACATATTGATGTTAGTATGTTCTACCGCGGAGCGAAAACATTAGCATTGTCATGTTAGTTCATTTTATGGGTGCAGTGATGTCAATCTTTCAAACACCATATTTCCAATTTCCAATAAATAATCATTGTTTTATAATTTCAAGGGAGTTAAATCAGTTATCTAATTATAGTATTTTTCATAGTCTTCTTTAGCTCTATCTTAGAGTCAACTCTAAGGGATACTAGAGAAGTGTTAGATACAATTGTTAGAGTGTTTAGTTGGTGTTAGTGTGAGCAACTTTATATGTTAAGGAAGGAGTATAGAGGAGATACATATATCCTTCCTGGTGATATCATTATCTTGTATTTTTATTCTTCCATAATTTCAATCAAAATGAGTTTGCTTATCTTTCTTCCATGACTGGCTAATTATCTAGTTTTGGATTGATGATGTAGAGAATAATATTAAGTACAAATGAATATTCTTGTGCTATAAAGTAAATTTATATTTTTAATAATTTTTTCTCTTTATTTAACACACATAATAACCATATATGTAGTTAAAATCTAGTGTTATGTATAGCCTCGATGGAGGAATACAAAAGCAACCTTGAATATTAGAATAGTATTTTTGCATACCTATACATAAGATGAAAATATGCTAGGTTTTTAGGAAGATGATATAAATATAGGAGTTCGGAAAATATCCTTTTCTCCCTTATAAGCTAGATATATATCTAGGGATGCATATTCTTTGAATCACATTATAAAGAAGAATTTAATTAGGAAAGATTAATAATTTATATTCAAAAGTCAAAAATACATTATTTAGATATTATATTCATTATTTTTACTATTTTTATTCAGTGCTTAAATTTCCATAAAATCATTTTATTTTAGTATGATAATTTGCAATTAAAGTAAACACTAGTAGTTGATTACTAGAAAGCATACTTCATCGTAGCTTTGACACTCTAGTCTATTACTTTATAACTTCATTAAACATATATACTTGTATATATTAGGTGGGGTTTGTTATTTTTATATATATAAAAAAACTTAATCATTATATAGGAAGATAGAGCCTTAAATATTATTTTTTTAAAATTCAAAAATGCACTCTAAAACCCCCATCAAGTTTTTGTTGACATTGCTGGGGAAGTATTTTACTTTTTGAAGAAATTGAATAGCTAGGCCTACTTATATCTTTTAATTTTTATTTTTTAATTAATAATTATGTATTTAGTTGCATGCTTTATATCCATAGAAAGGAAATTTTGTCAATTGATTCTAAAATTGAAAGAACCCTTTCTAAAATATAAAAAACTAAAATAGATTTTGAAACTAATTGAACTTGTATTTGAGAAAAAGCATTCTATACCTCTGTTGACCTCATTTTTCTATGAATTTACTAAGGCCCTTCCAAACTCCAGATTAATTCTAGATCCTAGGATCCACTCTAGACCTTAAGATCCTTTCCTATATTCAGACCTCAGGATCTACTCTAGACCTTAGGATCCTTTCCTAGAGCCAGACCTTAGGGCCTACTCTAGAGCCTAGGATTCCCTTAGATCCTAGATCCTAGAACCCCTCTAGATCTTAGGACCAATCTAGTTCCAAATCAATCCCTACCCTTGATCAACTTGAATCTCAAATAAATCCCCACCTTTGATCAACTTTAACTTCAACTTAATCCCTACCCTTGATTGATTCAAAACTCAAATCTCATTCAATTCAAACCCCAATTAATTCAAATTCCAAACACATCCAAACTTTGATCCAATCCACTTGAGAATCCAAATTCCAACCTAAACTTTGACCCTACCTTTGATTTAGCTTTGACCCTATCCATTCATTAACCATCACCACATGATTGTAAATGATTTGGATACTCCAATCATTCAAATTTGAAATCCATTCCAAATTCAGAAATCCAGACTCAAATCCAAAGTCTTGAGGCCTTGTCCTAATCAAACTTTTTAAAGATTTTTCAAACATCTCAAAACCAAGTCAAATGGCCTCTAATTTAGGGTCTATCACTTGCAAAGTGATAATACATGTCTTTAGAGGCTACCCTCCAATTTTGAGCCCATTCTGAGGTTTCTAACCCCAGAATCTGAATTAAAATCCAAAGGCTGTAAAACCTTCAAATATTTACAGCCAATGCCACTAAACCTAACCCCTTGAAGATTTTGATCTTGGAGCCCTTATCAAAGCCTCCAATCACTTCCAGACTCTTGATTTTAACCCATTGAGCAGTAAACTGCATTTTTCAGACCCATGTTTGACCCTAGTTGACCAATGGGTCAAAATTGACCAAAATACCCTTATGGGATTTCAAATGGCCATTTCAACCCAAATCAATTCTAAACTCTTTGAAACCACTTTCAATGAATTTCAAATATCAAACCGAACTTGTTGAACTCAAACCCAGACCTTGGGTCAACCTGGTTGACCAAGTCAACCAAGTTTGACCCATGGACCCATACACCCCTCCTCTTTCAAATTTTTGAACCAAGTCCATTCCAAGTCCTTTGAATGCATGGGATGACACCTTGGGTACCCAAGAGACCCCTCTTACTAACACAAGCCTTGGGTTCACTTTGGTTAGCCATATGGCTTGACCCAAGTGACCAAAGAGAGGCCTCCCTTGAGCCATCTTTTGATCTTAATCAAATTGAATCCAAGTCAAGGTGCTATTGAGTTTCCATTGACCCAATACACCTTCCTTGATCATCCCAACCCTTGGGCTCACTTGGGTTAAGAATTAGGCTAACCCAAAGTGCCCAAAAGCACTTGGGATTGAGCCAACTCTCAACCTAAGCACAATTGAACCTGACCAACACCTCCCATAAGTTGCCCTAGGTCCAATACACCCCCTTCAGCCAGCCCATGCCTTGGGCTAGCTTGGGTCAAGAGTTAGACTATCCCAAAGTAGCCAAAAACACTTGGACCTGAGCCATCTTCTAGCTCAAATCAAATTGGATCCAATTGCCACTTGCGTTGGGTGCACCAGACCCAGACCTGTCTCCCATACCAAACCCAGGGTCTGACCTGACCTGGATCAAGCTCAATTCGACTCGAACTGAGCAGGTTTCAGTCTGACACGGCCACCAGTTCGATCCAGGCCTCCCCAGGCCAAATTGACTTCACCCCTGGCTCCAGCATTTCCCCATCAGTCTCCCCCAGTCAACCCGACCAAGACCATGGTCGGCGGCTGTCAGAACCAATAGGAAATGAGCTTCGGTGGTCCCCCCCAGACAATTCCTGGCTCAAGGCTGCTGCCCACGGGTTTGATCTCCACGGTCCCCCTGGACATCGCCATCATCCACCTGGTAACAATCCGAGCCTCCTCCAGCTCAATCCCGGCCGTCCAAGCTCCTGAAGGTTGGCCGAATACCCCCGAGCTCGCCAGACCTCCAGGGGCATTGGCATTCGCTCTCATTCGATTCCCAAATCTCCTTCAAGCTCCCAGAAGCTTCCTTTGAGTGCAGAGACAGATCCTTCCTTCCGTTCGAGCAAGCGCCCGTGAGAGCCTTCAGCGTCCCGCTCAAAGTCACACCTCCGGCCGTCCTCCGGTCCCGACACCTGAAGGAGAACTGTTCGCCACCATCCCCTGAAGCTTCCTGATAGAGAAGCTCATTTGTTGAGGCCTTCTCTGCGGTAATTTCTCCATCCCGAGCTCCCTAACTAGGCAGTTTGCTCAAGTGTGAAGGAAACCTTCACCCCAACGGATCTCCACCATTGGATTGAAGGTTCCCACCATCTTGATCCTCCCTGTGAAATTTCATCGGAGTGCGCTGGCGGGATCGCCCGGATCATGCCGGAGAAGCCCTACGGTCTCGGATACGAGCGGGAGGTTGAAGACCAAATCCCAGCAGTTGATCTTGATCAACGGCTCGGATTAAATCCCGCAGTATCGGAACACTGTTAATCCCAGCCGTTCGATCCGCCATCCAATGGCTGTGGTTAACCCGGTCGTTAACCGTTAGCTCCAATCATTGCCTGGCGAATCGACGCGCGGCGCGTGTCAACGGTTGCTGACTGTGTAATTGCCGGATTAATAAATCCAGAAATTCAAGAGAACTTCAAAAATTCATAACTCCCTGCATACTTGTCCAAATTAGGTGTTCTGAGGCTCATTGGAAAGGTCTCAGGGAGCACTACAAAAGCCCTATGGTTCCAGATCCTTGTTAGGTCAGTCTTAGGTTTAATTTAATTTGAGTATTTTATGAATTTCTTTAATTACTTTTTAAATACATATCCACCAGGTCTGGAATTTAGGGAGATTGAAATTGGACATGTTTCTGACATGTCCAAATTTTATCTCCCCATTTTAAGTTGTTCAAGGGCATTTTCCCCAAATTTTTAAGTTTAAGGGTCTTGGTTTGACTCTTAAATTCAAAAGGGTATATAGACCTATCCAATGGGATTTAGGGTGTGATTTTTGGTGTGATGATGATGTGTAGGATAAGGAGTGTAGAGCCACAGATTTTGACCCAATCCAAGCCTAGGATAGACCCCCATAGTGATTTGAAGGTGACTTAGAGCTCACCTTGGGTGGTTTGGTTAACCACCCTAGATTACTCCAATTGAGCTCAAATTTGGTGGGATTAGTCCTTAGGGTCAGGTGATCCTATGGTCCAAATTTCATCAAATTTAGAGTTCATTTGGTTCCCCAAGTAGGAGCCTCAAAAATCCTTCTTAGAAATGACCTTAATCCTGATTAATTGATAATGAGCTATTCTTAACCTGTAAAATTCATTAAAATGTCCTTAAATACCCTTGATTGATCCCTTAATCAATAAGAATTGAAACCCTCTTTGATTGATCTCTAAATTTGTCTTAGTTTGATCCTTAGGTAATTAGGGTCTAATCAATTTTAATAAAATCTTAAAAATCTCAAAAGGGATCTAAGCACTTGCTGATCTATCCTTAGGTCATTTATGACCTTTGGAATTGATCTCAAGGAAATTAGGGCTCATTTGGGTTCAAATTCTTAAGTAGACCCTTTAGTCGTTGTAACTTGATAATCCCTACGAGTGTGTAAAATTCCTAAAATTCACTCTTAACTATAGAAAAATTTTGATTAATCAATTTAGTGGATAGTGACTTCAATTAGAATTCATCACTTCCTAGAAACATCAAACCTCCATAATTTAGCTAAAACCAAGGACACAGCATCTTAGGTGACCTTAGGTCAGAACGGGCCATAACTTCTAAAAATCATCTCTCTTCATAGAAAACTCCAAATTGAGTGTGCCACCTGTCTAATGACTCATAATTAGGTCTAGTATTTATTAAAAATCTGAAACCCTTAAGATTAACTCTAATTTTAAAAGCCAAATATTGACCCCTTAGTTAACGTATCCGGATAACCCCCCCTTAAAACCTATTAATTTCTCTAACCTTTAAAATTCTTCTAATAGGTCATTAAAAATCTCAACCAACCCTTTAAAATCAGTAATCAATTCCCCTAATATTAATTCACTTCTTTAATTTCAACCAATTTAAAATAACTTAATTAACCCTGATTACTACTAGGTAACCGAGGCCTACGAGGCTATTAGCTTAGCCCCAAGGAAGGTGAAATAAACTTCACGGCCTCAGTGCGAAACAAAGGTAGTAATAAATTAACTTTTAAAATATGTTTAATTAAAATTCTTAATCTACTAATATTTAACTTTTAACCAAAATTCCTATTTAAGCCTTAACAAATCCAGACTTTTAGACAACTTTAACCAATCACCCACTTCAGGACCTACCCCAACCACACAACCTTTTACACACACTATAGATGATGTGCTAGGACAACCAACTCTAGATCTAGGTTAGGCCGGTGTTTACTTTACTGCTGTGTGCCGGATTTTTCGTGGTTTTCACTGCATGTTGTAGATGAAATTGCATTGCTGTGTCTGCTTACTTTTCTGTACTCTGTGGATGGATTGATGGGTTTGGCGGCTAGATTATCCTTAGGTTAGGTACGATCTGGATGTTCACATAATTTTCTGCAAGTGGCCACGCTCATGCAGGGCAACAAAAGGGGGGCTAAGTTATGAGGACGAGGTGCCGGACCTGGGGAAGCCCAGTCTTCTAAAAAATTATTTTTTAAGCCTATTTTTTAAAATTTCAAGCATACTTGATTTAGAAGTCATCGACCAGCATGCATTGCATTAGATACAAATTAAAAGTGTCAAAGAATTTTAATTGCATCAAATTAGCATTTTAGCACCCAACATAAGTTAAAGGGGGCCAATTAGGAAAATTTCTAGATGTCGGCCTCGACTCCCCAAAACTTTAAGTACAACGTCCCTACCACTCTTTCATATAAGACCGGATTCATATATTTTAAATCGATTAGGTGGTTAGCTGGTTCCCTAATTCAGGCCGGGGTAAGTCCAGGTTCTACACTGCATTAGTTAGGTTCGGACGATTGTGGTCCAGCATCCAAATTAGATTTAGGATATGGGGCATATCTTTTGATTATAAAACCCCAATTTCGGGAATATTATCCCAAATTTCTAATAAAATGCTCAACTTAAATTAAATCTCTTTTCGATCCTAAAATGTAAAGCCCAACACTTAGACTATGTTAGGACACTTCCGGATGGTTCTTAAATCTCAAGGTGTCCCCTACCTCTCCTCCTTTGACTCTATTTATAACTGCTCAATTTTGATCCATTCCCTTTTTAGTTTCTAAAATTCATCTCTTCTTGATATCACTCCTAGAAAATCTAACAAAATTTTATTCTTATTTTAATTGAGAGTATTCGTGGGGGGTTTTATCTCCCTACGATGTAATTAACTACGAGGGCTTGCGCTCGTAGGAGATTTGGAACCATACACACCTGATTTCAAAATCGATCTTTTTAAAATCTCTTTAGATTTCTTTGGGAAAAGTTAAAGAGTGACTGCCGTTATCATATTAGAAGAATTTCCATTGAAAGTTGTTGTCTCCCCTCTCGAGAGATACACCCTTCTTTGGTAAAACTTTGGAAATGAATTCGGCAATCATACTCCTTGAATATTATAACTGGATTATTTAGTTGAACTCTGCTTCATCCCCTCGGGGTTGTGTCGATTTCTCTTTAGAATTTAGTCATGATATTCAAGATGAATCTCACAATTCTAAGTCTGAACGCCGTTATGGAATTCTATTTTCATCCTTCGGGGTGATATATTTTTCCGAATGAGTGGGTTCGACTTCTAGAGTTAAGATTCAATCTCAATTCTAAAATTCCCAAAGAAAACTAATATTTTTCAAAACCTGTTTTCAAAATTCCACCAACAAAAAAATGGCATTCCCGGTGGGACAAATCTCTCTCTCCATCTTTAATAAGGATGAAATTTTGTTTGATCGGTAGTCTTAACTAACTTCCTTCCGTTGGTCCCTTGACCCATTTCTTCCTTGGGGAGTGTGGCCAACTTCTAAAAAATTATAATAATTTTAAAACATTAAAAGAAAGGTTTTACCTCCCAAATTTTGTCCTTTTGATCGTCTTCATTTTGACCTTCTGCCTTGGGATTTCCTATGAGGCGACAGTGTCAAATCAGGTCCCCAAATATTCTTTTAAAATTTTGACTAACAAATGTCACATTCAATATATCTTTTCTTTTCAAATTGAAAGGAGTTTGAAAAATCTTTGACTTTAAGAAAGTTTTGAAGTATTTTAGTCTTAACCCCTTCACTCTCTTCGAACTTCTAGGAATAGAGAGGGTTAAACCATTTACTTTGCTTGGGTTTTTCTTACAATTCCATAAGTCTTCGGGCTAGGGGAAACTCTGTCCGTTGTGTTTTGGATTCTGTAGAAAAAACCCCATCTTAAGTCATTTGAGATTCAAATTCCCTTCAAAATATGGAAAGAAAGATAATAACGATTTTCTCCAAATTTCAAACCTTCATATATTACCCCATACAATCATCTTATGGGCTAACATATGTTGACCTTTTGACAAAACTTTCCTTTTGGCATGTATTTAGTCTCTTTACCTTCCTAACGTGTGTTGGGTGTGTTTTTTTTATCACTCAGCATGTGTTGGAAGGTTGGGATTAGTCTACAAGCCTTAAGTTTCAAAATAACAAACTCTTTTCCACTCCTTTTAAAAGGAAATCTAATTTCAATCCTCTCTTTAACTTTCAGAAAATTCAAATGGCTGGTCAATTGATCTTCTCTTTCGACCGAGCGTTATCCTCGACTGTTAATGACCAAGGGAACACCATCATCTTTGGAATGGGATTCAGCACCCTTGAACTTTTTATGGATGGACACCAGATTGTTAGCTTGGATGCCAGTAAGGAAGTTCCTCCAGTGGTAGAGTTGATTGTGGGATCTGCACCCACCTTGCCAGTGATTAGTGATGATCAGAAACAATCTGAGCCAGTTGTTGAGCCTCCCACTGAAGTCAAGTCTGTTTTTGAAGAAGGATCTAGTTCTTGACTTAACTTTTCCACTAAGAACTAAAGGAAGAACTATTTGAGGAGACTTAGGAAGAAGATTTCTAAGGCAAAGAGGATCGTGCCTTTTAAGACTTTAGCTCAAGTAGAGCCTGAGGCTGACGAGGAGCTACCTATTCCTGCTTCCTCTCCTCTTCTGAAAGGGAGCCGTTTCTATCCATTAGCTTCTGCTCAAGGGAAGGAGAGGATAGCTAGGATAGCTCATTCCCCACCATGCCCGGTCGACTACTCGACTAAAAAGACTTCAAAAGAAAAGCATATGCAGAAAACAAGGTCTTTGAGAAATATAATCCATACTTGTGCTGCACAATCTGGGCAAACAAAAGAGCAGTACCTGAAACAGTTAAAGGGAGTGATCTCTCATCGCTTCCAAAAAGAAGTATTGAAAGAAGAGGCGTCTGAGGAAAATAATTTGACTCCACAACCTGTTAGGTGAAATAAGAAGTATATCAGACAGCCCGCCACTTCAGTACTAGTTGATGGATACCACGGGGCGCCACGCCCTCGTTCTTTCAAGACGGAGGGCATTGTGTTGACTGGGTCCGAGAGATGCCACCATTCTGTTGGTAGACCCCCGGTACCCCTTCCAGAGCTGTAAGGTTGGCCTCAGTAGTTGTCAAAACAAAGGGGAATGAGACTTTAAAACATCCAGACATCAAGGGCAAGAGGCCCAAATCCCCTGAGAAGAAGTTTGTTCCAAAAAGGACTAAGTTGGAGGGTTTACCACCACCTCCAAGAACCTCTAAGTTCATTCTCCAACTCCAACGAGTCCCAGCTAGACCTCATCCAGTTTTGATTGAGTCAACGGATGTTCAATCTAGTACTCCAGCTGTTACAGTAAATAGTTCTCTTACAGTCAGTCCAGTTCCTGATTCAGTGATGATTCCAGTTGATGATCCAGTGGTTGACAGCTTAGATCCATGTGTCATTCCTGGGCTTCCTACACAAGAGTCTGAGGACCTTACCCTACCGGATGTAGGAGCTATTTACCTACAGGCTCCTCCTTCACCTCATAAGGTATATGTCCCTCTCCCTGTAGAGAATGCCACTTCTCTGACTACCGATCTTGGGATAGTCGATAAGGAAGGAAGTTACCTAGATCTTGAGATAGAGAAGAGCTAGTTACAGAGTCTCAGTCAGATCCTAACTCGAAACTTACAGAAATCATTGCTCTCCTGGATTCTGAAGAGTTGTTTGATATGGCCGAATATAAGGGATCCTTACCCCTCGACCCTAAGTCAATTGGGGATAGACCAGTTGAGGAGGTAGTACAAGAGATAAGAAACATTCTGTTAAACAAAGAGGGAATGGCTTCTTTTGATCCAGACCTGGATGACCTCCTTGGAGAGGAAGACGACTATGTTGGTAGTGTCTCCATGGTCGAAACTAGAGGTTCCAACAAGGAGGCCGAACCTGGTAGACGCCGGCTTGCTAGAGACGATGACCCACAGGTTGTTGGGTCCGATTCAGATGAGTCCATAAGGGCTAGGTGTGAATAACATATTAAAGATTTGGAAAACCAGTTGACAACTATGATATCACAAGTCAGAGAAATGCAAGAAAGATTCGATAAGTCAGAGCAGGATTCACTTAATGTTCAACAAACGGCTCAAGAGATTGTGAAAAAAGTTAGAAAGATAGAATCTGGTCCCAAGCCTCCTGAGTTGACACCAGTGATTCCTCCTTGCCTATCAGAGGCATCTCCAGCATCACCTACAGTTCCCCCTGCTCCTTCAACTCTGCCCCAGAAAGATATTAAGCAACTGATTGAGGACCAGGTAAGGGAGGCCTTAGCTTTTTCCCAAGGAACCGCATCTATTCCAAAGGGTAGACCCTACCCCGAAGAATATAATTCAGTTCCTTATCCAAAAGGCTCCGTGCCACCAACTTTAAAATTTTCACTGGATTAGAAAACCCGAGACAGCATGTAGCCCACTTCAGAGCAAGTTGTTGCAATGCGGGAGGGTCAGATGCTCTACTATTTCGCCAATTTGTAAGTAGTCTATCCGGCATCGCTTTTGAATGGTACGTCGATCTGCCTAATGGTTCAGTTAAAACCTTTAGCGATCTAGAAAACCTTTTTCTTAAAAGATTTTATGGAGTGCAACAACGAACAACTGTGGGCGATCTTGTTGTTGAGAAACAAAAGCCAGGAGAGTCTCTGGTTGAGTACATCTTGAGGTGGCGAAACCTCTCAATGAAGTGTGAACCCCAGTTGCAAGAGCAACTTGCGGTGGAGATCCTTCTTAAGAATATCCACGGCCCTGTTGCTTTTCTCCTGAAGGGTTTCACTATTAAAATTTTTGAAAAACTTCTTAATAAGGCTAGCAATTTACAGGAAGAGGCTCATAAGATGCCATTCCTACAAGAGAAGTCTGAAGACAAGAAGGGTCCGAGATTGGTTAAGACTTTTGAGAAGAAGGCAGTAGTGTCGGCAGTTGACAAGGGAAAAAGGCCAATGACTAGTCAGCCCAGTGTTCCTCCACCACCGCCACCACAGCCATCTCAGAGACAGCCCTTTCAGGTCACTCCCCAGTACACCAGAGATCCTAACTATGTCCCTTTTAGAGAGAGATTGACAAAACCATATCCATTTAAGAGGGAAGCAGTTATGAAGATTTTCAGGAGTCTGTTAAAGAAACTAGATTTTCAGTTGCCAAAGGCCAGGAGGCCTGAGGATGAGAGCAAGAAAGATGATCCCAAGTATTGCCAGTACCACAGGATGCTTAGTCACCCTCTTGAGGATTGTGTTGTGTTCAAAGATTGGCTTGAGAGGAACTACACCCAAGGTAACATTATAATACCTAAGGAATACTTGGTCGATCCAGAGAAAGCTTCAATTAAAACCATTTCAGGTAATCCTCTTAACTCTTCTTATTTTGTTGAAGATGGTTGGGACATTGCTTTGTCTTGGGCACTTAAAAAGTCGATTAACAAGTATTTTTGTCTTTCTCAACAGCTGACTACGATAGCCCAGGCCCCGACGTGGAGGGTTGACCTGGACACTTCGCAGGAGGATGTTGAGCCACTTTCCTCTCCAGTAGTCACAGGAACTACTATCTAATGCTTAAAAGAAAAAGAAGTTGATTTTGTAGAGAGGAAGTGTGTAGATGAGAGATGTATTAGGATGGCGGATGGGGGTGTTAAAACCCTCTCCCCTCTTTTGTTATCTGACTTTTACTTTGCCCCATCAAAAACGAAGGGTCAGAAGATGAATAAAAAACATTCTTCTGCTTCTATCTTGATGATTAACCATGGAAATGAAATGCAAGTTGATGACTCTCCTATTTTAAATCAAAATTCTGGTGAAGAAAGTCTTAATATCAAAGAGATTGACCTTGCCGAATCAGCTATTCAAGAAGAGGTCGAATGTGAAGCTTTATCTGAAAGTGATTTCCCTCAAATCAATTTCCAAGGAAATCCTATCTTGATAGAACTTTCAGATTCTGACTCGCTTTCGGGAAGTGATGATCCAACGCCTATGGTGTGCTTAGACGCTGCCCTAGTTTGGCCTCCCGAAGATATCGAGCAGGTGCAACTCCGTGGCGGTAAAGTCTTACCCCCGAGGCTTCCCCCTCAGGAGAAAGGCAAGAAAATTCCCTTCGAAGATTTAAATCCAAACTCCCCTCAACAACCAGACTTTCCCTTAATTCCTCCGGGTTTTGAATCTGTCGTTCCTAAGGTTGATTACAACGTTTTAGCTCACCTTAGGAAGTTGCCAGTGAAATTAAGCATTTATGATGCCATCCTTCTCTCCAAATAAATCAGGGAGTCTTTAATTAAAGCACTTCTCGACCCCGAGATTTGTTTAGCCCAGTTAGCTGCAACTTCAAAAGGTGAGGCATTTTACTTCAAAGAGGTTCTTGGAGTTACCTTTTAAGATGAAGACTTGCTCTTGAGAACTTCTGACCATAATCGTCCCCTTTACATCATAGTAGATGTGGGAAACTTTAAGTTATCAAGAGTTCTTATTGATCCGGGTGCATCGGTCAACATAATGAACTTAAAGACCCTCGCATACCTCAGAGTTGATAGTAGCAAGCTCTCAACCGATAGGTTGGTGCTTCGTGGGTTCAATGAAAAGGGAGAGAGGGCTTTGGGTTCAATCACCTTACTCTTACAAATAGGAGATTTGAAAACTGAAGCTAAATTTCATATAATGGATTCGGCAACATCCTTTAAAGCTCTTTTAGGTAGACCTTGGATTCATGAATATAGTCTACCCTTCACCAATGCATCAAGTACCAACGAGATGGCATTGAACATGAGATTAAGGGTGATCTGCAACCGTTTTCTATTCAAGAAATCAGGATCTACGAAGATGCTACATATTTTGTTCCAAAAGGGTCCTCATCCCGCTCTAAGCTAGAGATCAAAATTGAGGAGAAGTTTGTTGGACAAAAGTCCATTCAAAAGAAAGAAAAAGAGAAAGAAAAAGCAAAATGTGTTGATCAAGAAATGATACAATTAAGTAGTGAAGACGACTCCGACATCGTTATCCTTAGGCCTCCAAACGCATTACCTCAAAGAGGTGGGAGGATGGCCTTAAGGGAACGAGATCGAGGTCGTGCTTCATCCGAGAGGAGAACAACACCTGTTTATATCAATTTGGAATCGGATTCCGATATTGAGTCCAAGGACCAAGGTGCTTCCTTCTCCCTCAATTACAAAAATACAAATACTTCTCGAAAATTTGATCTCACCTTAGAAGAAGACAGTGACATTGAGGAAGAAATTGTAAACATAAAAAGTGACGAGCCTGAATTAACAATGTACGAAAAGCTCAGTAGAAGGATTGAGGCCCTTTCTCTGACCCCACTGTCAGCTGGCAGGATTGTAGGGTTAGAAGTTCAAGTGGCCCCCAACTTGAATGGTGAAGTAAAGAAAGTCCAGAAGTTCTTTCCTGGCTCCTCCTCCGCAAGGGATGAAAGTGATGTAACCCTTGAGGAGGCAGATTTTAATGAATTAATAGAATTACCTTTCGACTACTTCCTTGTTTGTGTGAAAAATACTTTCTCTAAAGGTTTTGTACCATACCGATGGACTAAGGGTCTGGCCAGATACCACGAAAATATTTGGAAAACAAGAATTAAAGATAATCCTACAAGTGGTATCGGCTTTGGAACCGTTAGTTCATTCGATGATGATGAGTATTGCCTAATGATAACTTACCATCTTGAATCGCCAAATGTCCCTACAGATCCTTTCTATGCTCTTTATGGCCTCTGTTTGGAGACTTTAGATGATCCCGATGACCTTCAATTTCGGGATGCACCCCCTGAATTAGAAGAGGAAATTAAATCGACAGTCGATGAATTAAAAGAAATTAACTTGGGAACCGATGACAACCCCTGTCCAATCTTCATAAGTGCTCTATTGAGCGAGGGTGAAACCAAAGATTTGATTCAACTTTTGTCTGAGTTTAGGGATTGCTTTGCCTGGACATACGATGAAATGTCAGGCTTACCTGCTGAGGTAGCAGTTCATAAACTTGGAGTTCGGCACGATGCCGTTCCTGTCAAACAAGCTCCTCGACGCATGCGCTTAGAAATTGAACAGCAAGTCGGTTCTGAGGTTAAGAAATTGGCCGAAGCTGGGTTTATTCGGGAGAAACAATACCCCTCTTGGGTAGCCAGCGTCGTGCCGGTCCGAAAGAAGAACGGTCAAATTCGGATTTACGTCGATTATCGGGATCTGAATAAGGCATGTCCTAAGGACGAGTTCCCTCTGCCAATACCAGAAATCATGGTGGATATTGCCTCCTCACATGCCATTTTCTCATTCATGGATGGCTCATCGGGTTATAACCAAATCAAGATGTCTCCAGAAGATGAGAGAAATACGGCGTTCATAACCCCTATTGTAATCTTTTGTTATAAGGTGATGCCATTTGGCTTAAAGAATAACGGAGCAACCTACCAACGGGCCATGACCCGTATCTTTGACGACTTAATTCACAATCAAGTTGAGTGCTATATTGATTATTTAGTTGTCAAGAGCAAGGTTAAAGAGGCTCACCTGTGTGACTTAAGAGTTGTTTTTGAACAGTTGTGCCGCTACGATTTGAAAATGAATCCATTGAAGTGTGCCTTTGGCGTCACCTCAGGGAAGTTCTTAGGATTCGTAGTGAGGCACCGCAAAATTGAGATTGACCCTGCTAAAATTGAAGCCATCTTAAATATGCCATCTCCTAAGAGCCTTACCCAGTTAAGGTCTCTACAAGATAGATTGGCGTATATAAGGAGGTTTATTTCTAATCTTTCCGGGAGATGTCAACCTTTTTCTGTCCTTGCGAAGAAAGACGCTAAGTTCGTATGGGATGAGAAGTGTCAAAATGCTTTCGATGACATTAAACAATATCTTTCTAATCCGCTAGTTTTGGCAGCTCCAATTCCGGGAAAGCCGTTAATTCTCTACACCGCAGCCTTAAATGAGTCTTTAGGCGCCCTGTTGGCTCAAGTCAACGACGAGGGGAAAGAGAATTTCTCTCTATTACCTTAGTCGAAGACTTCTTCCTATTGAAATTCGATACCCATCAATTGAGAAGCATTGTCTTGCATTGGTCTTTGCAGCTCAGAAACTGAGGCACTACATTCTCTCCCACTCAATCAGTTTAATTTTAAGACTTAATCCTTTGCAATATCTTATGACCCGACCTACGTTGTCAGGACGCTTATCTCACTGGTCTATGATATTACTGTAATTTGAGATTACTTTCACTCCTCTTCGTGCTGTGAAAGGACAAGCTGTCGCTGATTTTCTGGCAGAACACCCGCTGCCGGCAGATTCTCCTCTAAATGATGATCTACCCGATGAATAAATCATGAGTTTGAGGGAATCTGACGAGGCCATCTGGGAATTATATTTTGATGGAGCAGCATCATCTCGTAGGTGTGCAACCCAACAATCTATATTTCCTGGAAAGGCCGGAGTCGGTCTAATTTTCATAACGCCGGAAAAATGAATGATGCATTTTTACTACCATTTATCGGAGCCCTGCACAAACAACGAGGCTGAATATGAGGCTCTGATAATCGGTTTGGAACTTGCAATTCTAATGGAAATTAAAGAGATTAAGATCTTTGGAGATTCCCAGTTGGTGATTAACCAAGTGGCCGGAACTTATAAAGACTTGAATCCTAATCTTCTAAGATATCACCAGTACACACTTTACTTGTTGGAACAAATTCCTACTGCTACTTTGTATAGGGTTCCCCGTGGAAGCAATTCCGCGACGGATGCCTTAGCAAAACTAGCAAAGGAATTTTCCTGTCTGAGGAGGATTCCATCCCTATAGAGATTCAGGGTCGTAAAGCCCTCTCTCTTATAGATTTGGAGCACATAAGTAAGACTCCCCTTCAGATCCTTTCAGCCTCTTTGACAACTGATGAAGAAGGCGATTGGAGACGACCCTTAATCGACTACCTTAAAGAAGGGAAGCTTCCCCAGGATAAATCACTCTCCAACCAGATTAAGAAACGTGCCCTATCACACGCACTAGTCAACAATTTGCTATACCGTCAGTCCTTCGATCACATGTGGCTGCGCTGTTTGAACCAGCGAGAAGCTCTGAAGATTGTTAATGAGGTTCATTCAGGACTATGCGGTGCACATCAATCAGGTCCAAAAATGAAATTGAGGATTAAAAGACTTGGATACTACTGGCCTATAATGATTGACGATTGCATGAATACTGCAAAGCACTGTCATCAATGTCAGGTCCATGGTGAGGTTTTACATCAGCCGCCTAATGTGTTACACCTTACGATAGCCTCGTGGCCCTTCGATAGTTGGGGCACAGATATCATTGGGTCGATTGACCCTCCTTCCACGAGAGGTCATCATTTCATATTAGCAGCAACTGATTACTTTTCAAAGTGGGCGGAAGCAATTCCCCTACGCAACGTGACATCACACCATGTTTTAAAATTCTTTCGTGACCATATCGTATATCGATTCGTCGTACCCCGCAGAATCATATCCGATAATGGGTCCGCATTCAAGTCTAAAAAAATCAACAGTTTTGTGAGGCGCCATAATATTGATTGGAGATACTCGACGATCTATTACCCTCGGGCAAATGGATTGGCTGAGGCCTTCAACAAAACCTTGGTGCAAATTGTTAAAAAGACCCTTGATGATAATAAATGACAGTGGGATGAGCGGTTGGTGGAAGCTTTGTGGGCTTATCGTACCATTTATAGAACCCCGACCCAATCCACCCCATTTTCACTAGTGTATGGATCTGAGGCCGTTTTACCCTTAGAAATACAAATCCCTTCGCTCAAGATTGCAGTTCAGAATCAAATCACAAATGAACAAAATGCAAAACTGTGGTTGGAAGAACTCAAAGGCCTTGAAGAGCAACGTCTCCAAGCTCAACAAAGTTTAGAGTTATATAAGTCTCGTATGGTTCAAGCCCATGATAAACTAGTGCGACCTAGGACCTTCCAAGCAGGAGACTTGGTGTTGGTCCTTCGGAGGCCTATCTTAGCCCATAGAAAGTTGGGAGGCAAATTCGAACCTACTTGGGAAGGACCCTTCGTTATAGAGACTGTCTACGAAGGAGGCTAGTATCAGTTAGTAGATTGTAATGGAAACCACCCAATGCTACCTGTCAATGGGCATTTCCTTAAGAAATACTATGCTTGATGTAGCTCATCTTACCAATTAATAAAATTTCCCTTTCTTGATGCGCCACTCAATTCTTTCCTTTTTAAGTTCTTTCACCTTTTAACGCTCTTCGCCTTCTCCTTAGGGTCGGATCGTTCCCTCCCTTAGGATCGCACCTCGCTAGTGGTGGAATACGCCCTCCTAGCACCACCCTGGCATTTGAACTGGGGATTAGTTGTGGGGTACGCCCTTCGTGGCACCATCCTGATTCCCATTCGCTAGTGGTGGAGTACGCCCTTCGTGGCACCATCCTAGTTTGCCAGTTTCGGTCCTCTGTGTGGACCAAGTTTCCTCCCCACATAATTATTCGCAAGTGGTGGAGTACGCCGTTCGTGGCACCATCCTAGTTTGTCAGTTTCTGTCCTTTGTGTGGAGCAAGTTTCCTCCCCACATGACCATTCGCTAGTGGTGGAGTACGCCCTTCGTGGCGCCATCCTAGTTTACCATTTTTGGTCCTCTGTGTGGAGCAAGTTTTCTCCCCACATGACCATTCGCTAGTGGTGGAGTACGCCCTTCATGGCACCATCCTAGTTTGCTAGTTAATTTGCCTATTTTGAGTAAGTCTTCTATCAGCATCCTATAGGACTAAGGTTGGGCGATGCCCTTCCTTAGACCCAAGGCTAGGTATTCCCTACCTTGGTTTCCAGTTAATTCGTCTACTAGGAGTAAGTCTTCTATCAGCATCCTGTAGACCTAAGGTTGGATGATGCCCTTCCTTAGACCCAAAGCTAGGTATTCCATACTTTGGTTTCAAGTTAATTTGCCTATTTGGAGTAAGTCTTCTATCAGCATCCTATAGTCCTAAGGTTGGGTGATGCCCTTCCTTAGACCCAAGGCTAGGTATTCCCTACCTTGGTTTCCAGTTAAAATCCGCTTATTTGGAGTAAGTCTTCTATCAGCATCCTATAGGCCTAAGGTTGGGTGATGCCCTTCCTTAGACCCAAGGCTAGGTATTCCCTACCTTGGTTTCCAGTTAATCCGTCGACTAGGAGTAAGTCTTCTATCAGCATCGTGTAGACCTAAGGTTGGGTGATGCCCTTCCTTAGACCCAAAGCTAGGTATTCTCTACTTTAGTTTCCAGTTAATTTGCCTATTTGGAGTAAGTCTTCTATCAGCATCCTATAGGCCTAAGGTTGGGTGATGCCCTTCCTTAGACCCAAGGCTAGGTATTCCCTACCTTGGTTTCCAGTTAATCTGTCTACTAGGAGTAAGTCTTCTATCAGCATCCTGTAGACCTAAGGTTGGGTGATGCCCTTGCTTAGACCCAAAGCTAGGTATTCCCTACTTTGGTTTCCAATTAATTTGCCTATTTGGAGTAAGTCTTCTATCAGCATCCTATAGGCCTAAGGTTGGGTTATGCCCTTCCTTAGACCCAAGGCTAGGTATTCCCTACCTTGGTTTCCAGTTAATCCGTCTACTAGGAGTAAGTCTTCTATCAGCATCCTGTAGACCTAAGGTTGAGTGATGCCCTTCCTTAGACCCAAAGCTAGGTATTCCCTACTTTGGTTTCCAGTTAATTTGCCTATTTGGAGTAAGTCTTCTATCAGCATCCTGTAGGCCTACGGTTGGGTGATGCCTTTCCTTAGACCCAAGGTTAGGTATTCCCTTCCTTGATTTCTTCAGTTTTCCTTATCTGATAGGTGTAAGCCTTCCATTAGCATCTTGTAGGCCTGAGGTTGGGAGATCACCTCCCTCCCATCCTTGAGATCCCACTTCTATTCGGTCAACGCCAATGTGTGCAGCAGAAGTTCCTTCTCCACACACATTGGGGGTCCATTTATTGACCTTATTTTTGTATGAGGTCACTAAGGCCCTTCCAAACTCCAGATTAATTCTACATCCTAGGATCCACTCTAGACCTTAAGATCCTTTCCTGTATCCAGACCTCAGGATCTACTCTAGACCTTAGGATCCTTTCCTAGAGCCAGACCTTAGGGCCTACTCTAGAGCCTATGATTCCCTTAGATCCTAGATCCTAGAACCCCTCTAGATCTTAGGACCAATCTAGTTCCAAATCAATCCCTACCCTTGATCAACTTCAATCTCAAATCAATCCCCACCTTTGATCAACTCCAACTTCAACTTAATCCCTACCCTTGATTGATTCAAATCTCAAATCTCATTCAATTAAAACCCCAATTAATTCAAATTCCAAACACATCCAAACTTTGATCCAATCCACTTGAGAATCCAAATTCCAACCTAAACTTTGACCCTACCTTTGATTTAGCTTTGACCCTATCCATTCATTAACAATCACCACATGATTGAAAATGATTTGGATACTCCAATCATTCAAATTTGAAATCCATTCCAAATCCAAAAATCCAGACTCAAATCCAAAGTCTTGAGGCCTTGTCCTAATCACCCTTTTTAAAGATTTTTCAAACATCTCAAAACCAAGTCAAATGGCCTCTAATTCAGAGTCTATCACTTGCAAAGTGATAAGACATGTCTTTAGAGGCTACCCTCCAATTTTGAGCCCGTTCAGAGGTCTCTAACCCCAGAATCTGAATTAAATTTCAAAGGCTGTAAAACCTTCAAATATTTACAGCCTATGCCACTGAACCTAACCCCTTGATGATTTTGATCTTGGAACCCTTATCAAAGCCTCCAATCACTTCCAGACTCTTGATTTTAACCCATTGAGCAATAAACTGCATTTTCCAGACTCATTTTTTGACCCTAGTTGACCAATGGGTCAAAATTGACCAAAATACCCTTATGGGATTTCAAATGGACATTTCAACCCAAATCAATTCCAAACTCTTTGAAACCACTTTCAATGAATTTCAAATATCAAACCCAACTTGTTGAACTCAAACCCAGACCTTGGGTCAACCTGGTTGATCAAGTCAACCAAGTTTGACCCATGGACCCATACACCCCTCCTCTTTCAAATTTTTGAACCAAGTCCATTCCAAGTCCTTTGAATGTATGGGATGACCCCTTGGGTTCCCAAGAGACCCCTCTTGCTGACCCAAGCCTTGGGTTCACTTGGGTTAGCCATATGGCTTGACCCAAGTGACAAAGAGAGGCCTCCCTTGAGCCATCTTTTGATCTTAATCAAATTGAATCCAAGTCAAGGTGCTATAGAGTTCCCATTGACCCAATACACCTTCCTTGATCAGCCCAACCCTTGGGCTCACTTGGGTTAAGAATTAGGCTAACCCAAAGTGCCCAAAAGCACTTGGGATTGAACCAACTCTCAACCTAAGCCCAATTGAACCTGACCAACACCTCCCATAGGTGGCCCTAGGTCCAATACTCCCCCTCCAGCCAGCCCATGCCTTGGGCTAGCTTGGGTCAAGAGTTAGGCTAACCCAAAGTAGCCAAAAACACTTGGACCCGAGCCATCTTCCAGCTCAGACCAAATTGGATCCAATTGCCACTTGCGTTGGGTGCACCAGACCCAGACCTGTCTCCCATACAAAACCCAAGGTCTGACCTGACCTGGATCGAGCTCAATTCAACTCAAACCAAGCAGGTTTGAGTCCAACCCGGCCACCAACTCGATCCAAGCCTCCACAGGCCAAATTAACTTCACCCCTGGCTCCAGCATGTCCCCATCGGTCTCCCCCGGTCAACCCGACCCAGACCATGGGTTTAATCTCCATGATCCCCTCTGGACGTCGCCATCGTCCACCTGGCAGCAATCTGAGCCTCCTCCAGCTCAATCCCGGCCGTCCAAGCTCCCGAAGGGTGGCTGAATACCCCCGAGCTCGCCAGACCTCCATGGGCATTGGCATTCGCTGTCATTCGATTCACAGAGCTCCTTCGAACTCCCAGAAGCTTCCTTCGAGCGTAGAGATCAATCCTTCCTTCCGTTCGAGAAAGCGACCGTGAGAGCCTACGGCGTCCCGCTCGAAGTCGTACCTCCGACCGTCCTCCGATCCCAACGCCTGAAGGAGAACTGTTCGCCACTGTCCCCTGAAGCTTCCTGATAGAGAAGCTCATTCGTTGAGGCCTTCTCTACAATAATCTCTCCATCCCGAGCTCCCTAGCTAGATAGTTTACTCAAGTGTGAAGGAACCCTTCACCCCAACGGATCACCGCCGTTGGATTGAAGGTTCCCACCATCTTGATCCTCCTTGTGAAATTTCATCGGAGTTCACAGGCGGGATCACCCAGATCAAGCCGGAGAAGCCCTGAGGTCTCGGATACGAGCGGGAGGTTGAAGACAAAATCCCAGCCGTTGATCTTGATCAACGGCTCGGATTAAATCCCGCGGTATCGGAGCGTTATTAATCCCAGCCGTTCGATCCGCCATCCAACGGCTGTGGTTAACCCGGTCGTTAACCATTAGCGCCAATCATTGTCTGGCGAATCGACGCGCAGCGCGTGTCAACGGTTTCTAACTGTGTAATTGCCGGATTAATAAATCCAGAAAATCTAGGGAACTTCAAAACTTCATAACTCCCTGCACACTTGTCCAAATTAGGTGTTCTTAGGCTCATTAGAAAGGTCTCAGGGAGCACTACAAAAGCCCTATGGTTCCGGATCCTGGTTAGGTCAGTCTTAGGTTTAATTTCAATTTTAGTATTTTATGAATTTCTTTAATTAGTTTTTAAATACATATCCACCAGGTCTGGAATTTTGGGAGATTGAAATTGGACATGTTTCTGACATGTCCAAATTTTATCTCCCCATTTTAAGTTGTTCAAGGGCATTTTCCCCAATTTTTTAAGTTTAAGGGTCATGGTTTGACTCTTAAATTCAAAAGGGGATATAGACCTATCCAATGGGATTTAGGGTGTGATTTTTGGTGTGATGATGATGTGTAGGATAAGGAGTGTAGAGCCACTAATTTTGTCCCAATCCAAGCCTAGGATAGACCCCCATAGTGATTTGAAGGTGACTTAGAGCTCTCCTTGGGTGGTTTGGTTAACAATCCTAGAGTACTCCAATTGACCTCAAATTTGGTGAGATTATTCCTTAGGGTCAGGTGATCCTATGGTCCAAATTTCATCAAATTTGGAGTTCATTTGGTTCCCCAAGTAAGAGCCTCAAAAATCCTTCTTAGAAATGACCTTAATCTTGATTAATTGATAATGAGCTATTCTTAACTTGTAAAATTCATTAAAATGTCCTTAAATACCCTTGATTGATCCCTTAATCAATAATAATTGAAACCCTCTTTGATTGATCTCTAAATTTGTCTTAGTTTGATCCTTAGGTAATTAGGGTCTAATCAATTTTAATAAAATCTTAAAAATCCCAAAAGAGTTCTAAGCACTTGCTGATCTATCCTTAGGTCATTTATGGCCTTTGGAATTGATCTCAAGGAATTTAGGGCTCATTTGGGTTCAAATCCTTAAGTAGACCCTTTAGTAATAGTAACTTGATAATCCCTACGAGTGTGTAAAATTCCTAAAATTCACTCTTAACTATAGAAAAATTTATATTAATCAATTTAGTGGATAGTGACTTCAATTAGAATTCATCACTTCCTAGAAACATCAAACCTCCATAATTTAGCTAAAACTAAGGACTCAGCATCTTAGGTGACCTTAGGTCAGAACGGTCCAGAACTTCTAAAAATCATATATATTCATAGAAAACTCCAAATTGAGTGTGCCACCTGTCTAACGACTCGTAATTAGGTCTAGTATTTATTAAAAATCTGAAACCCTTAAGATTAACACTAATTTTAAAAGCCAAATCTTGACCCCTTAGTTAACTTATCCAGATAACCCCCCCTTAAAACCTATGAATTTCTATAACCTTTAAAATTCTTCTAATAGGTCATTAAAATTCTCAACCAACCCATTAAAATCAGTAATCAATTCCCCTAATATTAATTCACTTCTTTAATTTCAACCAATTTAAAATAACTTAATTAACCCTGATTGCTATTAGGTAACCGAGGCCTACGAGGCTATTAGCTTAGCCCCAAGGAAGGTGAAATAAACTTCACGGCCTCAGTGCAAAACAAAGGTAGTAATCAATTAACTTTTAAAATATGTTTAATTAAAATTCTTAATCTATTAATATTTAAATTTTAACCAAAATCCCCTTTTAAGCCTCAACAAATCCAGACTTTTAGACAACTTTAACCAATCATCCACTTTAGGACCTACCCCAACCACACAACCTTTTACACACACTTTAGATGATGTGCTAGGACAACCAACTCTAGATCTAGGTTAGGCCTGTGTTTACTTTACTGCTGTGTGCCGAATTTTTCGTGGTTTTCACTGTATGTTGTGGATGAAATTGCTTTGTTGTGTCTGCTTACTTTTATGTACTCTGTGGATGGATTGATGTGTTTGGCGACTAGATTACCCTTAGGTTAGGTACGATCTGGATGTTCACATAATTTTTTGCAGGTGGCCACGCTCATGCAGGGCAACAAAAGAGGGGCTAAGTTAATAATAAATATTAATTGTTATAAATGCTTGCACAGGTGCTTCAGCAGCTAAAGCCCCCAAATAAAAAGAGCGTGGCCAGTGTGTTCTACTTACTTTCCTGCACATATATACAGCTGCTTGGGAATAATTGTTTTTTTTTAATTAACTGCTTAGGATAACCCTGCAGGTGAAGCTAGATTTTATTTTTGATATAAATGTAATTTGTGTAAATCTTAAGTGTTGTGAAAGTTAAGTTTGAGTTGGGATACATAGGTCCAAAGCTTGGTTTCCAAAGAGAAAAGGATACCCTTTTGGGGACTATTCCTTTTCCATTTAGAAATCCAAATTTGGATCACACTTCTCTTATACCCAAAGAGGGAAGAGTGGCCTTCCCCTCAAAAAGGAAGTGCCCTCTTATCCATTTGGGTAGCTTACCATGAAGAATTCAAGAAGCTTGAAGAAAAGGAGTCCAAAGAAGAACAAAAGTGAAGACTTGAAGATTGAGAGTATCCCGCTCAAAATAACTTGCGTCATTATTAGGCCTAGAATCCGGGTTGTTGTTAGTGGTGCCCGGCCACTTTACTTTCTGCAAAACTCTGGTTTGTAATAAGCAAGGAAACTTTGCCTATGAATATTTATTAATTAGTTAATATTTGATGTGATGAGTTGATTGCCCTTAGGATTGCTTACTTTTCCTAGTTTTTTGGTGATTGTGTGCCGCTTTTATTTTCGCCTGGATACGTGAGACTCGCGAGGGTGTGAAAGTTTTATACTCATAACTTCAAAAGTTTAAAATTTTAGTGAGTCTAAATAACATAGAAAGATAACGAATCTAGGGAATTAGCCGGGGATCGACCCGGGGTCGCATGAATATTACTGCATTACTCTTCCCTTATTTTAGACCCTTCCCCGCCTGCGGGTAGAGTCAAGATAGTCTGACCTATGAGGACTAGGTGCCGGACCTGGGGAAGCCCAGTCTTCTAAAAAATTATTTTCTAAGCCTATTTTTAAAATTTCAAGCAAACATGATTTGGAAGTCGTCGACCAGCATGCTTTGCATTAGATACAAATTAAAAGAGTCAAAGAATTTTAATTGCATCAGTTTAGCATTTTAGCACCCAACATAAGTTAAAGGGGGCCAATTAGGAAAATTTCTAGATGTCAGCCTCGACTCCCCAAAACTTTAAGTACAACGTCCCTACCACTCTTTCATATAAGACCGGATTCATATATTTTAAATCGATTAGGTGGTTAGCTGGCTCCCTAATCCAGGCCGGGGTAAGTTTAGGTTCTGCACTGCATTAGTTAGGTTCGGACGACTGTGGTCCAGCTTTCAAATTAGATTTAGGATCTGGGCAGATCTTTTGATTATAAGACCCCTATTTCGGGAGTATTATCCCAAATTTCTAATAAAATGCTCAACTTAAATTAAATCTCTTTTCGATCCTAAAATGTAAAGCCCAACACTTAGACTAAGTTGGGACACTTCCGGATGGTTGTGGAATCTCAAGGTGTCCCCTACCTCTCCTCCTTTGACTCTGTTTATAACTGCTCAATTTTGATCCATTCCCTTTTTAGTTTCTAAAATTCATCTCTTCTTGATATCACTCCTAGAAAATCTAACAAAATTTCGTTCTTATTTTAAACGAGAGTTTTCATGCGGGATTCTATCTCCCTACGATGTAATTAACTACGAGGGCTTGCGCTCGTAGGAGATTTGGAACCACACACACCTGATTTCAAAATTGATCTTTTTAAAATCTCTTTAGATTTCTTTAAGAAAACTTAAAGAGTCATATTATAAGAATTACCATTGAAAGGTGTTGTCTCCCCTCTCAAGAGATACACCCTTCTTTGGTAAGACTTTGGATATGAATTCGGCAATCATACTCCTTGAATATTATGACTGGATTATTTAGTTGAACTCTGCTTCATCCCCTCGGGGTCGAGTCAAATTCTCTTTAGAATCTAGTCATGATATTCAAGATGAATCTCACAATTCTAAGTCTGAAAGCCATTATGGAATTCTATTTTCATCCTTCGGGGTGATATATTTTTCCGTATGAGTGGGTTCGACTTCTAGAGTTAAGATTCAATCTCAATTCTAAATTTCCCAAAGAAAACTAATATTTTTCAAAACCTGTTTTCAAAATTCCACCAACAACCTCTTAAAGAGAATGCAATTAGGGAATCAATTGTTAATCAAGCTACTTCAATTAAAAAAATGGAAACCAAATTAAGTCAACTTGAAATTTGAGTCTGTTGTAAACCTTTTAGATCTTTACATAGTAATATTGAAGTTAACCCGAAAGAAAAAGAAAAAGATCATAGTGGAAGTCATTTGAAGAATGAAAACCATATACCCCATCCTAATTGAAAAATTAGGCAAGTCTAACTGAAGACTAAACTTAACGCTAAGTGCAAGATAACCCAGAATTAGGTTTAGAGTATTATTGAGTTTGGTTCAAGACTAAAAAAATAGTGCTTATGGGAGGCAACCCACTTGTGATGATATATATAATGCCTAGTGCACTAGTTATCTTATAAATTTTTAAGTTAATGTTATGTTATCACATATTTTATGGACATTTTATCATTCATATGAATGCATGTGTAGTGTTAATTATTGTTTCTATTTTTATTTACATTTTATTAAAATTCCCCTCCTACTTACTATTATTTTCATTATCTCTTTTAGTTTGATTATTTAATTAACCTTAGTAAAAATGATAATTAAAAATTATGTAAAATTAGGATAACAAAAAAACCTTATATCATAGTTCAAATAAGCATTATTTATATTAAATGGAGGGAAATACTAATAATTAACTAACTTGGATCATTTAAATTATGATTTTAGTTTGAATTTATAAGTTATATCGTTAAGCATTAATTTTTAAAATGAAGAAAAATAATTATGATTAAAGATTAGATATGAGAAAATTAAAATTTAAATTGATAAGCATATTGAATTTGAAATTAGCAATCTTATTAAATCCTTATATAAAATTTGTTAAGATTATAATAGGATTTGAAGAAAAACTGATATTCAAAATTATTAATAATGTGCTGCATAAAATAAAAAGAAAAAGACTATTAAATTAGTTCTTAAAAAAAAGGATGAGGACATTCAAAAATTGGCATCATTTAAAAGTTTGGAATATGATTATAATCTTATTCTTAAATTCATAAAGGATAAAATAAAAAAAATAATACAAATGATGGTGAACTAATGAAGATTAAATTGTAACTACTAACATATCTAATCATTAAGCTACATTACCCACCTTAAAATGGAAAAGTTAATAATTAAATATATGAAAAATTTAAATTAAGCAATAATAAGGATGTTTGATTAGTGTAATAAGTAATATTTTTACAAACTAGAATTATAATCATGTTTATTTTTACTACTATTAGTCTGTGATGTATTATCCTGTATTTAGTAATTTTAAATTATTAGTTTTTTTTTTTTTTTTACTTTGGTTAATCATTTAATGAGAATTATAAAATTTTTATTTGCTTGAGGACAAGCTAGAGTTTAAGTTGGGGAGAATTTGTTAAGTGTAAATAATGTATTTTTTTTGTTATATTTTCAATGATAACATGTTATTTTAGTTATGTTGTGCAGGAAAAATATAAAAGGCACAACATTTTTATCATCCAGTCTCATTGCATCAGATGAATCAACACTACAAAAACATCAAGGACAACATTGTAGTGCCACAATATTGACATGACAATCCAGACTTCTCAGTTTCATAGTTCCACAACATCAAAATATTCATCTTAGCTACACAGTGTTCACTATCTTCAAGCGTCGTGGTGTCACAATCTATCATGCCTTGGTGCCAAATTTACCCATCAGGTGTTGCAGCATTCAAAAGTCAGCAGCAGTAAGGCTTAACAGTTATAACTTTGAAAGGACACAATCTACCAGTGAAGCAATACTATTGTTTATTGAATAATTGATCTGCATAAGCAAGCATCGTGGTGGAGCAAAAATAACACCCGTTCAAGAATCATTGTTCTAGTTGCCTAATTTATGTTTTCTTATAAATAGTCATTATGTTATATTTATTAGGGAGTTCAATCACTTGTCTAATTTTAGTATCATTTAGAGCACTTCTTTAGATCTCTCTTAAAGTCAATTCTAAGGGAGACTAGCGAAATGTTATATTATTATAGTGTTTAGTCAATTTTTACGTGAGCAACTATAGATTGTAAGGAAGGATTGTATAGGATATACATTGATTCTTCTTGGTGATATTATTCTCTTGTGTTTTTTTCTTCCATAATTTTAATAAAAATGAGTTTTCTTATTTTTGTTCCATGTTTCACTAATTGTACAGATTTGAATTAATAATGTCGAGAGCATATTATGTACTAATTAAGATTCTTAGGCTCAAAAGTTAACTAATGCTTTCATTATTTTCTAGCTCTTTATTTAATGCACATAGTGGCCATATGTGTAGTTAAAACCTAATGTGATGTGTTGCCTAAACCGAGGAATATAAGAACAACCATGAATATTGAAATAGTGTTTTTTCATACATAGGAATATGATGTTAAAAACTTTAGATTCTTAATGATATGATATAACTATAGGAGGTCAGTAGATATCCTTTTCACCCCTATAATCTCAATAGAAATCTGTGGATACATATGCTCTAAATCACGTTATAAATAAGAATTCATTTGGAAAGTTATATAATTTACATTCATCAATCCAAAACCCTTAAGTTAAATATTGTATTTATTATTTTTACTATTTTTTTTAGTGATTGGAACTCTACAACCAACATTTTATTTCAGTATGATAATTTTGTAATTAGAGTAAATAGTAAAAGTTGATTGCTAGAAAGTGTACTTTCTCATGGGTTTAATACTCAACTCTATCACTTTAATACTTGATTCAACACATATACTCGTGTATATAAAGTGTAATTTGTTATATTTAAATATAAAAAATACAAGCATTATTTAGGGGAGATAGAGTACTAAATATTTAAATATATATATATATATATAATTCAAAAGCGCACTCCATAGCCCCCATAAAAAATCCAATATCTAAACCTTCCCTAGAGAATTTATGACCATCACATGGCATTCCTTGAAGTTAATTTTTCCTCAAGACTTGAGATCAACCAGGCTCTAACAACTCTTGTATGGTGAAAACTAAGTTGTTGATCCATTCCTCCTTAGCTTTAACAACCTTTGAGGATGCTTTCCCTCAAGCTCAAATAAACCCATTAAAATACTCAATTGAATCTAAAGCTTATTAAATCATGGTATGCCAAATTAAATTTTAAGATGAATTTTAAGTTCCACTCATTTTCAAAAAAGCTTGCTTTCTTGAGAGATCCAACCATTGCATTACAAGTTCATGAGGTTCCAACCCATCATAATTTATTTGAAGTAAAAACCCTTAGTATATCTTACTAGATCGATGAAATTTATTGCATGGTTGTTTGTTGAAGAAATAATTTTGTTGATGCCATGAATAATTACAACATATTTTATTTAGCCTTCCATGTTATCATAGAGCTAATCTAAGTTGTTTTATCCAAGATCAGATGGTTAGGATTAATCCCAAGTAGCATGTATAACTTATAGCTTTAAGTAGAACTAATAGATTTCTCCCACGTGTGAAGTACACTACAATGGTAGTGCATGTCTAATTAAATTAATATGCAAGAAATGTCTAGTTCATCAAAAATTCAAATAAAAAAAATCATTTATGCTCAAAACTTAATAATGCAACCATTCAGGATTAAAAGAGTATGAATTAAACTTTAAAAATAAAATAATAAAGGTTTGACATAGTCCTATAAATATTTTTAATTAGTGAATATATAGGATTATGTGAGTGATTATTACACTTAATTACTTCCATTTGGCTTCAAATTTATAGAGATGGTTCTTTGATATGACACACACATCTTTAAATTTTCTCACGATAATTAGAAATCAACACAAATAAAGTTGATTTTTTGAAGTGTAGGGTTCTTAAATGGTCCAAAACTTCAGAAAAAATCATCAAAAATCATCCTATATTCCAAATGTATAAAAGTAAAACTTAACACTCCCATTATATTTAAATTAGAGGGAAGTTTTATCAAACCCTAATCACCCATAGTTATATATTTAATAATTCATTAAGGGTGTGAGAATTATTCAAAAATTCATTCCTCTTGTCTTCATGACCTCTCATCTTTCTCTTTCTCTAGCGATTCTAGGGTTTTAGCTTACCACAAATCATCAGCTCTTTTTCAAGTTTCATTTTAGGGTGTTATTATTTCGTTGACTTTGTTTGGTTCATCCAAAATGGGAGTTTTTTTTTTTTTTTTTTGAAGAAAATGTAGTTAATTACATTAAGGAAAAATAAGTACAACCTAAAGACTTATAACATTGGATTCCTCCTTTAACAAAGACATAAACAAAGGAGGAACCTTTTTCACACTAACATCTTCCCAAATGAAAGAACTCATAATGCTATAGTTAGCAAATAAATCCGATAACTTATTGCAACTTCTATCTGCACTACTAAAAATAACAATGTTAAACTCATTAAATAAATGAACATCATCATACCTTGAGTCTCCATTTTGTTTGTCTTTTCTCAAAAATTCCATAACATTGGCATTGCCTCCTTCGATTATGTTTCCCTTGTACTTAAACATCTAATCTTTTATCATCTCCTTTATTGATTCAGTGGCCAACAGCTCCAAAGAAGAAATGTCCTAATGAACATAAGATTTACCAAAGGCCAATAGTAATCTTCCTTTGTGATCACGAAACACCCCTCCAATTCCAGCTTTGTAAGAGGTAAGTAAGGTGGCATCCACATTTTCTTTTATCCAATCAGGTGGAGGGGGATACCAATGGAGATTTGACAGCCTAGATGGCTGATTAGCATCCCATATACCCGAGAATCTACCAACTCCTTGAACAGAAATTGAAGCGTAGCTCATTTCATTAGAAGCAATAATCAAGGAGCTATCTTCCACTGCATTGTTAATCAATTTATTCCTTGACTTCCATGTGAAGTATACCACGGTGCAATACAAATTAATCAAGATGGAACTTTGATTGCAAAGCCAATTATAGCACTCTATCAAGGATACAAATACCTGTACCTGTAAGCCCCATTTTTCTGATATGATGAAGAGCTTCTTCAGTTTATCACACTTTGTAGCAACATGATTGCTATCTTCAATATCATTACAGCTTCTCAGATAGTTATTCACCCTTTGCAATCTTCTAAACTCAAGGAATTTGTTTGTAGGCAGGCCATTATTGAAAATCCTTCACCATAGATTTTCCACCTTTGAATTCCGTTTTCCTTTTTTAATCCAATTCCAGAATAGCTTTTGAGCAGAATGCATCATCGAAGATTCAAATACCATGGAAGATATGGACTTCCCATTATTCTTAAATAATAGCTCCAATTTGTCTTCTTCCATTCCATTGGGAGTATTAGTTTGTAAGATTAAGTTAACAAGTTCTTCTCCCATGAATCTACTCATAACTTCCACATTCCAACCTCCATTAGATAAGAAGTTAGGAATAGAAAATTTGTTGCTATCATGAGAAGTAACAAAGGTAGGTCATTTCTTAATGTTTTTATCCAAAATCCATATATCATTGAATACATCAATATCTTCTCCATCAGCAACACTCCATCTAATAAAAGGCCTTAGTGATTTACCTCCATCTAAGATGATCTTCCAAGCAGGTGAGCCCGTCCTTTTTTAATCCAGGTTTTCCAACAAATTTCCATACTTTGAATGGAACACCTTATGCAGCAAGGATTCTTTATCATTCATGTACCTCCAAGAAATTTTGGATCTCAACGGACCTACCTTAGTAGAGCAAGAATGAAGAGCTCTACCTCCCCATTTAATTGGCAAGCACATGATGTTCCAATTGACATAATGGATTCCATGTCTTCCATTGGACTTGTTCCAAATAAAGCTTCTACAAATCTTGTCTACCTCATCAAGTACACTCTTAGGTACAAGAGAATTGGTATAATGGAAGATGGTGAATGATAACAAGATTGTTTTTGTTAACAAAATCTTGTCTGCTAGGGATATCAATCTTTCTCCCCAAATGTTTATCATCTTCAATGCCTTATCCACAATAAAATGAAAGTCTTCTTTAACTTGCCTTTTCGGTGCTAGCTTTGTTCCAAGATATGATAATTCTTGGTCGTTTTGAACCCCATTATTTGGGCAATAAACTTCTTCCTTCTTCTACTTACTATTTTTCTAAACACGATAGAAGATTTGTTGATGTTAATAGATAAACCCGACCAACCATAGAAATTTCCCAGAATTGCTTTTATCTCGAGAATATAATCACATCATATGAATACAACAAATGGGATATTCTAGGACAACTTGCACACATCCGAACCCCCATTGATTTCCTACTTTGTTTAAAGCATTTGTTAAGAACTGAGCACAAATGATAAAAAAATATGGGGATAAGGGATATCCTTACTGAAAGCCACTATGACCATCTATCCAAAATGATAAAATCCCATTGATTAGAATAGAAAATTTTTAATTATGAACACATTCCAAAATCAGGTTAGCAAAATAAATTGGAAAACCAAAATAGTTCAAAGCTTTTTCCAAAGTGAGCCATCCCATTGAATCATAAGCTTGTTCCATGTCGATTTTGAAAGACACAAGACCTTTAGAAGAATGTGAATGCCTTAGTTTATGCATAACTTCTTGAGCTATCAACACGTATCTGATAAGGATCTTCCTTTTAAGAAAGTCGCTTGCTCTTCAGAGATCAATTATGGGATGATAGGAGACATTCTATTGATTAGATTTTTTGCCACCAATTTATAAACCATATTTCTTAAACTTATAGGTCTATAATTTGAAGGAGCTAATGTAGTGCTAACTTTTGGAATAAGAATAATAATTGTCTCCTTCCATTTAGAATCCATCTCAAATGATTCAAAAAAACCATTTAAGGCATTCCACAAATCTATTTTAATAATCTCCCAATAAGCTTTAAAGAAGGAAAAGGTAATACCATCATTACCTGGAGAGATATAGTTTTGACTATGCTTGACAACTTCTTCCATTTCCTCTATATTAAAAGCTTTATTCAATATTTCTCCATCACCATCATCTAGATAGATCCACGATTTGGGCCAGTCTTTAAGCTTGCAATTTCGGTTTTTACACTTCTCTTTGAAATAACAAACCTTAACATCCTCAATAAGAGATTGTTTCTCCACAAAGTCACCATTTTCATTTTTTATTTTTGAAATAAAGTTTGAATTCCTTCTAGCCAAGGCATAAGCTTGAAAGAACTTTGAATGGTCTCCCTCCATCATCCACTTTACCTTAGCCCATTGTCTCCACCAAGTGTCCAACCGAGCTAGTGTTGAATTAAGTTCTCCCACCTACACTTTCAGCAGCCAACATTCTTCTTCCATTAGATCTCCTTCATTAGCCTCTTTCAATTGAAGATCCTAAACTTGTTTCAACAACTCATCTTTTAATGAAAGTAAACTATGCATTTTTGCTTTGCTCCTATAGAATAAAGCCTTTAATGAATTCTTCATTTTACAATTCAGGACATGAGTAGAACTACCTTTACATTTCCTTAACCAAACATTTTTTACCATAGCAGCCAAAATTTTGTTTGAGGACCAAAGATCATCGTACCTTAAAATATTATTGTTTGATTGTTGAGCCATAAGGTTTAAGAGTATCGGGCAATAGTCTAAAGCCATACGAGCCAAATGCCTTACCATAAAATGGTTAGCAGAGTTTAGAGCAGCTGAGTTTAGGAAGCATCTGTCAAGTCTTTCAAGGATTCAGTCCACACTTTTTTTTTGTTACACCAAGTGAACCTTGGTCCCACAAACCCAACTTCATGAAAGTCATTGCAAGCTAAAAAGGTCTTCATCTCTTTAGGTCCTAGGGAAGGTTTGAACCTTTTCCCTCCTCTCTTGTATACACTTGAAAGTTTATAATTAAAGTCTCCCCCTATCACCATAGGCAAATCCTTAGGGGAGTAGACTTCCAGCCTCTCCCAAAGTCTTCTCCTTCTATAGACAACCTTTTTGCCATAGATTGAAGCAATCTTCCATATTCCTTTGATAGGAATCTCCAAATCACCAATAACAAATTGTGATGAAGATTTTAAAACTTCAAAATTAGGCATACTAGATTTCAACACCATAAGAATACTCCCTGACAATCCTTCTGAAGGAACATGAAAAAAATCCCATTCTGGGCCAACTAATTGATCAACATCTTTTCTTTCAAAAATTGATATTTTGGTTTCCAATAAACCAATAAAGAAAACCCCATACTCCCTAACAACCTCCTTCAAGTATAGAGAAGCTCTCCTCTTCCTAGCTCCTCTACAATTCCAAAATGCTATGGAAGAAGTCATTGAATAAGAGGGGATGAAGTCCCCATCTTATCTTTAATTTTAGCTTCAGCCCTCCTACTCCAAGGAGCTATGTTGATAGGACCCAATCCTTTTAACTGTGTAGATCCTTTCCTCTTAATAATAAATGATCCTCCTTCCTTCAAATCAACTACCTTCCTCAAATCCTCCATGTTACTTTTAAAATTGAATTTTGTGTCTATGCTTAACCCGTTCGGTCCTTCATTCAACTTGGTATCAATAACTTCTGAATCAACAATTTCTCCTTCCTCTACCAACCCATCTAGGATATTGAACTTATTTACATAAACATTATTAGAAGGTTGGTTGATCATACCAAAAGTAAGACTATTCTCCATGTCTGAATTAGCTAATTTATTTAGAATTTGAGTCTTCTCCGTGTCTAAGTTTTCAATTGTTTTCCTTATTTGATGATCAGTTTCCTCCACATATGATTTCTTCATAGCTTTAATTGGTTTCCAAATTGGCTCCTTGGTGACAGCTTTAGAATTTTTAGTAATCAATTGAACTTTATTCCGAGGGATAGTATACCTGATAGCATTTTTGTAATTCCTTTTCCTCCCATAATTGACTTGCAACCAAGGACCATATCCATCTTTAGCAACATTTTGAGCTTCTATAATTATAGCATTGTTAATCTTTGAGCTGCCTTCCTCCATTATTTTTGAAGATCTACCCTCATCCTTTGAAACTATAGCTTCATCCATGCATTTCTCTAAGCATTCATTCTTCATGTGCCCAATTTTTCCACACCCAAAATAGAAATCCATAATTCTTTCATATTCAATCTTTTGGAAGAGCTTTCCCAAGCTCCCTTCCACTCAAACTCCAAGAGGCAATTGAGTGTCTAATTTGATACGAACACAAATCCTCCCAAACTCCCTGCTACCCCATTGGAACATGTTTCCATCAGTCATGTAAGGCTTTCCAACCATTGAGGCAATTCTACAAATGTTTATTTCATCACAACATTGAAGTGGAAGGTTAGGCAACCTAATCCAAATAGGGGTAGACAATCCTTTTAAGGATGATGGGGAGATATTTGGCGACCATTTTTCCATTCTAATGATATTTCCATTAACAAACCAAGGACCATTTAAGAAGGCTATATCCAAAGAGTTTTTTTCATAAAAGGAAAAGAGGACCCAGTCCAAACCTAGCATAGTTAGATGGAACTTCCAAAAAGGATCCCACTACCGTCTTAGCTCTGTGCTCACCATGGAGAAAGGGACTTTGCTTCCAAAAACTTTGATTACTATTGTGTTTTTAAACATTCTACAGTTCTCCAGCTCCTTATCCACATGCAGTTTAACTGTTGATCCATCTTTCGATAGAAAATCTCCCAAATCCAGATCTAGCACCTTAATATTCTCCTTTCTAGTCCATATAATTTGTTGATTATTTGTCATGGATCTTGCTATAAATTCATTTTGGACATCCTTGCACATCCCCAAATCTCCATTGTTACATTCATGGACTCTTACCAAATATGAATTAGACAATTCCTGGTTCTCATTATCCCCATCAGCAGATTCTGTTTATCAGCTTTCCAAAGCTTCAACGACAACTTGATCAGAATCACAGCCCAAATAGTATTTTTTAGCATCAAAGTTTGCATCATAGATCCTCTCCCAACAATCAAATTGTATTCTAACATAATCTTTGAATATGACTTTATCGATGATGAAGCTCCATCATACTCCTTTAAACTAGGAAATTTTCCAGTTTTGGGCTACACAACAGGAGAGTCTTCAACAATCAAACTTTTTCTTTTACCCACAACTTCAGAAACATTTTTAGAAGAAATAAGCAATCCTCCATTAATAACTAAGGGCATTCCTGATCAGATTTTAGTTTTTGTCCCTTGAGAAAAACCTGGAAGACCATCTCCAAACGCAGGCGAAGATGTTGAAAATGACCTAACTGGAACATGAGGATTCCCTACAGGAATACGCCGAACATCCCTTGGACCTCCGACTATAGTTGGCCGGTGACCCTCTGTCACCATCGGCTAGAGCAAAAATGCCACAAAATTGAATTTTAAAAAGCAGCTGCAAAACTGATTATTTTCTCAGAGCTTCTCTCACTAGCTTCTCTCAAAATGGGTTTTATTGGATGCATTGATTATGGCATTACATTGGATCATATCCCGAATAAGCTAATGGATTCTACTGCTTTGATTTTTGAAGATCAAGTATTATTGGTTTAAGACTTGGAGGGGATGAAGATTTTGGAGTTCTTATCTGTCAGTAGGTTTACTACATTGATGAATTTTTTGGTTGAAGTCTGTAATGATGAGGTAGTTGTTTGGCCTCTCGATTTTCATTTTATCAATGTTGTGTTTTTACATTATGCTTTTAGAGTAATGGAAGTTGAGTTTCTATCTAGTTGTCATTTTTTATCAGCTTGGGAACTCTGGGATACTAACCAACCTTTTTTTATTGCTTTAAAAATTTGGTATCCCCAACACCCCAACTAGTTCAATGTGAGGATTAATGGATCTTATTTCCATTGTCTTTTTTTATTTTGTAAATACACTTCGTATATGCTTTATTTGCTTTTCTTTAGGACTTCCTTTCCCTTTGTTTGGAATTGGAAATTTTTTATTATTATTTTTAGCTTGTAATATTCAGTTCTTCCTGTTTTAACACAATTTGCATCTCTTCAAAAAAAAAATCATTAGCTCATTTCACATGTGCTCTTAAAACATTTTCTTTCGTTTCAGAGGATTCTCCTTATGTCTTGGGGTAATTTTTGGCCCATGCAGCTTTTCCTTAATTATTCTCTCGATTTGTTTTGTTTTTATTTATAGTTTATTTATTGTTCATGGGATTTTATAGTGGTTCCTCTATCCTCTAACACTTGTGGTTCTAGCAAACCAACTACTAGTAGTAAGCTACCAAGATTTTTTTGGCTTGATAATAACATGAGTTCTTTTTATTACATAGTTTTTGGAGATAGCAGTTCTTATCATCCCCCTATTTATTTTATGCATACATCCTTTAAAGGTGTTTCTACATTGATGTTTAGATAAGATGTTTTAGAGAAACTTGTTGCCCCATCTGAGTTTACTCTTGTGGGATAGTTTTCCTTACGTCGTTTTAACATCAATATGATCCATATTTTTTTGTTAATCTTAAACTATCTGGTTCTTTTTTTATCATATATATATATATATATATATATATATATATATATATATATAATTAACAAATAATCTTGATTATAGTCAAATTTTCTCAAGAAGATCTTACTATATTAATGCATATCAAATGAGGATCTTAAAATCGAATACTTTCTTTGATATTAGAGAAGAGTTTCTATTATCCCTTGATGGATTTCATACCCTAACTTGCATATACATATGTTTAATTTATAAATCATTCATGAGTTAGCTTTAGTATTTGAGAATCCTCTTCAAACTGAGAAACCTACAACTATGCGTTCTCATCCATTTGTAGCCCAAGTCCTTATAGAACTAGATACTACAAAAAAGAATCCTAAACAAATGTAGATGGGGCATAAATATTTGTGTTATTTCTAAAAAAACTAAAATTAAAAGTATCCCTCTACTTTGTAACCATTCCAAGACTCATAGTCATGCAATTTTTGAGGAATTAATTTTGAATCCTAATCTTAGAAAGAAAAAGGTGCCTACTATGGAGGTTAATGACCTAGTTTTTTTTTTCCTAGAAAATAATATAGAGTCTACTTTTTACAAGGATAATAATGATTTGTAGCCTTCAGAGTAAGATAATATCCCTTCTCTTAATATTGTCCCATCTTCCATTCTTGGGGGTTAGTTGGAAAGCTAAATGGAGGGACATAATGAACCTTCTAAATCATTAATTTTCTCTTCTCAACCCAATAATTTTCTTGAGCAATCTAATATTTTAAACTCTCAATTGCAATAATTAATAGCTTCCTATGAATAATAATGTTATGAATGATTCTTTAGCTCTTTCTCAAAAGCCATGTGCTCTAAATAAAAATATGTATAGTTTACAAAATGGAACTTTGGTTTCTTATCAAAATGGTGATGATGGATATATTATTTCAAGTTTTGTCAACTTTGATGTCTTGTAATCCAGGATCCCCTAGTGTATGATTTTTATGATGATAAATATTATTTATTGATTTTTTTCTTTTTCTTAGTGAATATTTTGGATATTATTTGTGTTATAATTCTTAACTAAAGCATATAACAACTTGTTATTTAGATGTGAAGTCTTATTTTCTATCAACACCATGCGAGAGATATAACACTTACCTTTTATTACTGTGCCTAGTTCTAAGCATAATATGTTGCTTCATATTAGACAACTCTAATGCATCTTGATGCATATAAGATAAAATAAATTTATGAATAATTTAAGCAACTTGTTGCTTGTGCCGTCAATTGTTGGATTTTAAATAATAATTAGATGTGCCTTAGCCTTGCTTAACATAGTTCCTTAGCCCTACTTGGCACGGTTTTCTTATTATTATTTAAAGCATATTTTAAATAAAAATAAATAAATTTTTATTAAAAAATTTATTCTAATAAACAATAAAAAAATCATCCAAAAAAAAAATCTTAGAGATTATTGTATTTGTATTATACAAAACTCGATAACCTAGTGTGAGCACTAACATTATGGGTAAAATATACACTACTCAAGGCTACTCAAAGCTCAAGACTAGGTATAATAGGATGCCAAGTAAAAGATTTTGTACTTTTATTTTTCTTTATTTTCTATTTCTTGAGTTTGTCCACATAAGAGTGTATGCAATTGGGTGATTATGGACACAGACATAATGGGAGTAATAAAATTTTAAAGTTAAAATGTTTTTCTAATCATAATATACGACTTACAATCATAATGTATGATCATTTATAAATATAATGGGCTTAATATCTAATTGAATATTTAGTTTTTTGATAACAAATTGTACTGTACTATCCAAAATCATACTGTATGATTAGTTAAGATATGAAAACCATAGCTGGCGGTTAAATTTTATTGTGTATATTAAAATCTAAAGATTATATGCATGTATCAACATGTATTACTAAAAAAGATATTTGGGATAAACTATGCATAATCTATGAAGGAATTAGTGAAGTAAAAAAGTCTTAGTTAAACATCCTGCTTCATGACTATGAACTATTTTGCATGAAACCTAGTGAATCAATTTTTGAAATGAATACTATGTTTAAATAAATAGTGACATACCTGCATGTGCTTGGGTAGAGAACTTAAAAATTCTAAAAAGTTTAAAAGACTCTACATTGTCTACCTAGTTCTTAGGATGTTAAGATAACTACAATTATTGAATCTAAAGACTTAAATATTTACTCCATTAATAATTTTCTTGGGTCACTCATTTCTTGTGAGTATGGAGTGAGTCAACGAAAAATTGATGTAGGAGAAAGAAGAAGGAAATAATTGTAGCACTTAAAGCAAACAATTTTGATAGTAATAATTCTACAGCAAAGGAGGATGATGATATCGCCTTAATGAAATGGAAATTTAAGAGCTTTCCTAAAAAATGAATCATTGGAGCAAAGTTAAAAGCAACAAAAATGTTTAAGTTTCTTCTAACACTATTTTCTTTGAATGTAGAAAACTAGACCTCCTCCAAACTAACTGCTCTAACCTGAAGAGTAACCCAATCTAGGAGAAAGGTGACGAGAATCCAAAGTTCAAGAAGGGTCAGAAAAAGACATAGAAAATATTTTGGGCCGACCACACTTCCAAATCATTTAAATCAGATCAAGACAATGTATGTCAACTTTCTTATGATGAATTACTTGTTATTTTAGAAAAAATTCATGATTCATATAGGAAGCTAAAAAGAATACATGCTAGTCTCAATATTGAATTTCTACTCTGGAAAAAGAGCATGCTAGTTTAATTACCGAGCATTCTAATTTAGATAGTGATAACATGACCTTGCTTGATGAATATAATGACTTAAACAAGAAGCATATTAACTTAACTAATGCATACAACTCCTTGAAAACATTGCATATTGAATTAGAGTAGCATACAATGAATTAGAAGCGTGTTTAGATAAAATAGATGGTATGGACCAGACATTAAAAATTGAAATTTCCATTCCTGAAAGTGCGAAAAAGTTTTAGAAGTAAAACTAACTGCACTTGAAAATAATAAATCGCCACCTACCTTAGAAAAATTTCATTTCCCCTCTACACATAATGCATCACATAAATCTAGGAAGAGGCACCATGACGCACCTAGGTTAGTAAATCCATTTCCTGGTGTTAGTTGTTAAATTTATGGCATATTAGGTCACAAAACCCACACTTAAATAATCCACCGTAGGATACATCTAGTGTGGAGGCCAAAATTGCATTCATCACAGCATGGCATGCATTCATTAAAGCATGGCATGCATTCATCTCATTCATTAATGCATAAGGTGGGACCCAAACTCACTTGGGTTCTCAAATCTAATGTTAAAGTGAAATATTAGGGGTGCTCTCACAAAAGACCTAGTGACAGCATGTGGTAACTAGATAGTGGATGTTCGAGGCACATGATTGGTGATATGATGTAGTTCATCACACTAGTGGCCAGATTAGAAGGAAAGGTGATACTAGGAGACAATACCATTAAGAAAGTGGTGGGATCATGTATAATTGACAATGCTAAAGGCTTTATTTTTTAGAACATTTTGATAGTTGATGGTCTAAAGAATAATTTATTGAGCATTAGTCAAATGTGATCAAGAAAAAATAATTTGGGGTTTTGACATCAAATTTCTTTCTAAAAAATTCATAATTAGTTTTAATGGAAAACTTATGTTAGAAGAAAAAATAATTAATAATTTTTAAATGTCAAAATTGAACTACATTGAATATTCTAATTCCATATGTTTGAAAACAATTATTAAGGATTCCTGGTTATGGCTTAGGAGACTATGTCATACAAGCCTGAAAACCCTTTGAAAGATTACCTAAAAAGATCTAGTTAGTGGAATCCCTAAGTTAGACTTCACTAAGGACCAATTGGTAGGAAACTTTACTAAACCTCTATCCTATGACACCTTTAGCACCTTGAGGACTAGAGAAGGTGTTATAAACATTCATGCTTGACGCAGGATAAATCATATTTTGTTATCATTTGAAATCAGACATTCTTATGTGTTTTCATTTTTTTTTAATATTATTTTGTACTTATTTAAAGGTATTTTATTTTATCATCACACACACACTCTTCACCAGAACAAAGATTAAATTTTTTTAAAACAAAATTTTTTATTATATTGTATAATCCACATTCGTACTGTATGATAGAACCATTTCTACACAAATCACAGCAATTAGGCAAATCAACAGCCCAGATGATTTCAAGTATTGGTGATTATAAATTACAAACCACTCTGATACTGTATGAAATATGTGTTAGAATCTGTTGGGATAAATTCAATTCAGTTGGCATGATCATAAATGCAATTTGTACTATATGAACCACCTTTTGTAATTTACGACCCATGCATTAGAATCTATTAGGATGAATTTAATTTGGTTGGTATGATCATTATTACATTTCATACTATATGAACACCTATTCATACTCTATGATGCATTTAGTCAAAATTAATTCAGACCACTCATCAGGATGAATGAAATTTCTTAAAGTCATCCAGTATGATATTTATCATACTATATAATTTGACCACCTTTTTACGATAAGTCATCTAGATGATTTAACTCTCCTGATCATATTGTATGATCTCTAATCATACTATATGACCTGGTCAAACTCTATAAATTAGATGGTTTTTAAGCTATCAATCCACTTAAATCTTTCTTTCCTACATTCATACCCTAGGATTCTCCAATGGTCGGCAGAAGTAAATGAACTCAAATGACCTAAGGGAGCTAATCCTCCTCTCATCACTTTGATGGTCGATTTTTATCCACAAGAGATGAGGATGTATACTAAAAATTCAAGGAGGCTAGAATCACCACCTCCAGAATACCAAATAATATGCTCTCAACTTCAAGTTGATGAACCTCTTTACTTCTACAGCTCTCTAATTCCTTCTATTCCTTTTAATTCTGAACTACTCTATAAATTTCTATCCAATATTTGGGTCAATGTGAAAACCTTTAGCATGACATCATATGTATGTAGACAACCCTTAGAAATCAATAAGCAAGTTCTACGGGTGTATATCGGCCTTTTTACTAAAGGACCTCATCTCTAATATATAGCCACTAGATTTGATTTTAATTGGAGTGTTGTAAACCTAATAATTCAAATCGTGGCTTTAAATAAACATGAACACTTAGTTCACTCTCTCAATCAAAATGCCTGATTCATCCAGCATGTTCTTCAAACTTCAATTATACCCAAAGCTGGTGATCATGTCAACATCACTCCACTTCTTTCCCTAGTCACCTATTTTATAATATCCAAAGCTCAATTTGATGAAGCTCTATTGATTATATATTATCTTCAAAATATGAATCCAATTTGACATCCCAATATAAGAAGAAAGAAAAATGATGCACTATGATAAATCATAGGATATGTCTTAGACAATAAAAAACAATTCAACTACCTTTCTCCTCCTGATAATCTTCTTATTTTCTATAAAGATGCTTCTTTCCATATTCTTTTCCATCAAGGACAAAAGTAAGAGGAGCCATATTTTGATGAAGAAGGGGAAGCTGCTCCTACAGGTGGACTTGCACCACCAATCTTACCACCACCAATTCTCAAACCAAATCACACCACAAAAAAAAAACAAAATGCGAATAAGCATCCACATGAATTTAAAAGTGCGGAAGCAAAAATAAGAACACAAGATTTATAGTGGTTCGGTCGACTAGACCTACGTCCACTCCTTGGAGGCACCCTCCAAGTATTGCACTACCAAAAATTGTGACTCTCCTTTAGCCCCCACAGCTAGGCGGAGAAGCCCTCACAAGAAACTCCTTTTTGCCACCCCGGCAAGGCAGAGAACCTACCTCCTTTTGCTTCCTCCTGAAGCTGGCAGAGAACCACAACCAAAAGCAAAACTCCTTACCTCTACCGACCCTTCCACGGACGAGAAACTCCAGACGAAAGACAAGCAGAGCGATCCTTGAGCAACCCTTGTGAATCCCCTCACAAGCTCCCCCTCACAAGATCCTCTCTCTCTCCCTCTCTCTCTTTCTCTCCTCAAGGTCTTCTCAGGTCAAGGCAGCAGCCAAAAGGTCTCTTAAAACGTTGAAGAAGAGCTCTTTAAATAGAAGAGCTCAAGAGGAGCTCATTAATTGCAAGTAGCCGACTTTATCGTCCCGGCCGATATGGACATCGGCCTGGCCGATTAGTATAAATCAAAGAAGATCGGCCAGAGCATAGCCCTGGGAAACAGTCCTGGACGATTGAAATTTGGCTTGATCGTCCAGGCCGATCTCAGGATCGTCCTGGCCGATTAGTTCAAATAAGAGTTAAATCGTCCTGAGCATAGCCCTGGGAACAGTCCTGGCCGATTGTAATTTGGCTTTGATCGTCCAGGCCGTTCTCACGATCGTCCTGGACGATATGATCGTATCAATCATCCTTAATTACTCCCTTGATTTCCTGATCAATTAAGGCATAATTTGGTAATTTCGTCCAGGCCGGTCCTGGAATCGGCCCTGGCCGATAATTTAAAATTCAGTATGCCTAAACTGTCTAAGGCGGCTATCTCTTTCTATTTTGAGCTTATCGTCCTGGCCGATACACGTATCGTCCAGGCCGATAGTTAATGTCGGCTGCCTTAATAAAGAATCCTTAATTTAGACTTTCTGTTTTAAGCCGATCGTCCCGGACGATTAAATATCGGCCGGGCCGATGTGGGAAAAAACAGAATTTCTAAGCCTCTCAAGTGTGTGTGTGTGAAGGGTTACTTAGCATCAGTCTTTTTGATTATTACAAGAAGACTCAAAAGGTGAAAAAAAATATAAAATTACAGACTGACTCAACCCTAAACCTATGCGATCCTGGACTTGGCTTCCTCTTGATCGTCCGATCTTCGATTCCTGAAAAGTTAGAAGCAACAAGTAGTCCAAGAGAGATAGTGTTTGTCAATCATCAAAACATAAGCCATGAAAATAGTTTGCAACAATCTCCCCCTTTTTGATGATGGAAAAAACACTACGAAAAAACCGATGGAAAAAAAAATTCAGGATTGATGTAAAAAGGAATCTCATAAACTTCTCCCCCTTTTGACATATCAAAAAGGAGGATTCAAGAAAGTAGAGCGAAGAGACCCCCTTTTTTTTTTTTTTTTTTTAAAATCAAGGCATGAACATGATAGCATTCCATGTGATTGATTCAAAAATTTGTGAGTTAATGTGTTAATAAGCTCATCAATCTATAGAGTTAGAATATCCGATCATGGCTACCCTTAGCTCAGACATATTTTAGGGTAGAATTGTCTTTTGAAATCAATGACCTAACTCAAGAAATTAATTGGTTATGAGAAAAAAAGAATTTACTTATCACTTGACTTAAGAAAAACTATCTTCATACAATAATGAGGTAGAGTAAATTTATCACAATCGCAATTTAATCGAAGTCATGTCTTTGATAACCAACACTTCTAAGTTCTAAAAGATTTAAAAAGAGAGAGTAGCTTGTTTTGGAGTGGGCTCATTTTATGCCTCTTGACAATTGGTTGGCGCACTGCGCATCTTTTGATACACTTTGTGTATTCTATAATTTTTCAATTTGGCGCTTTGCGCATCTTTTATTGGCATCATTGGCCATTTTTTTTTTTTTTTTTGCAAGCTATAGTCTCTTTTATGATCTTTTAAAGACAAAGTTGTGAATAGATCTTCTCATATATTAGAGAATAGGAGCACTCTCTCTAACCAAAGGAAGAGTTATCACAAGCAGAATCAATAATCAAGGACAAGAGTAACGAGCAATTTTGATGTGAAAAAAAAAAAAACTTTAAACATTATAAGTATAAGATAGATAGAGTTTTTTTAAGCAAGTTTAAGAAAAGGATCTCAATTCCATAAACAATCTTTAACTTGAGAGAGATTTTTGATTAAAGAAGATAACTATGCCACTAAAATAGGTTAGAGAAAGAGACAATCACAAAATATTTCTACCATCTAAGAGATTGAGTAGATAAAAGCATATTGACTACAAATTCCCAAAAGCAAGGACAAGGAATATAATACCATATTAGCCATGATTTTGAAAACTAAGTAAAAAAAAAAAAAAAAAAAAAAAAAAAAACACTCAAAAAGAACTAAAACAGGAAACAAAAGTAAAAGAAGAAGAAAAAAAAAAGTAAAAGGTTTCATGCATTTATATCAATCACACCCAACCTGGTCCTTAAAGAGCTGAAAGTATCGAAGGCCAGTGGTTTAGTAAAGATGTCTGCTAGTTGATTTTCAGTTGTCACATGGTGTAACTCAATGTCTCCCTTAGTCACATGATCTCTAATGAAGTGATGCCTAATGTCAATGTGTTTAGTCCTTGAATGTTGGATAGGATTCTTAGAGATGCATATGGCACTAGTATTGTCACAAAAGATTGAGATGGTACTTACATGTAATCCTAAATCCAATACCTGTTGTTTCAACCAAAGGACTTGGGCCACACAACTTCCAAGAGCAATGTATTCAGCTTCAGCAGTGGAAAGAGCAACAGAGTTTTGCTTCCTACTAGACCAAGAGACCAAAGATTGTCCAATGAATTGACAAGTTCCAGAAGTGCTCTTTCTATCCACCTTGCATCCTGCAAAATCAGAGTCAGAAAAACCAATTATCTCAAAAGAAGTGCTATGTCTAGGGTACCAAATCCCTAATCCTTGTGTCCCCAAAAGATATCTAAAAAATTCTCTTAACAGCAGTCAAGTGGGACTCCTTAGGGTCAGCCTGAAACCTAGCACAAAGGCAAACACTAAACATGATGTCAGGTCGGCTCGCAGTCAAGTAAAGTAAAGATCCAATCATGCCTCTATACTTCTTCTGATCAACAGACTTACCACTTGGGTCCTTATCCAATGGAGCACTAGAAGTCATGGGAGTGTTAATTGGCTTGGCTTTGTCCATCTCATATTTCTTCAAAATGTCCTTTATGTATTTTGTTTGATTTAGAAAAGTTCCATCCTCCAATTGTTTTATGCTAAACCCCAAAAAGTAGGACAACTCTCCCATCAAACTCATCTCAAACTCTCTACTCATTGTTTTAGAAAAATTATCACACAAATTTTTATTAGAAGATCCAAAGAGTATATCATCCACATAAATCTGAACAATGAGTAAATCATCTCCAACTCTCTTGAGAAAAAGGGTGTGTGTCTACACTTCCCTTGACAAACTCCCTCTCTAGTAAGAATGTGCTAAGCCTCTCATACCAAGCTCTTGGTGCCTGTTTTAAACCATACAATGCCTTTTTTTAATTTAAACACATGATTTGGAAATTGGGAGCTCTCAAAACCTGGAGGTTGTTCTACAAACACATCTTCTTTTATCTCCCCATTTAAAAAGGCACTCTTGACATCCATTTGAAAAAGCTTAAATCCTTTATAACAGGCAAAGGCTAATAGCACCCTAATGGCTTCCAATCTAGCTACAGGAGCAAAAGTCTCTTCAAAGTCTATCCCTTCTATTTGATTGTACCCCTTAGCCACCAACCTTGCTTTATTCCTCACCACCACTCCTGAATCATTCACTTTGTTCTTAAAGACCCACTTTGTTCCAACTACACTTTGTCCTTTAGGTCTTTCCACAAGTTCCCAAACATCATTTCTAACAAATTGATTCAATTCTTCTTGCATTGCTAAAATCCAAAACTCATCAGAAAGGGCTTGGTTAATGGTGGTAGGTTCAGTCATAGAAATAAAGGCAGAGTGGTTCACCTCCTTCCTAAGTCCATGTCGAGTCTTAACTCCACTAGAAGGGTCTCCTAAGATCAAATCCTTGGGGTGACTTGTAGAGTATCTCCAATCTCTAGGCAAAGTGTGTGAAGTTTCCCCCCTTTCAACAAAGCTCTCTACTCCTTGGGTGACACCTTCTACTCCTTCATTACTTGGGTGCTCACACCCCTTCCCCAAATTCTCTACTCCACTAGTAATCTCTCCAATATCATCATCTTCTACTCCATGTTTCTTAGGCTCACACTCATCAAAAACTACATGGGTTGTCTCTCTTCCACCATTTGAGTTCTTCTTTGTTAAACACCCTAAAAGACTTCCCAACACTAGAATATCCCAAGAATACTCCCTCATCAGATTTAGGATCAAATTTTCCCAAGTGAGATTTCCCATTGTTGTGAATAAAAACCTTACAACCAAAGACATGAAGGTGGGAAAGATTGGGTGTCCTACCCTTAAGGATCTCATAGGGTGTCTTTTCTAATTTGGTTCTAACATTTACACCCTATTCAACACATAACAAGCTGTGTTAACCGCTTCAGCCCAAAAGTATTTTGGAAGTGAATACTCCGCAAGCATGGCTCTTGCGGCTTCTACCAAGGTCCGGTTCTTCCTTTCAGCTACCCCATTCTGCTGAGGGGGGTCCTAGGAGCTGAAAAATTGTGACTAATCCCCTTGTCCTCACAAAAATCTCCAAATCTTTCATTTTCAAATTCTCCTCCATGATCACTATGGATGGTCAAAATCTCACAACCTAGCTTCTTCTGAATCCAAGTAAAAAAAGTTCTAAAAACTCCTCAAAAGACTCATTTTTATGTGAAAGAAATCTAGTCCAAGTGAACCTCGAGTAGTCATCAACAATCACAAAACCATAAACTTTCCCTCCCAAACTAGCCGTGCTAATGGGTCCAAACAAATCCATGTGAAGGACTTCTAAAGGTCTAGAGGTGCTAATGTCCTTGATGGGGTGAAAAGTGGAGTGGACTTGCTTTCCTAGTTGACAGGCATCACAAAGGTGGTCTTTTGTAAACTTAAGTTTGGGGACACCTCTAACTAGGTCTTTTTGGGTCACTTTCCTAAGAGTTTTCATACTTGCATGACAAAGCCTCCTGTGCCACAACCAAGAATCATCAATCACAGTTTTTAAGCAAAAAAGAAGCAGCACATTCAATGTTATTTAAATCAAGCATGTAGACGTTGTTGATCCTCTTTCCCTGCACAATAGTGTTGTTACTTAAACTTACAATGCATGAATCCGTAAAGAATTGTACGATGAAGCCTTTGTCACAGAATTGACTGATGCTGAGCAAGTTGTGCTTTAATCCATCTACAAGCAGAACATTTTCAATCATAAGGTTCTTGGAATTACCAATTATACCTGCTCCTACCACCTTCCTGGTGGTGTTGTCTCCAAGGGTAACCTTGCCTCCAGTCCTGGACTCGAGTACAACAAACTGGCTAGCGTCACCAGTCATATGTCGAGAGCATCCACTGTCCAAGTACCACATACTCTCACGAGGTCTTTTGTGAGAGCCTTCCTGCAAAAATTATGAAATGTTAGTTTTAGGAACCCAAGCAGGTTTGGGTTCCTTCTTATGAAGAGAAGAATGCAATGCATGTGTGGTATGCTGTGGATTATGCACCTTAGGTTTCCACACCCAATGTGTACTATGGTGAATTGTGCAAGTGTGTGAAATATGTCCTAGCATGCCACATGAAAAAACATCTAACTCCAGGAAAGGGATTTCTTAAATGATTTGAGTTATAATGCCTCTTCTTCCTAGGTTTTGGCAATTGATCAAAAGTAGAAGTCATCCGATTTTTCTTATATGCTTCTAAATCATTTTGAATTTTCAAATTTGTGCTTTTTAAAAACTTCATTTTCAATCCCCAAATTTTTCTCTTTCTCCTTAGACTTCTTAAAATCTGATTCAAGTGATGCGTGTGATATTTTTTAATGCATCAAGTTCTTCAACTAACTCATCATGATTTTTATTTAATTCATCAAATTCATCAAGTAAAGTCATGTGATTTGAATCAATTGTTTGATGATCTTTAATCAAAATTTCATGCTCTTTTTGTAGATTTAAAAATTCTAGTTTCAAGCTAGCATGAGTTTTCTTTAGTTTTCTATATGATGCATGAATTTTTTCTGAAACTTCAAGAAGTTGATCGTAGGAAAGTTCACATACCTCTTCTTGATCGCTTTGGTCTTTTCCCATGAAACACAAGTTTGTAGTTTCTTCCTCTGATTCAGTCTCAGAGGAGTCAGTACCAGATTCTGCCAAAAAGCTCCTTTGGTTTTTCTTCTTGTCCTCCCTAGACTTATCTTTCTTCTCTCTTCTTCCTTTGCTTGATTGATCTCTAAGTGTAGGGCATTCAGTTCTCACATGTCCAGGTTTCCTGCATTCAAAACAAAACAACATCAGAAGATCCTTTAACATATTTGTGATCCTTACCTTTCCTCCAATTTTGATGATGCCTATGTTTCTTCCTTAGAAAGCTTTTGAATTGCCTTGTGATGAAGGCAACTTCATCGCTCTCAGACCCGGAAGATTCAGAATCCGATTTGTGCGCCTTCAGTGCGATTGTTTTCTCCTTTTTCTTCTCACCTGCATCAAGATTTCTTTGATTCACACCTTGCTCGTAAGCAATGAGTGACCCAAGTAAGTTATCAATGGAATAAGTATTCAAATCTTTTGATTCAGTGATTGCAGTTATTTTTGCATCATAAGACGAAGGCAAGCATCTCAAAATCTTGTTAACTTTTTCATAATTCGAAAGCTCTTTTCCTAGTGCATGCAGTGAAGTAACAATCTGAGTAAACCTAGTGTACATGTCAGAAATCGATTCATGAGGTTTCATACGAAAAAGTTCGTAGTCATGCAAGAGAAAGTTCAAACGGGTTTGCTTAACTTCATTAGTACCTTCATAGGTGATGCATAATTTATCCCCAAATCTCTTTACCAGTTTTGCAAGTTGAAATACGCATGTAATCTTCAGATTTCAAAGCACAGAAAAAACAGTTCAAACATTTTGCATTTAACTGAGCCAAATCACGTTCATCGAAAGTCCATTCAGTAAAAGCAACTTCAGTTTTAATACCATTAATTTCACGAGAAGGTGGAGAATAACCATCTTGAATAAGCATCCACATGCGATAATCAGTAGATTGTAAAAACGTTGACATGCGGGTTTTCCAAAAATCAAAAGGTAAGTTGTCAAATAGAGGAGGTCGTGTAATCGAATAACCTTCAGTAGTGTTTCTATTTCCTATGTTAGCCATGGATCAAATTCAAAAAGTTTTCAAACTTAATTTTTTGAATCCCGCTCTGATACCACTTGAAAGTTCGTTCGGGATGTTAAGCCCTATGAACTTAGTCCCAAGCTAACCAAGAGGGGGGGGGTGAATTGGTATTTTAAAAAAATTCTTAAGACAAAGAAATAAATTCTCAAACCAAATCACACCACAAAAAAAAAATAAAATGCGGAATTTAAAAGTGCGGAAAAAAAATAAGAACACAAGATTTATAGTGGTTCGGTCGACTAGACCTACGTCCACTCCTTGGAGGCACCCTCCAAGTATTGCACTACCAAACGTGACTCTCCTTTAGCCCCCACAGCTAGGCGGAGAAGCCCTCACAAGAAACTCCTTTTTGCCACCCCGGCAAGGCAGAGAAACCTACCTCCTTTTGCTTCCTCCTGAAGCTGGCAGAGAACCACAACCAAAAGCAAAACTCCTTACCTCTACCGACCCTTCCACGGACGAGAAACTCCAGACGAAAGACAAGCAGAGCGATCCTTGAGCAACCCTTGTGAATCCCCTCACAAGCTCCTCCCCCTCACAAGATCCTCTCTCTCTCCCTCTCTCTCTCTCTCTCTCCTCAAGGTCTTCTCAGGTCAAGGCAGCAGCCAAAAGGTCTCTTAAAACGTTGAAGAAGAGCTCTTTAAATAGAAGAGCTCAAGAGGAGCTCATTAATTGCAAGTAGCCGACTTTATCGTCCCGGCCGATATGGACATCGGCCTGGCCGATTAGTATAAATCAAAGAAGATCGGCCAGAGCATAGCCCTGGGAACAGTCCTGGACGATTGAAATTTGGCTTGATCGTCCAGGCCGATCTCAGGATCGTCCTGGCCGATTAGTTCAAATAAGAGTTAAATCGTCCTGAGCATAGCCCTGGGAACAGTCCTGGCCGATTGTAATTTGGCTTTGATCGTCCAGGCCGTTCTCACGATCGTCCTGGACGATATGATCGTATCAATCATCCTTAATTACTCCCTTGATTTCCTGATCAATTAAGGCATAATTTGGTAATTTCGTCCAGGCCGGTCCTGGAATCGGCCTGGCCGATAATTTAAAATTCAGTATGCCTAAACTGTCTAAGGCGGCTATCTCTTTCTATTTTGAGCTTATCGTCCTGGCCGATACACGTATCGTCCAGGCCGATAGTTAATGTCGGCTGCCTTAATAAAGAATCCTTAATTTAGACTTTCTGTTTTAAGCCGATCGTCCCGGACGATATAAATATCGGCCGGGCCGATGTGGGCAAAAACAGAATTTCTAAGCCTCTCAAGTGTGTGTGTGAAGGGTTACTTAGCATCAGTCTTTTTGATTATTACAAGAAGACTCAAATCACTAAATGTGAGAAGTATGGGAAATAATTTCTGCAACAGGTTAAGCTATAGGAATTTCAGAATTACCATGCTTGACCATATTCCATTATCTCCAACTATGGTAAACTGTCAAAGCATAGATCTTCACAAGACCCTTATTAGCTCCCTATTTTAGTGCCGAAGAGAAAAATTTAAAGTTAAAATTTTTGGTACTAATCATACTATATGACATAAAACTATACTATATGATATGTTATACAGAGAACGGGCTTAATAGTTAATTGAATAATTACTTTTTATGAATTAATTATATTATATGATCAAGATAATACTATATAATTTGTTATGATTTAAAAATCATATCTACTAAATAAATTAAGTAAGATATTCAAAATATAAAATTTGAATTAATCAAATTATATAATGTGATTCTTTCTTTATAAAAATTTAAAATTTACTTAAATAAACCCTGTAATTAGTTAATCAAATCATTATTTAATTAATGATAGTAGATCATATTATATGATCATCATCATACCGTATGATTGGTAGAGATGAAATTTGGTCATCCCAAAGATCGCACCGAATGAAATGATATTTTTTGAACTAATCATATTATATAATATTAATATCATTCAATATGATCAACTTAAAATCAAATTACCATACTATACAATGATAACACTACGGGATGACTGATAGAGATGATTTCCAGTCATTCCAGGAATCATCCTGTACAAATAGATAGAAAGCAAATAGATCATACTAGATAATATTTGGTTTATACGGTACGATGTGCTCAAAAAGTTAAACATTTAATCTGAATGTATGTTTCTATCAAATTAAACGTGTCTAGTTTTTAAATTAACCACACTGTACCAATTTCAATCGTAATGTATGAACAGTGAAATTCAACTAGAATTTTTAGGGTTTCTAGGACAACCAACTCTAGATCTAGGTTAGGCCGGTGTTTACTTTACTGCTGTGTGCCGAATTTTTTATAGTTCTCACTGCATGTTGTGGATAAAATTGCTTTGTTGTGTCTGCTTACTTTTCTGCACTTTGTGGATGGTTGATGTATTTGGCGACTAGATTACCCCTAGGATAGGCATGATATGGATGTTCACATAGTTTTCTACAGGTGGCCACATTCATGCAGGGCAATAAAAAGGGGGCAAAGTCAATAAAAAAATTTAATTATTATAAATGTTTGCACAGGTACTTTTGATGCTAAAGCCTCCAAATAAAAAGAGCGTGGCCAGTGTGTTTACTTTCTTTTCTGGATATATATAACTGCTTGAGAATAAATATATCTTGATTTATTAACTGCTTAGGATAACCTTGTAGTAGAGTCTAGAATTTTGATTTGATATAAATGTAATTTATATAAGTGTCAAGTGTTGTGAAAGTGGAGTTTTGAATTGGGATACATAGGTCCAAAGCTTGGACTCCAAAGAAAAAAGGACACCCCTTAGGGGAGTAGCCCTTTTCTATTTGGAGATCCAAATTTGGATCATTTCTTTCCTACCCAAAGAGGAAAGAGTGGCCTTCCCCTCAAGGAAAGTGTCCTCTTATCCATTTGGGTAGCCAACTACGAAGAATTCAAGAAGCCTGAAGGAGATGAACCCGAAGGAGAACAAGATTGAAGACTTCAAGACAAAGAGTATCCCATTCAAAACCATTTGTATCTCTACTAGGTTTAGAATCCGGGTTGTTGTCAGTGGTGCCCGGCCACTTTACTTTCTGCAAAATTATGGTTTGTAATAAGCAATGAAATTTTGCCTATGGACATTTATTAATTAATTCATTTATATTTGATGTGTTGAGATGATTGCCTTTAGGGTTGCCTGCTTTTCTTAGTTTTTTGGCGTTTGTATGCCGATTTTATTTTCGCCTGGATACGTAAGACTCGTAAGGGTGTGAAAATTTTTATACTCGTAATCTTAAAAGTTTAAAATTTTAGTGAGTCTAAATAACATAGAAAGATAATAAATTTAGGGAATTAGCCGGGGATCGACCTCGGTGTTGCATGCATATTTCTGCACTACTCTCTCCTTGTTTTAGACCCTTCCCTGCCCGCGGGTAGAGTCCGGATAGTCTGACCTATGAGGACGAGGTGCCAGACCTGGGGAAGCCCAGTCTTCTAATAAATTATTTTCTAAGCTTGTTTTTAAAATTTCAAGCATACTTGATTTGAAGCTGTCAACTAGCATGCATTGCATTAGGTCAAATTAAAAGAGTCAAAATTTTAATTGCATTAGTCCTTAGCATTTTGCACCCAACATAAGTCAAAGGGGCCAATTAGGGAAATCTCTAGATGTCAGCCCCAGCTCTCCAAAACTTTAAATAAAATGTCCCTACCACACTTTCATAAAAGACCGGACTCATCTCTTTAAATCGACTAAGTGGTTAGCTGGCTCCCCAATCCAGGCCGGGGTAAGTCCAGACCTTGCACTGCATTAGTTAGGTTCGGACGACTGTGGTCCAGCGTCCAAATTAGATTTAAGATCTAGGGCATATTTTTTTATTATAAGACCCCAACATTCGGGAATATAATCCCAAATTTCTAATAAAATGCTCAACTCTAATTAAAGTTTCATTTCAATCCTGAAACGTAAAGCCGAACACTTAGATTAAGTTGGGACACTTTTGGATTGTTCTGGACTCTCAAAGTGTCCCCTACTTCTCTTCCCTTAACTCTATTAATAATTGTTCAACCTTGATCCATTCTCTTTTGATTTTCCAAACTTCATTCATTTTTTTATATCACTCCTAGAAGATCTAACAAAATTCTGTCACTATTTTAATCGAGAGTTTTCATAGGGAACTCTGTCTCTCTACGATATAATTAACTACGAGGGCTTGCGCTCGTAGGAGATTTGGAACCACACACGCACCTGATTTTAAAATTAATTTTTCTAAAATCTTATTAGATTTCTTTGGAAAAGAGTTAAAAAATGATCTTCTTTAGTACATTAAAAGGATTATTATTGAATGGTGTTATCTCCCTTTGGGGAGATACACCATTCTTTGATAAGGCTTTGGATGTGAACTCGACGATCATACTTCTTGAATATTATAATTGGATATTGAGTTGAACTTCACTTTGTTCCCTCGGGGCTATATGAAGTTCTTTCTAGAATCCGGTCATGATATTCAAGATGAATTTCATAATTCTAAGTCTGAACACCATTATGAAATTTTATTTTCATCTTCCGGGATGATATACTTTTTCTACCGAGTTGATTCGACTTTAGAATTAGAATTAATCTTAAATTTTAAGATTCCCAAAGAAAACTAATATTTTTCAAAACTTGTTTTCAAAATTCCACCAACAACTGTTTTGATATACATACCACCACTTGTTTTTTTAAAAAGATAAATTCTATGGTTTGGAAAAGGCTTTGTAATATCAAGTGGGAAACTGAAAACCTTGTATTTTGAGGTATTGGGACTGATAATGTTTTCTTTTGGCAAGTTCAAGGATTGGATCTACTTCTTTTGATACGTTGATTAATTCTCATTCTTCTTTTGTAGTTAAAGTGCATAATTTTATTTGTGCTAACTATTAAAATGTTTCAAAGCTTTTGGATATTGTCCCTAGCCATCTGATTCTGCAAACTGCTAAAATTTCTAGAAAGTTAGAGGATGAAGATTGCATTCTTTTAAATTTTTTTTAATTCTATTAAATTCTCTCTAGAAAGCACTTGGAATTATATCAGAGTTAAGAATCTTGTTTCTCCTATTTTTTCATGACTTGGCATATGAGTATTCATTCTACTATTATTTTTTTTCATTTGGAAGATCTTGTATATGATCATTCCAAGATGATAAACTTAAATCTTAAGACTTTGCTCTTCCTTACAAATGTTAGTGTTGTTTTCATTTGGAAAATGTGAAACATTTATTTATTATTGGCCCTATTATGGTTTTGGATTTATTTTGATGATGATTTAAAAAAAAAAACCACTTCAAATGGGATGTTGATATTTTATCTATTTTAAGAGCCTGGCTTTATAAATCTAAAGGGCATAGTGTGAATGTTATTCATGCTCTTATTCCTTAGTTTTTATGGCTCGATACAAATGATGTTATTCACAACAATAAAAAATGGGTCAACTGAGAGTGAATTCAAGGATTAAGGTAAAATACTATCATTTATTTAATGTCAATCTTTTAAGTATTCAATGTTTTTATGGCTACTTTAGGATGGTTTCTTATTTTGTTTGAAGTTGAAGTTCGAGGACACTAATCATAACTCTAAATTTTTGTATTGGATTAAACCTCTTAGCCCCTTGATTAAACTAAACTCTAATGGTTCTATTAAAAGTGGTTCTAACGATTGTGGTGGAATCATCAAAATTTATTTTTGGGATGTTCTCATTGCTTTTGTTGATCCTCTTCAATCTGATTATATTATTTTTGCTGAGTGAAAGCACTCTACTATGGTCTTAATATCTGCTTAATTATGAATTTTAAAGTGGATTCTTTACTCTTGATCTAATTTTTATAGACTAAAGGCCATCAACCTGTAATCATGATCTTTTCAATTTGGTGAGGGAAATTATACTACTTTTACTTAATTTTAACTATCTATTATCTAAACAAGATTTTGAGGGACAAGAGTGTGGTGGGAAGAGAGAGAATGTCTGGTTTTCTAGAGAGAGAAAACTCTATATTCGTGTTTGAGTCGTGATTTCCCACAGTTTTTCGAAGCTGGTAGGGCAGCCGCCGGATGATCATCGGCGTTCTCTGCTGATGTCATGGCTACTTTGCGACCTCCGGGCCCTCTACAAACCTTTGGTAGAGGCGCGAATGGGGTGATTATCAGAGAAGGGGTGAGACATCCGACTCATCATCCTGTGGTTGAAGGCAAGGGAAAGAAAGCGATTGTGGATAATGCTGCGGCTAGGAGGAATGTGGATCCTATGATGTCAGGTACACACATTCTTGATTCTTCGAAATTGGGTGATGAATTCTTGAATAATTATAGCTTTTCTAGAACCTCTGAGAAGAATGAGGTTAGGTGTGGGGATAATGATCTGAAACTTGTGAATGTTCAAAATCGAGAAGATAATCTTGATCTGAGAGAGAATTCTGGAAAGGAGTCGATGAATGGCGGAATCGTGGTGGAAGATCTCAATAAACAGGAAAATATGAAGGAGGTTATTGAAGCCTGGACAAAGCTGAAACACATCAAGATCAATTTTGACAGGGAACAAGTTGAATTATCAGAAGATGAGATTACGGTTAGGTTGAATTCAGATATGGAAGAAAAAAATAAACAAGTTCTGAGACCTTCAGTTATAATTAAAGTTTTGGGTAATAATGTTCTTTCCCAGTTTGTAGTATAGAACTGAGAAGGCAGTGGAGCAAGTTTGGCAGATTCCATTTAACGTCAATTGGCATGAACTGGATTATTTGTTCGTTCAAGACGGAGGAGGCTGTGGAGGAAATTCTCAATGGTGGACCGTGGTATGTCGGTGGCTACTTTGTTGGTATGGATAGGTGGTCCTCTGCATTTGATCCTTATTCCTTTAAGGGGATCTCCGCTCCTATTTGGATCAGATTCCCTTGTTTGCCATTATACAGCTGGGACGAGGATAATATAGCGAGAATAGCATCTTGTTTTGGTATACCGATGTATATAGATGGAAATACATTTTGATGGGGGAAGCGGGAATTCGCTCGAGTCTGTGTTAAAATTGATTTGGAGAAGAAGGTACCGAATTGAGTTTGGGTAGAGGAACAGCTGGAAGATTTTTTCAACAGGTGGAGTATGAGAAGGTTGATCTACTTTGTTATCACTGTGGTCGAGCGGGACATGATAAGGTTGAATGTCCTGATGGTGTTGTTCAGGGGATTACATATCAGAATATTAGTAAACCAGCTGCTGATACAGATGAATCAATGAAGACAATTCCTGAAGCCAATCCCACTGTGATCAAGTCGGAATATGGCCCGTGGATACATGTTCAATTCAAGAATAAATGTTTTATTAAGGAGAAAGGTGTTGGAAGACAAGTGAATGAATATAAAGGTACCAGGACGGAGAATATGGGGAATAAAAATCAGAAGAGCTTTATGCCGAAAGTAATTCCAGTTGAGAAGAAGATTGAAGGTCTGAAGGTATTCCTGGTATGGTGTTTGTTAAAATGCCTGGTCAGAAGAAAGCAGTGGAAGATAAGATGCAAATGATTTCTATTACTAACATATATGCTGTTCTACTTGATGATATTGGAGAAGAACCTGTGGACAACACAGAGGAGACTGATAAGCTGAAAGACACGATTACCCCCTGCATTGAGGAGGTTGATGGTGCTGGAGATACAGGAATGGATATAAATGATCCAGGTATAATGAATATTGGTATGGCTGTTCACAGTGGGGGTAATAAGATTAAACTTGCCAAAGAGTTAAAATCTTTGGGACCACTTGAAGCAGGGCACAAGAAGAAGAGAAGGCATGGAAGGGTGAGTTCCAGCAAGGGTGTAATGTCTACTCTATTATTTTGGAATTGCAGGGGGGCTAGGAAGAGGGAGGCCTCCTTGTATCTGAAGGATATTGTTAGAGAGCAGGACATTTGTTTTATTGGGCTCTTGGAGACCAAGATGACTAACATTGATAAGAGGGAGGTTGATTACCTTATTGGGAATGATTGGTAATTTTTCCATGTCCCAGCTATTGGTCTTTCAGGTGGTGTGTTGGTTCTGTGGAATAAGAAGATTGTGTCGTTTGTGGTGAAGGAGACTTCTTCCTAATTGATTATTGGAGACCTCTTCGTTCCTAGCTTGGGATCCTGGAAGGTTGCCACGGTCTATGGGAGCCAGTGTTGCAAGGAAAGAGAGGATCTTTAGAGACAGCTTGAAGAGGGTATGAAGGATTTTATTCCTTCTATCATTGGTGGGTATTTCAACAGTATCTTGAACAAGGAGGAGAAGAGAGGAGGTAAGAGGTTCTTATTTTCCAAAGGGCCAAGAGATATGAAGCAGTCTATGACAAACTCAGATTTCCATGATGTGAGAAGCTGTGGGAGAAGATTGGAATGGTGAGGATCTTATATTGCTAAGAAGCAAAGTTCATGAGCTTAATGTGACTTTGAGGCATTTTTCTACTTGGTGGAATCAAAGGGAAAAAGCTAGATGGCATGAGGAAGGAGACATTAATTCAAAGTTGTTTCATAACTTTGCCACGGCTAGAAGAAATGGGAATCGGGTGGTTCAAATTAAAGATGTGAATAACAACATACAAGAGGAAGATAATCAAATTGAGAAGGTTTTTATCCAGTATTTTGAAGCTAAGTGGCAATCCAGAACGTGTGAGCTATCAGGTTGGCCGGTGCCTGCTGAGAACCAGGAAGATGTAGCTACTTTGAGTTCTGAGTTCACTGTGGCCGAGCTGCAGGTCTCAGTTTTTCAACAAGGAAATAACAGATCTCCAGGTATGGATGGAGTCACTTCCTCTTTTTATAAGTGCTATTAGGATATTATTTGGAAAGCATTGTGGGAGGCTATTAATTGTTTCCTAAACTCTGGTCATATGAGTAGGAATTGGAAGGATACTCTTAAAGTTTTGATTGCTAAAATAAAAAACCCTTTGACTCCATCTAACTACAGGCCGATTAGTTTATGCCAGACTAATTATAAAATTGCAGCTACTATTTTAGTTGACAGGTTGAAGAGGTTTATTTCCAAAATGATCACTGAAGAGAAAATGGCATTTATTACATGGAGGTCTATTTCTGAGCATTACTTGTTGGCTCAGGAGAACTTTCACAAGTTCAAAATCTCCAAGAATAAGAAGGGATTGATGGCTTTGAAACTAGACATGGAGCAGGCTTACGACATCATGGGGTGGCCTGCACTTGATCAAATTCTTAATTGGTATGGATTTCCTTCTATGTTCTCTAACCTTCTCATGGAATGTGTTGTAGATGTGAGATTTTCCATCATTATTAATGGGAAGAATTCTTATTGGATTGATTCTCAAAGTGGCTTCCGTCAAGGATGCCCACTCTCTCCATATCTCTTCATCATGTGCTTCCAGTTGGTTTCTAATTCCCTAGAGCAGAGGAGACAAGATCTCAGTATTATAGTCTCTCCTAGAGGCCCTAGGATTACACATCTTCTCTATGCAGATGATGTGTTAATCTTCTCTCATGTCTCCATGGTTTTAGCTAAAGCTTTGAAGGCTATTGTTGAAGACTTTTGCAAATGGATGGGCCAAAGGATCAATGTCAGTAAATCTCATATTCTCTTTGGCAAGGTGGTTGGATATCCAATAAAGAAGAAGATTGCTAGATTGTTTGGTTACAAATTTGTTAAGGAGATGAGCTACCTAGGGATTAAGATGTCCCTTAATAGATTAAAGATGGCTGATTTTCAAGAAGTGTTGAGCAATGTCATGGATAGGCTCAATACATAGGGTAAGAAGTCATTATGGTTGGGAGGTAAGATTACTCTCATTACTAGCTTTTTGTTGTCTATGCCAAACTTTTTAGTAACTCATTCTTTGGTTCCTAAAAAAGTTTTGTATGAGTTGGAAAAACTTTTTAGAAGTTTCAGTTGGCATAAACCTGGTGGAAACCATAGTATGCATTTTGTGGCTTTGGGAGAGTTGTGCAAACCGAGAAGTATGGGAGGGATGGGACTTCAATCTCCTATTATGAGGATTAGTTCTTTGAGATCAAAGTTGGCTTGGGATTTTTTTCAGAAATAAGAGACACTTTTCCACATAACTATTAAGCACAAATATGGGGATAAGATAATGACTGGTACGCACAAGAAGGTAACGTCAAATGCATGGAATATTTTGCTTGATGGGGGGAGACAGCTGAAGAACATAACCAGATGGAAGATTGGCGGTGGGGATAAGATCAATGTGCTGAATGAGATCTGGTTATTGGACAAGTGCATTAACCGGTGGCCAACGTTTGTGGATTCTGTTTCTTTGGAAGGAATGTATGTACACCAATTGTTATTGAATGAAGGTCAATGGAACTATGCTTTGCTTCAGGAAGTTTTCCATCCTGATCTAATCCAGTTGATCAGTCAAATCCAGACAGATTTAGGTTTGGAGGATCGGATGGAGTTGCTGAGCATGTGCTCTGGTAAGTCAGTGTCTGCTCTGTCTTTTGAGTATATGTTAAATTGTAAATTCAATATGGATGATGAGGGTTATTAGAAGTGGCTTTATAAACTCAAACTTAACAAGAAAGTGGAGATATTCTGGTGGAGGCTTGGGAAATCTGCAATTCCTACAAACCTGTTTCTTAATTAACGCAGGATTGCTGTGGATAATTCTTGTGCTAGAGGCTGTAATGCAGTTAAGAGTTCTGAACACATTATGGTCAAATGCAAATATGTGGTTGAATTTATTAACCAGATGCTTGAGTGGGGCATTTCCATTCCAGTTTTCCAATCACTAGACTACTGTTTGCAGGAGATAAGAAGGCTAACCTCTCAAAATCTTGGTATTGTTAAAATCTATTGCACTATTGTTTATCTATCTTGGAAGAATAGGAATGATGTGAAACATGGTAAAGCTGCTTTGCCTTATTTTGTGGTAGCTTAAAATGCTTTGTCTTTGGCCATTACTAAAGCTAGTCCACATCTTTCTAACTGGGTACTAATCTCTTTAGGGAGTTCGTAAGTCTTAGTGCCCCCCTCTGAAAGACTGGATGAAGATCAACGTAGATGCAGCATTGCTTAGTTCTAACTGTTCTGGAATCGGTGGCATCTTCAGAGATCATAAGGTAAGGTTTATTCTTGCTTTTGGAAAAAATAAAGTCCATTGGGACATTGCTAAACTCGAGTTGGAGGCTGTATTCTCGGTTAGGGAATACATTAGGAGTTGAATGCTTGAGTACAAAGGGGTGATTATTGAGAGTGATAACCTCAATATTATTACTTTCATACAAGATTCTTTCAAAAAGAATAAGTGGATTGTGGATAGCTGGTCGTCGGAGGAGCTCTTCTTCTTCAATGACTTTCATAAAGTGGTTTTTCAACATGTTCATAGAAGATGTAATAAGGTAGCCAATTTATGTGCTACTATGGCTTTAAATAGTTGCTTCTTTCTTGATAGCTTTTATTTTAATAACATTCCTCCCTTGTTATTGAATTCAATCAAGGAGGAATGTGATCCTTTTTCTTCTTAACAATTGTAATTAGCCTCTTTTTAACATAATGCAATTGTGATGCATTTCTTCAAAAAAAAAAACTATCTATTGTCTCATGTGTGGCATAAAGCTAACAGCTTTGCAGATTAGTGAGCTAATTTTTGTTGTTACCTTACTAAGCATAAGGAATTTTTTGGGTCCTGCCTCCCTAAACCCCTAGTTGGATTAACTAGATTGGATAAATCTGGGTTGCGCTATGTTAGATTTTAGTTTTTTTGGCTATTCATTTAGTTTCTAATTTTCAATTATAATTATTTTCATCCTGAGTTCTTCTTTGTAACTAGTTATTGGACTCCCCGTTTATCCCTCTTATCTCTAGATTGGTGGATTCATTCTTTCTGTCTTCTACTCTCTTGGGTATTATCATTGAGGTTTTCTATAGATTCAGTTGTCTTTCTTTCCCCTGTTGGTTTCCTTTGTTCTCTGTGCTGTTTTGATGTAGCTTGTCCTTATTCTTGGTTTGTTTTTTTTTTTGTTTTTTTTTTTGTATTGGTTTTGGAGTTCCTTTGTTGTTGGTTCTTCTCTTAGTGGGGTTTTTTGGTTCTATTTATATTGTTGGGTTTGGTTTTGCTCCTTAATTCATTAAGTTATTTGTTTTTTATCCTAGGTTTTTATCTACATTTATTATTAGTTGTTAAGAGGGTTTCTCTCCTAGGTTATTTGCTACCCTTTTTTTTGGGGGGGGGGGGGGGGGGGCTTTTGCTATGGTTGTTCAGTTGTTTTCTCTAGTTTCTCTGTCATGGACTTGTGTGAACTGTTCAGGTTATATCTTTATTGTTATAATATACTTCCACTGTTCCTGTAAGATTCAATCTATTTTGGGGGGGGGAGGAGGGGGGGGGGGGGGGGGGGGGGGGGGGGGGGGGGGGGGGGGGGGGGGGGGGGGGGGGGGGGGGGGGGGGGGGGGGGGGGGGGGGGGGGGGGGGGGGGGGGGGGGGGGGGGGGGGGGGGGGGGGGGGGGGGGGGGGGGGGGGGGGGGGGGGGGGGGGGGGGGGGGGGGGGGGGGGGGGGGGGTGGGGGGGGTGGGGGGGGTTGGGGTGGGGGGGAGGAGGGGGGGGATGGGGGGGGGGGGGGGGGTAGGATGGGGTTGCTGAAAGATTTGTTGTTGATCTCTTAGTTTTGAGTTTTGGCTCATGGCCACCCTAGATTTTTCATAGGTTTTTTTATTGCTAAAACTTAGATGGGATCATTGGCTCATAGGTTTTCTTTTATTTTTGATGCAGCTCTTCTAAGCATTTATAAGCTATTGATCCCTTTTCAGGACTTACAATTTTAAATTTTAATTAATGTGTAAGCTCTTTAGTTGGTTATCCCAAAAATTAATAAATAAAAAAATAATTCATTAAGGGTGTATAATTTGGGAACTTAAATTCTAGAAAATTGATTTAAAATCAAAATGTTTTAATTTTTAGAGAGTTTCTTGAGAATCATAGTAACATGTAGGTTTAATTTCATAAAGATTTAAGATTATCCTCTTAGAGAATTCTAACACCTTAATTCTATGTTAAAGTAAGATAATATGGACATAGGGATATTAAAAAAAATCATAAAAATTTTAAAAATTTTAAAATGTATCTAAAATAAATTAAAAATCAAGGAAAACATTTTAAATCATTCTAAGATTAAAAATCAAGGATCATGCTCCCTAGTGTATGTTTTTTCTGACAATATTCCTCTTGTTGATGAGATTAAAGAGGGAGTTGAAGGTAAACCTGAATTATGGAGGTCAACCTTATAGACTAAAGGTTTTCATTTGAGTATATCTAAAACCTAATACATAGGGTGTAATTTTTAGTACTAATAGATCTAGTGGGGGGTTTGTGACTTTGAGCGATAAAGTCATTAATAAGAGTACATATTTTTGATATCTTGGGTGTATTATTCAGTGTGATGGTGAAATAGATGGAGATATTTTTATTAGAATTCAAGTTGGTTGGTCGAAGTGGAAGAATGCACTAGGCTTTTTGTGTGATAAATAGTTCCACTCAAACTTAAGGGAAAATTTTAGAAGATGGTGGTTAGACCTATAATGCTTTATGGAACAGAATGTTGGCTATTAAAAGGGAAGCATAATATTAAGTTAAGTGTTGCAGAGATGATGATGCTCAGGTGGATGTGTGGCTTTACTCTTAGAGGCAAGATACAAAATGAGTATATACAAGAAAAGGTTGGAGTAGCTCCAGTAGAAGATAAGATTAGAGAGAGTCTCCTTAGATGGTTTGGTCACAAAAAATGACGGCCTTGAGATGACCTAGTTAGGAGAGTAGATGTATTATATTTGACCTATGTTAAGAAAGGTACAGGTAGACCTAAAAAGACTTGGTTAGAAAATATTATTAATATCCTTTATTTATTATATCAAAACTAGTATTTGACTCTTAACAAGACACAATGGAGAAAAAGGATTCATGTAGCCGACCCCATATAGTGGGATAAAGGCTTGAAGTTATTGTTGTTATTGTTGTTGTATTATAAAAAGACAGTATTTCTTAATTTTTGGTTAATAATTTATTTCAAATTTAAATAAATAGTAAAAAATTAGAAATGACTCCAAATTATTTAAAATGATTAAAAAATACATCCATTTTGATCAATGGTTTAAATTTCATAAATATTTGCATTCATTTGGTGGCTCAAAAAAAAACACTAATTCTAATATTAATAATTCTAAATGGTATCAAATTTTTAGTGTACCTTCACTATGTTATCCTTGACTTATGCGAGATGTTTTTTAAAATTTTAAAATAATATTACATTTACAAACTAATTTTAAATTCTTTTGGGGTGTTCCTAAGGTTGTTCTCAACTTTAGATAATAATTATGTATATTTTGGACATCCTTGAAATCTTAAATATAATTTGAAATTTTCTAGATTTAATAACATTATTATTAGATAACCTAATTGTTAAAAAAATCATTAATAATTCAAGAAAAATAAACAAAATATATCAAATAAATATTTATAAACTCATAAAAGTTTATAAAATAATAAACTAAATACTATGAATTAATATAATACTTAAGTAAATTATTCTTTCAGAAACATCTAAATAAAAATTTTATATAAGAAAAGTCATAAAAGACTTTTTTTTTAGGCAATATCTAAGATTCTTTAACCAGCCAAGTTTATTTAAGAGTAAACTTTTTATATTTGAAGTATTCTTCAAAACTCAAAAAAAATAAAATTTGAAACCCAAACCCTTAAAGTTTAAATGAAAATATTAAATCATTAATAACATATATCAGAACAATTCCTACAAAAAAGAAAACAAATTGAAATTTAAAAATAAATAAATAATCGAGTGAATCCCACACAACTTATGACACAGATGATGCTAGATAGGACACTAGTCTTAAACATTCTATAGTAGATTATTTTATTTACTTGCATTCTCATTTTAATATTTTAATTTATTTATTATGTTGTATTTTATTACATTATAATATGATAAATGATTGACTTCAAAATTCAAAACAACAAAATTAAAAGTATCTTTCATTACAAGATTTTGACTATAACTCTTATTTAAAATCTAATTAGGTAAAAACCAGCCAAAAGTCAAAACCTCTAGTAAACAAATACCAACACGCTGATTTGTACACAAAATATCAAAATAGGTGTGATACATATAATACACATGCATAATTTTAGAAAGGTTTGGTTTCTTTTGATGGTAGAATTTCTAGAAGTAAAACTCGTACTATGATATAAATAATTAAATAAAAAAAATTAGAAATAAAATTTATACATCAAAATAAATTAAAATATAAAAGCACTAAAGTATAAAATAAATTAATAAATAAATTTTTGCATCAGTTAGAAGCACTTGCATACCTTTCATATTCAGGTTGCTTGGGTTTGATAGCTAACTTATAATTCTTAATTCCTAAAATAATAATAGCCTATCCTATATTTCATTAAGATTTTTATATTATGATTTTGAAGTGATAGATGGGTTTAGCTAGTAGTCCCTTACAAGTAAGAATACAAGTGAAAAATATGTATAGGTTGTTAGACCTAATTCAATTGTCCCAAAGCTAACCAAGAGGAGAGGAGAATTGGTTATTTTAAAATCTCTTGGAAATAAAACTATTCTTTAATTTTTTGCACAAAGTAATTTTTTTATCAATTTAAATTTTTTCAACCACAAAAATTTAAACATGCAGAAAAGTTAAAATGAATTAAAAATAAGAACACAAAAATTTATAGTAGTTCGGTCCAACTAGACCTACATCCACTCTCTAAAGACTCCCTCTTCAGGTATTGCACTATTACCAAAATGACTCTCCTTTTGCTCCCATAAAAAGAAGGAGAAGCCTTTATAATTACCCTCTCTTTCACTAATCCCCAGTACGGTAGAGTACCATCATCCTTTCACACCTTCCAAGTGCTAGCAGAGTACAATCATCCTTTCACACTCTCCATGTGTCGGCAGAGTATCATTGCCTTTTTACATATTCATCTTGATGAAAAGATACACTACTATTTCATACTCTGGACATTATCTGTATGAGCCTAAGATTGTATAGTATGAACAACTCAAAGAAAATTAGAAGTTTATCAGGACAAACTTGTATGTATCTATTTCATACTATGGAAGGCGTATGTGTGAAGCTAACTTAATATAGTACAAACAGGACTTAGAAAATTTTCCTAGCATGGTTAGTTTAACAGCTTATTAGAGGTACACTAAAGCTAAATCATCCTGTATGATCTAAAATCATATAGTATGATTAATTTTAAAAAAGTTATAAAATTTGTTTTTTACTCTGCCACGATTTGTGTATGCATGGTTACCCAATTAAAATCACATTCTCTCAGACTCAAAAAAATTATAAAAAGTATAGGCTCTAAAAATAGTAAACCCTATTCTAATCTTACTTGAATTCTTCAACTGGCTGGAGTATGATTTCTCTAAAATGTTAGTACACACAAACAACAAAAGTAATATATCCAATATATGTTAGGAGAAAAAGTAGTCCATACAATAATAATTTGGAATCATAAAAAACATACATGATAAGAAAACATAGTTATGAAAACTAAGTTGCAACAATCTCTTTCTTTTTTATGATGGTAAAATAAATTTTGTTTGAGTTAATATTCAAAATATTTTTTTCTCCTTAGCTGCCCCGAAATGAATGACCAACTAAATAATAATGAATTCCATAAAGGTCAAAATTAACAAACCTAAAAATAAAAAGAAACAAAATAAAAAACAACATGATTAAAAACACCAACACAAACAAAAAAAAATAAAAACAAATGAAAAATTCAAAAAACATACATACATGCAAAACATACACATACACGCACACACATTCACACACATTCACACACATACATTCACACATATTTACAATACATCATACATCAAACATTAAATAATATTCTGACTCCCCCTTTTGATAATAAAAAAAGGAAGTACAACTTGAAATGAAAGGTTTCTACATATAAACCAAAAGAGTTGAAGGAGAAAAAGATTTTAAACCAATTGCAAATACAATATTAATTTTTTAATTATAAAAGAAAATTTTCAAAAGTTTAAATCAAAGAACAACTAAGATAAGAAAAGTCAACTAGGTTCATTTTTCATTCTAGACATTTTTAAATAAAAATGATTATTATAAAAATAATTAAATGAAGATTAGTTAACTTCAAATTTAATAATTTATATTATTTTTAATTAGATATATTTGGATTAGAGATTGAATAATTGTGGAAAGAGCACAATAAAAAATTTTAATTGGTGACATTTCACATCTTTTCAAATATTTATTGCACACTTTGAACTTCTTTTTTATTTGGATTAATTTTGCGCCTCTTTCACTTTGCGAATTATTGTGCATCTTTTCTATTTTTGCACATATTGTGCATTTTCCTTTTTTTTTTTAATTTTTGGGTTATTTCAATTATCAGTAATCTAAAATAAAAATTCACTAAAAATAAAAATAAACATATTGAAAGTTAAATAAAGAATAATAAGACATCAATCTTGTTATAATTATAGCTTAGATATATTTGTCTAAAATAATATGAAATTGATCTCCTTATTTAAATCGAGTTATGATTTTAATTTAAATTTTTTAAAGATTAAATTTTGTAAGGAAATTAATTTGTAGAGCAAAGTAAATTATAATCCATTTCAACGATAATTTTCAAAAGGTTTTTCTCATTAAAAACATGAATATTTAAAGAATTAAAAGTCAATGCACGTGAACGAAGCATTCCAACTTTCCATTGATTATAAAGATCACATATAAATACATATTTCAAAAATATATCATCATGATAACTCACATCATATCATCCAGTCTACATTGTCTCAACACATTAAAACACTCAACTATAGCAACAACATAACAACAACAAATACAAAATCTCAGAAATAAGAACAATAATGAAGTACATCTAGAACTCTGAGGGACCCTATTTTGGAGGAGGAGGTGGATTGAACATTTAAAAATAACTACAAATTTTAGCTATATTCATGTTCATTGAGTCAAACTATCCACAAATCTACCCCATATCTTCATTGTAACGAGCATCATACTAGTTAAGGTGAGTCTCTATTTGATCAAAGTGTTGATCAAAATGGGTCTCTAATCGATAAAATTGTTGGACCATTTCTTTATAGTAGTTTTGGTTAGGTGAAGGTGTAGGTGCTGGAGAAGGAGCTCCCCCTTTGTCCTTAGAATCATCACTCTCTAAACTCTGATCTCTCCCATAAAGTTCCCTAAAGAGGCATCAGTAAATTAGATAAGAAGTTCTGTCAGAAAATGGGGATGGATCAGGTTGTACTTCTTCTGTAGGATATAGGCAACTAAATGACCTAAGGCCATGTTTTTCTTCCTCTTGTGATATAGAAGCCCAATTTCAGAAAAGATTATAAATATAGTCCATGATGAGTTGGGCTTCATCAAATGGTTTTTCAGTTATAATCAGATAGGTGACTGTGGATAAGTGTGGAGTCATATTTATCTGATCACCATCTTTAGGGATAATAAAAGTTCTAAGAACATGTTGGATGACTCAAGTATTTTGATGTAGAGTGTAGAACCTAGACAAATGACATACTTGGGATACACCTCTAAAGGTTTTATTAATTTCAGTCCAACAAAAATTGGCACTAGAAGTCAAAGTGTGAGCTCAAATGCCTTAGGTTCTCTAATGAAGAAAGTTGCCTAAGTCTTCCTTTGTTATTTCTGCTCATTATTTTTAAGCATAAGAACTAATCCTAGAGTGGTTCTCATTAAATCTCATGTTGGCCAAGAAGTACTGAAAAGTTTCTTTGTGGTAGGCATAAATGTGAGTAAGAATGAAAAAGAACTTAGCCGATGCAAATAGGGGCATAATAGAAAATTGGAGATCATCCTAAATGAGAATTCTATATGGGGTGATCTTGGAAACAGAATACCTAATAAAGGAATCCTTATTCACCTTGAAAAGGAAGTTATCATCCCCACCACTTCTAGAAAAGGAGCTCTTAGAAAAATGGGTCGCTTGCTAGAACTAGCCATTCGTAAGACAAAGGCTCTAGAAGGATTTGAAATAGAAAAGAAAGTGAATGAAAATGATTTCAAAGACCCTTCTATTTAAAAAAAATGACCTATCATATTGTACAAAATTTGAATCGTACGTATGATTTTAACATCAAACAAGATGAAATTATTTTCATACGTAAGAACGAAAATGACCAAAAATGAAATGACTTTTCGTAAAAGACCTTTTCCAAGGCATCCATTCGTACAGAATTTCTAACCACAAGATCATACTGAGGAACTTATGTTCATCTATCATGATCAAAATATCAAAGATCATTTTAAAGATGGCTAGGTTCATCCCCCATAGAAACTGACAACTAGATCATATAGACAAAATATAATTTCATATGTATGATCAGTAATAAATAACTGACCCCAACTAGTAAACCATCACCATGCGTACACACGAATCTATACAAATTATATAGTATAATGATGTCATCATATAGTATGAACCCTATAAAAAACTAAGTTTTGTGTGCTCAACTCTGAAACCTACCATATATATGCTACAAAATTTATACAGGATGAAAAATGTCATATAATATGATCATAACATTTAGAAAGAAAAAGCATGATAATCAGAAAAACTTTTCAAAACTAATCATTATTCAATAATTGACATGCTTCAAAATAAAAAAAACAAAAATAAAAAATACATAACTAAACACTAAAAAACAAACAAAATAAACATAATAAACAAATAAAGACAAACTAAACAGACACATATATACAACACATCAAGTTTATAGAATTTTCAATTTAAACATTAAGATCAATAACATCTAACCAGATTCTTAAGGTGCTAAAAGTGTCAAAAGCTAGTGGTTTTGTGAAAATATCTCTAAGTTTATTTTCCATAGTAAAATGATTTAATTCAATCTCTCCCTTAGCTACTAGATCTCTAATAAAGTTATGCCTTATGTCTATATTCTTGGTTCTAGAATGTTAAATATGATTCTTTAGAATCCATGTGACATTAGTATTATAACAAAAAATTAGGTGCCAATTAAAAATACTAAATTAATTAATTGTTATTTCAACCAAAGAATTTGTGCCACATAACTACCTAAGGCAATGTATTCTACTTTACCAGCAGATAGGGCTACTAAATTCAGTTTTCTACTAGACTAAGAAACTAAAGAGTTTCTTATGAATTGATAAGTTCCAGATGTACTTTTTTGATCAATTTTACAACCTACAAAATTTGAATCAGAATATTCAACAATTTCAAATGAAGAGATGTGCTTAAGATACCGAGTTTCTAAATTTAGGTTTTCTAAAAGATATCTTAGATTTTTTTTTACTGTTAAATGAGATTCTTTTGGATCAAATTAAAATATAGGTCACAAAAAAATACTAAACATTATATCTGGTCTGCTAGCATACGAGTAAAGCAATGATTCAACTATACATCTAAATTTCTTTTTATCAATAAATTTTCCCTTAAGGTCTTTATCTAATTGAACTGAGAAACTCATAGGTGTAGTCTCTGGTTTAGCATTATCTATTTAAAATTTCTTGAGGATGTCCTTAATATACTTTGACTGATTAAGAAAAGTTACTTTCTTATTTTGCTTTATGCTAAAACAATAAAATAACACAAATCTACCATTAAACTCATTTCAAATTCACTACTCATTATTTTTGAAAAATCATCATAAAGATTTTTATTTATAGATCTAAATATTATATCATCAATATATATTTAGAACAATGAGTATTTCATCTCCTATTTTCTTTAAAAGAGAGTGGTGTCCACACTTTCTTTCACAAAATATCTCTCTAAAAGAAAAGTGCTTAACATCTCTTGTAGAGTGAGTTGCTATTTACATGTTTTACATTCTTGCAACTTTTATTATTTTGATGATTTCAAATATTATTATTTTATATATCTCCTAACACTTTTTGGAAGATTTGTTTTTTCTCTAGTGTTTACTAACATTTCAAGAAAAATCAACTCCAAGCGATGAAGACTTTAAATTATTCATTTGTAAATTATAAGTTTTTAAATGAGAGGGAGTAATTGAAATTGAGTGGAAAATCACAACACACACTCTTGGGGGACAATTTTTGTGAACGGATCGTACGGGACGAACCTGATTCATACGGGACGATCATATCAATTAACCCCTAGGGAGAAATGGATCGAACAGGCAGGTAGAAAATTTTCTAAGTCCTAATCATCCATGATGAATTTTGTATTCGTCTCGGGATGAACTTCTCTGGATTCTCACCTTGCACTGTTCATCCAGATGAAAAGCATAGTTCGTACCTGGATGAAACTCTCTGTATGAGATCGTGCAGGATGAAATGAACCTTCATCCCTGGATGAAACTCTCTATACGATATCATACAAGACAAAATGAACCTTCATCCCTAGATGAAACTCTCTGTATAAAATTGTCCCAGGATGAAATCTGTTCGTCCCAGGATGAACTGAACCGATTTACCTCAGTTGGTTACGTCCTGTAGAATTTTGGGAACTGACCTATGTAATAACCGTTTCGTACCGGACGAACCTAGTTCATACAGGACGATGAGCATGTACGAACATAGTTCGTACCAATATACATTAGGATCATTTCCAACACTTTAAGTAAAATCGTCCGGGACGATCCACTGCATACAGAATTGAAAACTTGCAGTTTTTGGGCAGTTTTTATTATCATTTGTATATATAGTCCAAATTAGACTGTCACCCAATCTTTTTGCTCATTGATCTACGTGCCTATTGGAAGAAGAGTAAAGGAGAGAGTGAGAGAGAGCATTCAAAGAAGGAATTCTATCACTGGAGCGTGAAGGCTTAGCTTGGTGTTCAAAGGTAAGATTTCCAACTTGTGATTTGAGATTACTTCACTCTTTTTCTTTCTTCCTTCTAGATTTCTTTCGAAGAGATTTGTTAAGGAGATCTGGTTCTCTACCGACACTTAGAGAGTGTGAAAGGATGAAGGGTTCTCTTCCCACACTAAGAGAGTGTGAAAGGAAGAAGGGTTCTCTGCCCACACTAGGAGAGTGTGAAAGGACGAAGGATTCTCTGACCATACTAGGAGAGTGTGAAAGGATGAAGGGTTCTCTGACCACACTAGAAGAGTGTGAAAGGATGAAGGATTCTCTGCCCACACTAGGAGTGTGTGAAATGACGAAGGGTTCTCTGCCCACACTAGGAGAGTGTGAAAGGATGACGGTTCTCTGTCGCACCGGGTTGTGGTGAAAAGAGTGTTTATAAAGGCTTCTCCGCCTTGTTGTGGGTGTAAAAGGAGAGACACTATTGGTATTAGTGCAATACTGAGAGGGTGCCTCTGGGAGTTGATGTAGGTCTGGTTTAGAATGAACCACTATAAATTGTGTGTCATTTATTTTACTGCTTTTTATTTTCTGCTTTTTTCTTATTTAAAAAATTATGATTGAAAAACTTTTTACAAAAATTCATTAAAGTTTAATTTCGGTTCAATTTATCAAAAGATGGATATTTTTTAAAATACCAATTCACCCCCCCTCTTGGTAGCTTTGGGACATTAACTTAGGTTTAAAAACCTATTCATTAGACTCAACAAGTGGTATCAGAGCTTTGTTTCAAAATCATAAGTTTAAACTACTTTTTGATTAACGTAGATGGCTACATTTGGAAACCGAAATACCCCTGAAGGTTACTCCATTACTAGACCTCCAATGTTTGACAATATACCTTTTGGTTTTTGGAAAACACGCATGTCTACTTTCTTACAGTCACCTGATTATCGTATGTGGATATTAGTCCAGGAAGGTTATACAAAACCAACTAGATTAGTTAATGGAGTTAGGATAGAAACACCTTTTGTAGATTGGACTATAGAAGAATGTGACTTAGCACAACTAAATGCTAAATATTTAAATAGTTTCTTGTGTGCTTTAAAATCTAAAGACTACATACGGGTTTCCACTTATAAAGTGGAAAGGACATATGGGATAGACTTTGTATAACTTATGAGGGGACTAATGAGGTTAAGAAATCAAGACTTAATATCTTGTTACATGATTATGAATTATTTCGCATGAAACCAAATGAATCCATTTCTGATATGTACACAAGATTCATACAAATTATCACCTCTTTGCATACACTAGGTAGGGAACTAACAAATACTGAAATGGTTAATAAGATTGATAATTGTTTACCTACTACTTATGATGCTAAAATTACTGCAATTACAGAGTCTAAAGATCTAAACATTTATTCTATTGACATTCTTCTTGGTTCACTCATTGCTTACGAGCAAGGGGTTAGTAAAAAAAAGATTGATGCAGGTGAACCAGAAAAAGAGAAAAACATAGTACTAAAAGTGGAAGAGTCTGAGAGTGAACACTCACAACCTGAGGATGAAGACGATATTGTATTGATGACTAGACAATTCAGAAGCTTTCTGAAGAGGAAGCAGAAGAGACGCCAGCAATGGAATAGAGGTAAATTTAACAGAAATGGAAAGGTTTCTAATGAAGTGATTTGTTATGAATGTAGGAAACCATGTCATATTAAGACTGATTTTCCAAAACTCAAAGCCACTCCTAGCAAGGAGAAGGTAGAGGAGAAACCAACTATAAAGAAGGGCAAGAAGAAGTTTTAAAGAGCTTTTTGGGCGGACTCAGCTTCAGATTCATCAGAGACTGAAAAGGAAGAAGAAGTCACCAATCATGCTTGATGGCAGATAGTATAGATCAGTCAGATCAAGAAGAGATATATGACTTAAGTTATGATGAATTATTTGAAGTTTCTGAACACATGCATGATGCATATAGGAAAATGAAAAAGATACATGCTAGTGTAAGTCTAGAATTGGAAAAACTTAAGAAAGAACATGAAATCCTTAGGAAAGATCATGCTTTAATAGATGACAACCACATGAAATTACTTGATGAATACGATGACCTGAATAAAAATCATAAGATTTTAAAATCATCATATGCTGATCTTGAAAAAGAATTTAAAAAACTTAAGGATGAGTCAGAGAGCAAAACATATCGAATCAATTATACAAATCAAATCTTGAAAGATATGAATTTATTTTATAAGATGAAAATAAAAGCTCTCGAGGATAATAGGATACTCCCCAAACTTGAAGATTTATAAATCCTAAATTTTATCCTAAATATATGGAATCCCTTAGAAGATAAATAAATGGTAGAAGACTTAGATTGTTAAGATAGTTGTTATTTGCATGTTTTACATATTTGCAACTTGTATAGTTTTGAAGATTTCAAATATTATTGTTCAAATGTGTAGTTATCTCCTAATAATTTTAGAAGATTTGTATTTGCTCTTGTGTGTACTAACATTTCAGGTGTATCAAACTATCAAACACTAAGTCTTCAAATCAAATTCAGCAAGAATACTTTTAGTTTTTGAAGCTTAAAATTATCATTTGAATTGAGAGGGAGTGATTGCAATTGAGTGAATAAAAACATTCACACACACATATAAGGAGATCATATAAAATTTATACTGATCGTACGGGACGATATCAGTTTATACAGGATGATCGGATAGTTATCTCCTATTAAGATCACATGGAACGAATAGGAACTAGCTAGAAAAATTTTCTAAGTCCTATTCGTCCGGTACGAAATTAAATATCGTCCGAATTAATTTTCTCTCTGTAAGAATTTCGTACAGATGAAAATAATTATCGTCAGGGACAATTTAGTCTCTTTAAGAATTTCGACCAGGCGAAATTAATTATCGTCAGGGATGATTTGTTCTCTGTAAGATTTTTGTCCTGACGAATATATTTTTGTTCAGACGATATAACCGACTTAGGACAGTTTTTCTATATTCATTATGCAGTTTTTGGAACCAACCTTGTTATAACCGTTCGTACCGGACAAACTTGGTTCGTACGGAATGATCAGCTTGTACGAAAATATTTTGTACACATATACAAACAGGTTCGTTTCAAGGCTTTTAAGTAATATCGTCCAGGACGATCCACGATCGTACGGGACGATCCACTACGTACAGAATTGAAAACTTGTAGTTTTTGGGCGGTTTTTCTTATCTTTTTGTATATATAGTCCAAATTAGACTGCCACTCGATCTTTTTGCCATTTGATCTTCGTGCCTATTGAGAGAAAAGTCAAGGAGAGAGTGTGAGAGAGCATTCAAATGAGGATTCCTACCACTGGAGCGTGAAGGCTTCACATTATGTTTAAAGGTAAGAATCTCTACTTATGAATTGGGATTACTTTACTCTTTTCTTTCTTCCTTCTAGATTTCTTGTGAGAAGATCTGTCAAGGAGATCCGGTTCGCTGCCGACACTTGGAGAGTGTGAACAGCCGAAGGGTTCTCTACCTACACTAGAAGAGTGTGAAAGGACAAAGGGTTCTCTGCCCACTCTAGGAGAGTGTGAATGGATGAAGGGTTCTCTGCCCACACTAGAAGAGTGTGAAAGGACGGACGGTTCTCTGCCAACACTGTGGATTGTGTAAAAGGACGACGGTTCTCTACCGCACCGGGTAGTGGTGGAAAGAGTGTTTATAAAGGCTTCTTCGCCTTACTGTGGGTGCAAAAGGATAGACACTATTGATATTAGTGCAATACTCAGAGGGTACCTCTGGGGAGTGGATGTAGGTCTGGTTTAGACTGAACCACTATAAATCTTGTGTCATTTACTTTATTGCTTTTTATTTTTCACATTTTTTTTTGTTTAAAAAACTCTGTGGTTGAAAAACTTTTTCTATAAAAAATTTAATAAAAATTTTTTATTTCGGTTCAACACAACTTTAAAGAGGGATAAGTTTTAAAAATACCAATTCACCCCCCCTCTTGGTAGCAATGGGACATTAAATTAGGTCTAACAACCTATTCACTAGACTCAATAAGTGGTATCAGAGCTTTGTTTCAAAATTATAAGTTTAAACTACTTTTTGATTAATGTAGATGGCTACATTCGGAAACTAAAATACACCTGAGGGTTACTCTATTACTAGACCTCCACTGTTTGACAATATACCTTTTGATTTTTGGAAAACACGCATGTCTAGTTTCTTACAGTCACTTGATTATCATATGTGGATCTTTGTCCAGGAAGGTTATACAAAACCAACTAGATTAGTTGATGGAGTTAGAGTAGAAACACCTTTTACAAATTGGACTATAGAAGAACGTGACTTAGCTCAACTAAATGCCAAATGTTTAAATAGCTTCTTTTGTGCTTTAAAATCTGAAGACTACATGCGGGTTTCCACTTGCAAAAATGGAAAGGACATATGGGATAGACTTTGTATAACTTATGAAGGGACTAATGAGGTTAAGCAATCAAGACTCAATATCTTGTTACATGACTATGAGTTATTTCGCATGAAACCAAATGAATCTATTTCTGACATGTACAAAAGATTCACACAAATTGTCACTTCTTTGCATGCACTTGCTAGGGAATTAACTAATGCTGAAATAGTTAATAAGATTCTTCATTGTTTACCTACTGCTTACGATGCTAAAATAACTACAATTACAGAGTCTAAAGATCTAAACATTTATTCTATTGACAATCTTCTTGGTTCACTCATTGCTTATGAGAAAGGAGTAAGTCAAAGAAAGATTGATGCAGGTGAACCATGAAAAGAGAAGAATATAGCACTGAAAGTGGAAGAGTCAGAGAGTGAACACTCACAACCTGAGGATGAAGACGATATTGCATTAATGACGAGACAATTCAGAAGCTTTCTAAAGAGGAAGCAGAAGAGACGCCAGCAATGGAATAGAGGTAAGTTTAACAGAAATGGTAAGGTTTCTAATGAAGTGATTTGTTATGAGTGCAGGAAACCAGGTCATATCAAGACTGATTGTCCAAAACTCAAAGCCACTCCTAGCAAGGAGAAGGTAGAGGAGAAACCAATTGTAAAGAAGGGCAAGAAGAAGTTTCAAAGAGCTTTCTGGGCGGACTCAGCTTCAGACTCATCTGAGACTGAAAAAGAAGAAGAAGTCACCAATCTTTGCTTGATGGCGGATGATATTGATCAATCAGATCAAGAAGAGGTATATGACTTAACCTATGATGAATTATTTGAAGTTTCTGAACACATACATGAAGCATATAGGAAAATGAAAAGGATGCATGCTTGTGTAAGTTTAGAATTGGAAGAGCTTAAGAAGGAACATGAAATCCTTAGGAAAGATCATGTATTAATAGATGACAACCGCATGAAACTATTAGACGAATATGATGACTTGAATAAGAATTTTGAGAATTTAAAATCATCCTATGCTGATCTTGAAAGAGATTTTAAAATATTTAAGGATGAATCTGAGAGCAAAACATATCGAATCAATTATACAAATCGAATCTTGGAAGATATGAATTCATTTTATAAATTGAAAATAAAAGCTCTTGAGGATAATAGAATACCCCCCAAACTTGAAGATTTTACAAATCCTAAATATATGGAATCCCTTAGAAGACAAACAAATAGAAGAAAACTTAGGAATACTTTTCCTAATGTTAAATGTAATAATTATGAATTATTTGGACATATAGCTCACACCTGTTCTTTGAAGATGAAATCTAATTTGGTGTGGAGACCTAAGATGCATAAATCTAGACATATCATATATGCATCTGATTATAAATTTCTAAAAGGTGAACCCAAACTTGTTTGGGTTCCCAGGTCTAACATTTGATATTTTTGCAGGATTGCTCTCACATAAGACCTCGTGAGAACATATGGTACCTGGACAGCGGATGTTCAAAGCATATGACTGGAGATACTGCTCAATTCATAACGCTGGAAGCCAGGAGTGGAGGCAAGATTACACTTGGATATAAATACCACAAAGAAAGTGGTTGGATCAGGTATGATTGGAAATTTGAAAAACATTTTTATAGACAATGTGTTATTGGTCGAAGGCTTAAAGCATAATTTGTTAAGTATAAGTCAGCTATGTGATAAAGGCTATAATGTAAAATTTTTACCTACTAGCTGCATATTAAGCCTAAATGGGAAAAATGTTTTAAATGGAAAAAGGGTAAATAATGTTTACATGCTAGATTTAAATTGTATTCAATCTCCTACTTCTTTTTGTTTGAAAATTGTTTCTGATGAATAATGGCTTTGGCATAGGAGACTTTGTCATTATAGTATGAAAAATCTTAGGAGAATTACCCAAAAGAACATTGTGAGAGGTATACCAAAACTAAACTTTACTAAAAACCACCTTTGTGATGCATGTCAATTAGGAAAATAAGTGAAGTCCTCTTTTAAGTCCAATAAGGATCTTAGGACTAGTAAACCATTGGAAATTCTTCACATGGATCTTTTTGGACTAGTAGGAACTGTAAGTCTAGGAGGGAAGGTATACGGATTTGTTATAGTGGATGATTTATCAAAATTCACTTGGGTTATATTTCTATTTCATAAGAGTGAATCATTTGAGAAATTTAGAAATTTTTTGACTTGGATTCAAAGGAAATTAGGGTGTGAAATAATTTCTATACAAAGTGATCATGGAGGAGAATTTGAAAAAGAAAGATTTGAAAATTTTTGTAAAGAAAAAGGGATTGCTCACAATTTTTTTGCACCTAGAACCCCTCAACAAAATGGAGTAGTCGAAAGGAAAAATAGAACATTAATAGACACCGACCGAGCAATGTTGGCAGAATACTCACTTCCTAGATATTTTTGGGCTGAGGCGGTTAGCATTGCATGTTATGTTCTGAATAGGGTGATTGTGAGATCAAATTTAAATAAAACACCCTATGAGTTGCTAAAAGTTAGAACACCTAATTTGTCTCATTTGCATGTTTTTGGTTGTAAGGTGTTCATTCATAATAATGGAAAATCTGCCTTAGAAAAATTTGATCCAAAATCAGATGAAGGAATTTTTGTTGGATATTCAAGTGTTGGAAAATCTTATAGGGTATTCAACAAAAGAACTTTGGTCATTAAAAAAACCACACATGTTGTATTTGATGAATCTGGAAATTTGGAAGAGCCAAATGTTGTTGAAGATGAGATTCCCAAAAGATTGATAAAATAAATTTCGAAAAAAATGTGGAAGAGAATTTGGAAACAGAAAACGCTTTGCCTAGAGATTTGAGATTTTCTAAAAACCACCCAAGGGAATTGATTATAGTGAACCTAGTAAGGGTGTTAGAACTAGGCGTGGATTAAATAAGAAAGTCAATCATTCAGCCTTTATTTTAACTATAGAACCCACTAATATTGATCAAACACTTTCTGATGAATTTTGAATATTGGCCATGCAAGAAGAGTTGAATCAATTTGTAAGAAATAAAGTTTGGGAATTAACTTCAAGGCCAAAAGATCAAAGTGTTGTTGAAACCAAGTGGGTGTTCAAAAATAAAATGAATGACTCAGGAGTAGTCATTAGAAATAAGGTTAGATTAGTTGCTAAGGGGTATAATCAAATTAAAGGAATTGATTTTGAGGAGACTTTTGCCCCTGTAGCTAGACTTGAAGCAATTCGGGTTTTACTAGCCTTTGCCTGTTTTAAAGGATTTAAATTATTTCAAATGGATGTCAAAAGTGCCTTTTTAAATGGGGCAATTGAAGAAAATTTTTTTGTAGAACAACCTCGAGGTTTTGAAAATTCTAAATATCCAAATCATGTTTTCAAGTTAAAAAAAAGACATTATATGGATTGAAACAGGCACCTAGGGCTTGGTATGAGAGGTTGTGCACCTTCCTACTTGAAAGATCTTTTGAAAAAGGAAGTGTGAATACAACTCTCTTTTTAAAGAAATTTGGAAAGGATATACTCATTGTTCAAATTTATGTGGATGATATTATTTTTGGATCTTCAAATAAAAATCTTTGTGATGATTTTTCTAAAATAATAAGTAGTGAATTTGAAATGAGTCTAATGGGAGATTTAAATTACTTTCTAGGTTTTAGCATTAAGCAACTTGAGGAAGGTATATTTATTAGTAAAACTAAATATGTTAAGGACATCCTCAAAAAATATGAAATGGACAATGCTAAACCTGTTAGTACACCAATGAGTTCCTCAGTTCAGTTGGATAAGGACCTTAAGGGAAAATCTGTTGATCAAAAAAAATATAGAGGGATTATTGGATCTTTACCTTACTTGACTGCTAGCCGACCAGATATTATGTTCAGTGTTTGCTTATGTGCTAGATTTCAATCAAATCCAAAAGAATCACATTTGACAGCAGTGAAAACAATATTAAGATACTTACTAGGAACTCAAAACATAGAAATTTGGTATCCTAAGTTTAGCTCTTCATTTGAAATTATTGGTTATTCATATTCTGACTTTACAGGCTATAGAGTGGATAGGAAAAGCACTTATGGAACATGTCAATTCATTGGAAATTTATTAGTTTCATGGTCTAGTAGAAAACAAAATTCAGTTGCCCTATCTACTGCAGAAGCAGAATATATTGCATTAGGAAGTTGTGTGGCACAAGTACTTTGGTTAAAACAATAGTTGATTGATTTAGAATTAACTATAGGCACTATTCCAATTTATTGTGATAATACTAGTGCTATTTATATTTCCAAAAATCCTATTCAACATTCAAGAACCAAACACCTTGACATAAGGCATCATTTCATAAGGGATCATGTATCCAAGAGAGAAATTGAACTTATTCATATTTCAACTGAAAATCAACTTGCAGACATTTTTACAAAACCTTTAGCATTTGATACTTTCAGTACATTAAGAACAAGGCTTGGTGTAATTGATTTGAATGCTTAAATAAAAATATTATTGCAACATTGATGTTTCTATTTTCATAGTTTATATTTTTATGATTTTATTTTTGTAATTTTTGTTTATTTTTGAGTGATTTTATATTTAGAGTCTGTACATTTGTCTTTGTTTATTGTGTTTTGTATGTTCATTTAGTTTCTTTGATAAAGATACAAAAATTCAAAAAATTGTGTTAATCGTCTAGGATGAAATATTTTCGTACGGTACGATGTGTGTAAAATGTCAATCTGCGTGATTTCAAATCATCTAGAGAGCAGTTTTTAATGTAGTTCGTCTGTACGATCTGCACGATCGTCCGGGAAGAAACTTTTTTCTCTCAAATGTCGGGACTATTGATTGGAGCAGTTGAAAGGATAAGATTGTTTTTATTATGAACTTCGTCTGTACGAACCTGAACTTTGTCTGGACGAAAACATGGCGGTTCAATGTAGGGGACGGTTTTAAAATTGTCATTAAAACGATCACAAGTGTGATCGTCTGGACAAAAATTAATCGTCTGTACGATCGGTCAAGTCAAAAGTCTGTACGAAAGGACGTATCGTAAGTTGTGTTGATTATGAAAATCCGTTACATTTTGGACGAATTTGATCGTCTGTATAAAACTTTTTCGTCCAGACGAACGATAATTTTTATCCAGGACGAACATTTTTCGTCCAGGAAGAACGTATCATTTTCTTTAAATAAGATGGCTTTCTAACTCAACAATCACATTTCCAAATATCTCTTTCAATCCCTTTCGATTTCTAGATCAACAATGGCCTCCTCTAGCAAGCGACAAAAGGTTTTAGCAAACAAACCCCATAGGAATTCTTCCAAGAACTTTCTTTCAAAAGCAAATGAGGAATCCTTTCCTCGATTTGCCTCTGCAAAAATCACTCCATCTCGCATTCTAATCCAGAGTGAGATAAACTTCAAGGTAATGCATCTTTTCGCTTCCACTCAGTTTGAATTTATCCTAACTCTTACCCACCTCTATAACAAACAGACCTTTCTTTACTTCCTAGCAAATATGAGTTTCAACTCCGACCACTCTTCTGTTGGTTCTTTTGTTTTTAAATAAAAGGTTGAAATCACAAAGCATGACTTAGGTGCTTTTCTCAACTTAAGAACTGAAGGTTTTAGAGCCCACACCCTTATGAACGATAACACCTTCAAGTGGTTTGAAATCAATAGGGTGATTAGAGGAAATAGCCTAGATTATCATATTGCTAGAGTTTCTAGAATGACCAAAAATGCTCGAATCATCCAGCAAATTCTTAGATCTTCTATTATTCTAAAAGCTGGTGATAGAATTAACATTACTCCACTCCTTTCTATTATGACATTTTTTATTATGAAAAAGAGTCCTATTGATGAAGCCCAACTTATCTTATACTATCTTTATGGGCTTTCCAAAATTGGGCATGCTGATCAGAAAAGAAAAAGGAATATTTCATTAGGTCACTTAGTTACCTTTATTTTGGAAAAGAAATACAATCTAGTGCATCCTGATTAAGAGTATGAAGAGCTGGTCTACTACAACGATGCTTCTTTTAGAGCGATCTTCAAGGAGGACAAAGAGAAATCACATGCCAATGATTCTGAAGAAGAAGAAAAAGGAGCACAAACATCTGCACCTCAACCAAATTATCAGAATTTGATTCAAAAATTTGATAAACTTGAGACTCATTTTGATCAATGATTTGATCAAATTGATGCTCAACTTCAGCAGCAGCAACAGGACATTGGTTATATAAGAAATGAAGTTCATGAAATTAATACCAATGTTATGTTGATAAATTCCTACTTCAACTTATTTGGTGGTGTTCCTCCTCCTCCTCCAGAAGAATAGAAATTTGGGTTTTGAGTACTAGATGGTTTCATGTATCTTATCTTTAGTTATATGTTTGTTTTTAGAGTTCTATGTATTTTCCTTTCTAGTTGTATTGATATTATAAATTGATCATGTAATCCTTTTATTAATATCAATATATGTTGTTGTGTTTTGCTTTAGTATTATTTATTTTTTAAATGTATTTAGTCTTTATGAATTTCATTAGTCTTTTTAATCTTAATTGTGCTTAAAGTAGATTGTAATTTGAGATTAATTTCATTAGAAAATCTAGACTTTCTAAATTTAAAATTTGTTTATGACTTGTTATAATTAGAATTTTTAATTTCATGTATATTCATTTAGACTACATTAAATTTAATATTATTATTACAATTTAGATGTTTTCTTATTTTGTATTTCTCTGTTCAAGTAATATTTATGCACTTAGAAAAATTTGAAATTTTAGATTATTGATCTTGGAAAGAATTGGTATCAATTACTCTTTGAAAAAATTGTATAAAAGTACAAAACTCAAAAGAAATGCGCAAAGGATCTCAAATGTGAAAAAGAGGCACAAAATAAGCCCAATGTAAAAAGATGCACAAAAATATGCCAAATACTTGAAAAAGATGCGCAAAGCACCACATGTGGTAATTCTCTTCTTTTCAGATTCTTTCAATCTCTTAATTCAAATTGATCTTATGTTCATTTATATTTTTATTGAACTTTGAAATATACAATTTTTATTCATCTCTCTTATAATGATTTTCTTTATCTCAAATGTCTAAATTGAATCATGTCTTTGATAAATTTTTCTTACTTACAATGTTATATCACTTCTTAAATTCTATGAATTTCTATGATTTACCTAATGTTATTAGTTTTAATTTGCATACCTTATGTCAATCACTTTTTAGATTAAATTTTCAAATGGATTTCATATAATTACTTACATTTCTTGTCTTTTTCTTCTTCACTTTTTGTTGTTGTCAAAAAGGGGGAGAAATTATTGTGTTTGTATGTTTGTATTTTGGTTTTGTGTCATTTGGCTTGTGTTTTTAGTATTGTCTTAGTATTGTCTTGTATTTTTTTTGTAATTTTTTTTTTTTGAAAAACAAAAATTGTGTTCTTTAGTTCAAAATGCCTCCTTATTTTCATATATTCATCATTTCAGGGGGAGTTTAGGAGATTTTTTAAATTGAAATCATACAAACAATAATTGTTTTGCCATCATCAAAAAGAGGGAGATTGTTAAGATAGTTGCTATTTGCATGTTTTACATTTTTTCAACTTGTATAGTTTTGATGATTCTAAATATTATTTTTCAAATGTGTAGTTATCTCCTAACAATTTTAGAAGATTTGTATTTGTTCTTGTGTGTACTAACATGTCAGGTGAATTAAACTCTCAAACACGAAGTCTTCAAATCAAATTCAGCAATAAATACTTTTAGTTTTTGAAGCTTAAAATTATCATTTGAATTGAGAGGGAGTGATTGTAATTGAATGAATAAAAACATACACACACACACACATAAGGAGATCATATAAAATTTATACTGATCGTACGGGATGATATCAGTTCGCACGGGACGATCAGACAGTTATCTCCTATTAAGATCACATGGAACAAATAGGAACTGGCTAGAAAAATTTTCTAAGTCCTATTCGTCCGGTACGAAATTAAATATCGTCTAGGACAATTTTCTCTCTGTAAGAATTTTGTACAGACAAAAATAATTATCGTCAGGGACGATTTGGTCTCTGTAAGAATTTCGTCCAGACGAAATTAATTATCGTCAAGGACGATTTGTTCTCTGTAAGATTTTTGTCCTAACGAACATATTTTCGTCCAGACGATATAACCGACTTAGGACAGTTTTTTTATATTCATTCTGCAGTTTTTGGAACCAACTTTGTTATAAAAGTTCGTACCGGATGAACTTGGTTCGTACGGGACGATCAGCTTGTACGAAAACATTTCGTACACATATACAAACAGGTTCGTTTCAAGGCTTTTAAGTAATATCGCCCAGAATGATCCACGATTGTACGGGACGATCCACGATCGTACGGGACGATCCACTGCATACATAATTAAAAACTTGCAGTTTTTTGGCAGTTTTTCTTGTCTTTTGTATATATAGTCCAAATTAGACTGTCACTCAATCTTTTTGCCATTTGATCTTCGTGCCTATTGAGAGAAAAGTCAAGGAGAGAGTGTGAGATAGCATTCAAAGGAGGATTCCTACCACTGGAGCATGAATGCTTCACATTATGTTTAAAGGTAAGAATCTCTACTTGTGAATTGGGATTACTTCACTCTTTTCTTTCTTCCTTCTAGATTTCTTGTGAGAAGATCTGTCAAGAAGATCCAGTTCGCTGCCGACACTTGGAGAGTGTGAACAGCTGAAGGGTTCTCTACCTACACTAGAAGAGTGTGAAAGGACGAAGGGTTCTTTGCCCACACTAGGAGAGTGTGAAAGGACGAAGGGTTCTCTGCCCACACTAGGAGAGTGTGAAAGGACGGATGGTTCTCTGCCAACACTATGGATTGTGTAAAAGGATGACGGTTCTCTGTCGCACCGGATAGTGGTGAAAAGAGTGTTTGTAAAGGCTTCTCCGCCTTGCTGTGGGTGCAAAAGGAGAGACACTATTGGAATTAGTGCAATACTCAGAGGGTACCTCTGGGGAGTGGATGTAGGTCTGGTTTAGACCGAACCACTATAAATCTTGTGTCATTTACTTTATTGCTTTTTATTTTTTGCATTTTTTTGCTTAAAAAACTCTGTGGTTAAAAAACTTTTTCTATAAAAAATTTAATAAAAATTTTTTATTTCAGGTCAACACAACTTCAAAGAGGGTTAAGTTTTAAAGATACCAATTCACCCCCCTCTTGGTAGCCTTGGGACATTAACTTAGGTCTAACAACCTATTTACTAGACTCAACAAGGAATACTTTTCCTAATGTCAAATATAATAATTGTGGATTATTTGGACATATAGCACACACCTGTACTTTGAAGATGAATTCTTATTTGGTGTGGAGACCTAAGATGCATAAACCTAGATATATCATACATGCATCTGATTATAAATTGCTAAAAGGAGAACCCAAACTTGTTTGGGTTTCCAGGTCTAACATTTAATATTTTTGCAGGGTTGCTCTCACACAAGACCTCGTGGGAGCATATGGTACCTAGACAGCCGATGTTCAAAGCATATGACTGGAGATACTGCTCAATTCATAACGCTGGAAGTCAGTAGTGGAGGCAAGGTTACACTTGGAGATAATACCATAAAGAAGGTTGTTGGATCAGGTATGAATGGAAACTTGAAAAACTTTTTTATAGACAATGTGTTATTGATTGAAGGATTAAAGCATAACTTTTTAAGTATAAGTCATCTATGTGATAAGGGTTATAGTGTAAAATTTTTTCCTACTAGCTGCATATTAAGCATAAATGGTAAAGATGTGTTGAATGGAAAAAGGGTAAACAATTATATTCTAGATTTAAATTGCATTCATACTCCTACTGCCTTTTGTTTAAAAACTGTTTCTAATGAGTCATGGCTTTGGCACAGGAGACTTTGTTATTCTAGCTTGAAAAACCTTAGAAAGATTACCCAAATGAATTTAGTGAGAGGTATACCAAAACTAGACTTTAATAAGGACCACCTTTGTGATGCATGTCATAGGTAAGCAAGTGAAGTCCTCTTTTTAGTCCAATAAGGATCTTAGGACTAGTAAACCTTTGGAAATCTTACACATGGATCTTTTTGGACCAGTAGGAACTGTAAGTCTAGGAAGGAAGGTATACGGATTTGTTATAATGGATGATTACTCAATGTTCACTTGGGTTAGATTTCTATTTCATAAGACTGAATCATTAACGAATTTAGAAAATTTTCAACTTGGATTCAAAGGAAATCAGGGTGTGAATTTATTTCTATATAAAGTGATCATGGAGGAGAATTTGAAAATGAGAGATTTGAAAATTTTTGTAAAGAGAAAGGAATTGATCACAATTTTTCTGGACCCATAACCCCTCAGCAAAATGGGATAGTCGAAAGAAAAAACAGAACATTAATAGAAGCCGCCCGAGCAATGTTGGCAGAATACTCACTTCCTAAATATTTCTAGGCTAAGGCAGTTAGCACTACATGTTATGTTCTGAATAGGGTGAATGTGAGATCCAATTTAAATAAAACACCCTATGAATTGCTAAAAGGGAGAACACATAATTTGTCACATTTACATGTTTTTGGTTGCAAGGTGTTTATTCATAATAATGAAAAATTTGCCATAGGAAAATTTAATCCAAAATCAGATGAAGGAATTTTTGTTGGATATTCAAGTGTTGGAAAATCTTATAGGGTATTCAATAAAAAAACTTTGGTGATTGAAGAGACCACACATGTTGTATTTGATGAATATGGAAATTTGGAAGAGTCAAATGTTATTGAAGATGAGATTGAGGATAACTCCCAAAAGATTGATAGAATAAACTTGGAAGAAAATGTGGAAGAAAATTTGGAGATAGAAAACCCTTTGCCTAGAGATTTGAGATTTTCTAAAAACCACCCAAGGGAATTGATTATAGGTGAACCTAGTGAGGGTGTTAGAATTAGGCGTGGATTAAACAAGGAAGTTAATCATTCAACCTTTATTTTCAACAACAGAACTCACTAATATTGATCAAGCACTTTTTGATGAATTTTGGATATTGGCCATGCAAGAAGAGTTGAATCAATTTGTAAGAAATAAAGTTTGGGAATTAACTTCAAGGCCAAAAGATCAAAGCATAGTTGGAACTAAGTGGATATTCAAAAGTAAAATGAATGACTCAAGAATATTCATTAGAAATAAGGCTAGATTAGTTGCTAAGGAGTATGATCAGATTGAAGGAATTGATTTTGAGGAGACTTTTGCCCCTGTAGCTAGACTTGAAGCAATTAAGGTTTTGTTAGCCTTTGCTTGTTTTAAAGGTTTCAAATTGTTTCAAATGGATGTGAAAAGTGCCTTTTTAAATGGGGTAATTGAAGAGGATGTCTTTATAGAACAACCTCTAGGTTTTGAAAATTCTAAATACCTAAATCATGTTTTCAAGTTGAAAAAGGAATTATATGGATTAAAACAGGCACCTAGGGCTTGGTATGAGAGGTTAAGCACCTTCCTACTTAAAAGATCTTTGAAAAAAGAAGTGTGGATTTTACTCTCTTTTTAAAGAAATTTGGAAAGGATATACTCATTGTTCAAATTTATGTGGATGATATCATTTTTGGATATTCAAATAAAAATCTTTGCGATGATTTTTCTAAAATAATGAGTAGTGAATTTTAGATGAGTCTAATAGAAGACTTAAATTACTTTCTAGGCTTTAGCATTAAGCAACTTGAGGAAGGTACATTTCTTAGTCAATCTAAATATGTTAAGGACATCCTCAAAAAATATGAAATGGACAATGCTAAACCTATTAGTACACCAATGAGTTCCTCAGTTCAGTTGGATAAGGACCTTAAGGAAAAATCTGTTGATAAAAAGAAATTTAGAGGGATTATTGGATCTTTAATTTACTTGACTGCTAGCCGACCATATATCATGTTTACTGTTTGCTTGTGTGCTAAATTTCAATCTGATCTTAAAGAATCATATTTGACAGCAGTGAAAAGGATTTTAAGATATTTACTAGGAACTCAGAACTTAAGAATTTGGTATCTAAAGTTTAGCTCTTCATGAAATTATTGGTTATTCAGACTCTTATTTTGCAGGCTGTAGGGTGGATAGGAAAAGCACTTCTGGAACATATTAATTCATTAGAAATTCATTAGTTTCATGGTCTAGTATAAAACAAAATTCAGTGGCCCTATCTACTGCAGAAGCATAATACATTGCACTAGGAAGTTGTGTGGCACAAGTACTTTGGTTAAAACAACAGTTGATTGATTTAGGATTAACTATATGCTTTATAATAATTTATTGTGATAATACTAGTGCTATTTGCATTTCTAAAAATCATATTCAACATTCAAGAACCAAACACATTGACATAAGACATCATTTCATAAGGGATCATGTATCCAAGGGAGAAATTGAACTTATCCATGTTTCAACAGAAAATCAACTTGCAGACATTTTTACAAAACCTCTAGCCTTTGATACTTTCAGTACATTAAGAACTAAGCTTGGAGTGATTGATTTAGATGCTTAGATAAAAATGTTTTTCTGCAACATTGATATTTTATTTTTATTTTTGTGTTCATTGTATTTTTTAGTTTGTTTTTGTGATATTTTCTTCTTAAAAGGTGTGTATTTAAGTTTGTCTTATTTGTTTTTATTCTTTTTTATTTTGAGTGTGAAAATGTAAATTTGTGGTCATCATCGTCTGGGACGAAAAAAATTCGTATGGGACGATGTGTGTAAAATGACAAACTGTGTGATTTTGAACCGTCTTAAGAGCAATTTTTAATGTAGTTCGTCTGTACGATTGTCACGATCGTCCGGGATGAAATATTTTCAAATGACGGGACAACTGAATGCAGTAGTTGAATGGATAAGATAGTTTTTATTATGAACTTCATCGGTACGAACCTTTGGTTCGTCCAGACGAACACATGTCGGTTCATGGCGGGGGACAATTTTTAACTACCATTAAAACGAGTTAAATTTCTGATCGTCTGTACGAACACGTGTTCGTCTGTACGATTGTTTTTGTCAAAATCCTGTACAAAAGGATGCTTCAAAAATTATGTGTTTACGAAAAGCCGTTATTTTTTAAACTCATTCGTTCGTCCATACGAAATATTTTCGTACGGGACGAATCGAATTTGTACGGGACCAATAAATTTTCATCTTGTACGAACAGTCATTCTTCTTTAAATTAACGATAGTTTTTTACTGAACAGTCACTTTCATACATCTCTTTCAAATCTTTCCTCTCTTCAAATCTTTCAATGGCAAGTTCTAGCAAGCGCCAAAAGACCTTGGCTAAGGGTCCTCCAAGAAATACATCCAAAAACTTTCTTTCAAGAGCCAATGAAGAATCCTTTGCTAGGTTTGGCTCTGCAAAAATCACCCCATATAGAGTTCTTCTACAGGATCAATTAACCTTTAGGGTAATGCACTTGTTTGCCTCTACTCAATTTGGTTTAATCCTCACTTTAGTACACTTCTACAATAGAGAAACCTTTCACTATTTCTTGGCAAACATGTCATTCAACTCCGACCATTCTGTCATCAGTTCTTTTGTTTACAAAAAGAAAGTTGAAATCACCAAGGATGACTTTGGTATCTTCCTAAACTTAAGGACTAAAGGCTTAAGAGCACACACCTTAACCACCACAAATTTTGATTGGACTGAAGTTAATCGTGTGATTAGAGGAATAAGATTTAAGGATTATTTACCTAAAATATCAACTTTATTGCGTGATGCCCGTATCATCCAACACGTACTAAGAACTTTCATTATCGCTAAAGCTGTTAATAGAGTCAACATCACTCCTCTTCTTTCTACTGTTACCTATATGATAATGACAAGATAACCTATAGATGAGGCCCAACTCCTAATTGACTACATTTATGGCCTCTCTGAAATTGGTCATGTTGATCATAAAAGAAAGAAGAATATAGCCTTAGGACATCTAATTGCCTATATTTTGGAAAAGAAGTATGATTTAATTCATCCAGAACAAGACTTTGAAGAACCACTCTACTACAACGACGCATCCTTTAGGGCTATCTTCAATAAGGACGAACCTAACAAAACGCATGTAGTTCTGAGTGAAATAGAAGAAGATGCTGAACCATCACATGCTGTTGGACAAAATTATCAGGATTTGGTTAAAAGATTTGATAATTTAGAGGCTCATTTTGATCAAAGGTTTGATCAAATTGAAACTCACTTGCAGCAGCAAGATATTCAGTACAATCAGGATATGGGATTTATACGTGATCAGATAAATGCCATCAATTCCAACATGTTTATGATGAGTAATTACTTCAACTTCTTTGGTGCAGCACCACCTCCTCCTCCTCCAGATCAGGTTCCATCTGAATGATTTGTTTAGTGTTTGTTCTGTGTTTCGTTGTAGTTCATGTGTTAGTGATTTCCTTTAATTTATTATTTTTTCCTTGTTTTAGTTTTGTTACTACTGTTATCTTGAACTTCAAATTGTAATGGCTTCATCCGATATCAATATATGTTTCAATGTTTTATTGTTTAATATTTTAGAAATGTGTTTTAGACTTTATGACATTTATTTTTTTTAATCTTAATAGTGCTTTATTCTAATTTGTAAATTAAAGTTAATTTCATTAGAAAATATAATTTTCCTAAATTTAAGAGATGCTTATAACTTGATTATTAGAATTTTCAATTCCATGTCTCTTATTTAGACTACATTATCTTTAATATTATTATTATAATTTAGATGTTTTTTTATTTTTTATTTTTCTTTTCAATTAGTATTTATGCACTTAGAAAAATTTGAAATTTTAGATTATTGATTTTAGAAAGAATTCAATTACTCTTAAAAATTGTACAAATGTACAAAAATCAAAAGGATTGTGCAAAAAATTTGCAATGACAAAAAGAGGCACAAAATAAGCCCAAAGTAAAAAGATGAACAAAAATGTGTCATAAAAATTGAAAAAGATGCGCAAAGTGCAACATGTGGTAATTACTTCTTTCCAGACTCTTTTAATCTCTTAATTCAAATTGATCTAATGTTCGTATATAATTCATATTGAAATTTGAAATATAAAATTTTTTATTTATCCTTAGTGTAATGATTTTCTTTATCTTCATGTCTAAATTGACATATGCCTTTGATAAATTCTTTTTATTCTTTATGTTATATCACTTCTTAAATTATATGAAATCTTATGTTTTTCTAATATTTTGATTTTATTTGCATACATTATTTCAATCACTTCCAAGATTAAAATATCAAATGAATTTCATACTTCTGCTTACATTTCTAGCCGTCTTTTCTTCTTCACATTTTGATGTTGTCAGAAAGGAGGAGAAATTATTTGTTGTGTCTTATGTATTTTATTTTTTCCTGTGTATTTTTATTTTTTGTATCATATGTTTTCGTATGTGTGTTTGATTGTTTTTGTTTTATCTTTTGTATTATTTTTTGTTTTGTCTTTTGTGTTGTTTTATGTTGTATAAAAATTTTGAAAAACAAATTTTTTTTTACTTCAAATGCCTCCTCATTTTCATGAGTTCATCATTTCAGGGGGAGTTTAGGAGATTCTTAAAATTTAAAATCCAACAAATAATAATTATTTTGTCATCATCAAAAAGTGGGAGATTGTGGAGAGAGTTGTTATTTGCATGTTTTACATTCTTGCAACTTGTATTGTTTTGATGATTTCAAATATTATTCTTTTATATATCTCCTAACACTTTTTAAAAGATTTGTTTTTACTCTAGTGTGTACTAACATTTCAGGAAAAATCAACTCCAAGCGATGAAGACTTCAAATTATTCATTTGTAAATTATAAGTTTTTAAATGAGAGGGAGTGATTGTAATTGAGTGAAAAATCACAACACACACTCTTGGGGGATAATTTTTGTGAACTGATCGTACGGGACGAACCTGGTTCGTATGGGACGATCATGTCAATTAACCCCTAAGGAGCAATGGATCGAACAGGCGGGTAAAAATTTTTCTAAGTCCTAATCGTCTAGGACGAATTTTGTATTCGTCCCGAGACGAATGTCTCTGGATTCTCACCTTGCACTGTTCATCCAAACGAAAAGCATGGTTAGTACCTGTATGAAACTCTCTGTCTGAGATCGTACTGGATGAAATGAACCTTCGTTCATGGACGAAACTCTCTGTATGAGATCGTGCAGGACGAAATGAACCTTCGTCCCTGGATGAAACTCTCTGTATGAGATCGTACAGGACAAAATGAACCTTCGTCCCTAGACAAAACTCTCTGTATAAAATTGTCCCAGGACGAAACCTGTTCATCCCAGGATGAACTGAACCGACTTACCTCAGTTGGTTACGTCCTGTAGAATTTTGGGAACCGACCTATGTAATAACCGTTTCGTACCAGACGAACCTAGTTCGTACGGGACGATGAGAGTGTACGAACATAGTTCGTACCAATATACATTAGGATCATTTCCGACACTTTAAATAAAATCATCTGGGATGATCAATGATCGTAGGGTACGATCCACTACCTACATAATTGAAAACTTACAATTTTTGGGCAGTTTTTCTTGTCTTTTGTATATATAGTCCAAATTAGACAGCCACCCAATCTTTTTGCTCATTGATCTACGTGCCTATTGGAATAAGAGTAAAGGAGAGAGTGATAGAGAGTATTCAAAGAAGGATTTCTACCACTGGAACATGAAGGCTTCGCTTGGTGTTCAAAGGTAAGATTTCCTACTTGTGATTTGAGATTACTTCACTCTTTTTCTTTCTTCCTTCTAGATTTCTTTTGAAGGGATCTGTCAAGGAGATCTGGTTCTCTGCCAACACTTAGAGAGTGTGAAAGGACGAAGGGTTCTCTGCCCACACTAGGAGAGTGTGAAAGGACGAAGGGTTCTCTGCCCACACTAGGAGAGTGTGAAAGAATGAAGCGTTCTCTGCCCACACTAGGGGAGTGTGAAAGGATGAAGGGTTCTCTTCCCACACTAGGAGAGTGTGAAAGGATGAAGGGTTCTCTACCCACACTAGGAGAGTGTCAAAGGATGAAGGGTTCTCTTCCCATACTAGGAGAGTGTAAAAGGACGACGGTTCTCTGCCGCACCGCGTTGTGGTGAAAAGAGTATTTGTAAAGGCTTCTCCGCCTTGCTGTGGGTGCAAAAGGAGAGACACTATTGGTATTAGTGCAATACTCAGAGGGTGCCTCTGTGGAGTGGATGTAGGTCTGGTTTAGACCGAACCACTATAAATCGTGTGTCGTTTATTTTTCAGCTTTTTATTTTATGCATTTCTTTTGTTTAAAAAATTATGGTTGAAAAACTTTTTACCAAAATTCATTAAAGTTTAATTTCAGTTCAATTTATCAGAAGAGGGATATTTTTTAAAATACCAATTCACCCCCCCCCCTCTTGGTAGCTTTGGGACATTAACTTAGGTTTAACAACCTATTCACTAGACTCAACATCTCTTATCAAGCCCTAGGTGCATGTTTTAGTCCATACAATGTCATTTTTCAATTTAGCACATGATTAGAAAATTTCGAATTTTCAAAATCTGGAGGTTGCTCAACATAAATATCCTCTTTTAACACCCAATTCAAAAAGGAACTCTTGACATCCATTTAATACAATTTAAATCCTTTAAAATAGGTAAAGGCTAAAAAAATTGTAATTAATTCAAGTCTTACTACAAGGGCAAAAGTCTCTTCAAAATTTATCCCTTCTATTTGATTATACCCCTTATCCACCAATCTTGCCTAATTTCTAATCACAACTCCTGAATCATTCATTTTATTTTTGAATACCTATTTAATTCCAATAACACTTTGATCCATTAGCCTTTCAATCAATTCACAAACATCATTTCTTACAAATTGATTTAACTCTTCTTGCATAGCCAAATTTCAAAATTCATCCTAAATATCTTGATTTATATTTATGGGTTTAATTATAGATATAAAGGCAGAATGGTTCACCTCTTTGCTAAGTCCATGCCTCGTGTTAACACCCTCACTAGGTTTACCTAAAATTAATTCCTTAAGGTGATTCTTAGAAAATTTTCATTCTCTATGCAAAGGGTTTTCTTTTTCCATAACGTTCTCTTCAAAATCTATATGTTTAATTTCTTGGGAGTTATTTTAAATATGATCCTCTTTCAACCTTGGCTTTTACAAAATGCTAGATTCATCAAATACGACATTTGTGGTCTACTCAACTACCAAAGTTCTCTTATTAAAAACTCTATAAGATTTTCCAACACTATAATATCCAAGAAAATTTTCTTCATCATATTTTAGATCAAATTTTTCTAAAGGAGTTTTCCCATTTTTATGAATAAACACCTTACACCAAAAAATATGTAAATGTGACAAATATGGTGTTCTCCCCTTAATAAGTTCGTAGGATGTCTTATTCATTTTAGATTTAATATTCACGCTATTCAGAATAAAAAAATTTATACTAATCACTTCAACCAAAAAATATTTTGGAAGTAATATTCTACCAACGTGGCTCTAACGGCTCCAATTAATATTTTGTTCTTTCTTTCGAATACCCTATTCTACTGAGGGGTCCTAGGTGCTAAAAAATTGTGATCAATTTCTCTATTTACATAAATCTTCAAATTTTTCATTTTTAAATTTACCTACATGATCATTTTGAATTGATAAAATCTCATATCCTAGTTTTCTCTGAATTCAAGTTAAAATACTTTTAAATTTCTCAAATGATTCACTCTTATGAAATAAAAATTTAACTAAAGTGAATCATGAAAAATCATAAATACTCACGAATCCAAATACCTTACCTCTTGGACTTACAGTGCTAACTGGTCCAAAAAGATCCATATAAAAATTTCTAATGATTTGTTAGTTCTAGGATCCTTAATGAAATGAAAGGAGGACTACGCCTATTTTTCTAGTTGACATGCATCACACAGGTGATCCTTAGTAAAGCCTAGTTTTGGTATTTCTATAATAAATTCTTTTTGGGTTATTTTCCTTAGGTTCATCATACTAACATGAGAAAGTCTCCTATGCCACAATCATGATTCAATTAAATTATTTTTGGACAAAAAGAATTAAGAGATTTAATACAATTATAATCAAGCTTATACACATTATTTACCCTAATTTTATTCAAAATATAAATTTCATTTTGGCTTATTATGAAGCTATTGGGAAAAATTTTAAAATGATAACCTTATCATATAGCTGACTAATACTCAATAGATTATACTTTAAGCCTTTTACAAGTCAAACATTCTCAATGAAAATATTATTCAAGTTTCTAATCATACTTGTGCCTACAACTTTCTTAATGGTATAGAGTAGTGTCTTTAGTCATATGCTTTGAACTTCCACTGTCAAGGTACTTAATTCTCTCATGAGGTCTTATATAAGAGAATTTTTATATGATAATCAAATGTTAGTCTTGGGAACCCAAACAAGTTTGGGCTCTCCTCTTGGCAAAATTAATGTAGATGCATGTTTGGAATGATTTGTTTTACGTATTTTTGATCTCCACACTAGATATAATTTACTATGAATAGTTCAAGTGTGAGATATATGACCAATCATTGCACAAGAAAAACATTTAACTCTAGGAAAATAATTTATCAATTTGTGTGAGTAAAACAATCATTTCCTAGGTTTTAAAATTTTTAGTTTCATCTCAGGATTGAAAAATTATTCAGGTGTGGGTGGAATCCTATTTTTTTCATATTCTTTCAATTGTGGTTTAAAAATGAGTTTGTACTTTCTAACATAATATTATCAAATTTCAAATATTGCTCTCTATTATCATATTCATCCATTAATATTTTAAAATCTTTTTCAAGTTCAATACGGGATGATTGCAATAGTTCATGTTGTTTGTTCAATTCATCAAACTCATCCAATAGTTTTATATGGTTGCAATCAATTTGTGCATGATCTTTCCTAAGGATTTCAGGCTCTTTTTGTAATTCAAGAAAATCTAAATTTAACTTAACATGCAACTTATTTAGTTTTCTATATGCAGTAATGTATTTTCTCAACAACATCAAAAAGCTCTTTATAAGTTAAGTTGCATACCTCTTCTTGATCTGACTGATCAAGCTGGTCAGCCATCAAACACATGTTGGTGACTTCCTCTTCTGCTTCTATTTTTGAGAAATTTGAAGCTCAGTCTGCCTAAAAAGCTCTATATAATCTCCTCTTGCCCATCCTCATGTTTATTTTCTCTTCCACATTCTCCTTGCTAGGATTGGCTTTAATATTTGGGCATTCATATTTGATGTATCTAGGATTCCTTAATTTATAGCAAATAACATCATTATAATCCATAATATTTTTTTGGAACTTACCTTTATTCCACTGCTAACGTCTCCTTTGCTTCCTTTTTAGAAAACTCCTGAATTGCCTTATCATTAAGGCATTATAATCTTCATCCTAAGTTTGAGACTGATCACTTTTCAAGTCATCTACTTTCATTGCTATGTACTTCTCCTTTCTCCTCTAACCTAAATTTATCTATCTTTGAGTCACTCATTTCGCATAAGTAATTAGTGATCCAAGAAGATTATCAATAAAATAAATAGTTAAATCTTTAGACTCTGTAATAGCAGTTATTTTTGCATCATAAGTAGTTGGCGAACAATGAAGTATTTTATTCACTTTCTCAGCATTACTTAACTGCCTATCTAAAGCATGCAACCAGGTGACTATTTGAGTGAAACGTATATACATGTCAGTGATTGATTTATTTAGTTTCATGCAAAACAGTTCATAATCATGTAACAAAATATTCAATCTAGATTATTTCACTTCAGTAGTCCCTTCATATGTGATACAAAGTCTATCCCAAGTTTCTTTTCTACTTTAATATGTAGAAACATGTATTTAGTCTTCAAATTTAAGTGCAAAAAAAAAACTATTCAAACATTCTAATTTAAACTCAACTAAGTCACATTCTTCTATAGTCCAATCAGTAAACGGTGTTTTAGTTCTAATGCCATCTATAAGTCTGTTTAGCCTAGTGTAACCTTGTTGTACTAAAATTTACATGTGATAGTCAAGCGACTAAAGAAAAGTAGATATACATGTTTTCCAAAAATTGAAAGGGATATTATCAAACATTGGGGTTCTAGTGATCGAATACCCTTCATGTGTGTTATAATTTCCATAATTAGCCGTGATCATTTTCAAAAAGTTGTCTAAACCTTAATTTTTAAAAGTACGCTCTAATATCACTTGAAAAATCTGTATATGTTTTAAGACCTAATTCAATTGTCCCAAGGCTAACAAAGAGGGGGTGAATTAGTTATTTTCTAGGAAATAAAAATGTTCTTTAATTTTTTGCACGAAGAAAAATTTTTATCAATTTAAAAATTTTTAACCATAAAAATATAAACGTGTAGAAAAGTAAAAATGCAGTAAAAATAGGAAAACAAAAATTTATAGTGGTTCAATCCAACTAGACCTACATCCATTCCCTAAAGACACCCTCTTCAGGTATTATACTATTACCAAAGTGACACTCCTATTGCTCCAACAGTAAGGAAGAGAAGCCTTTACAATTATCCTCTCTTCCACCAATCCCCGGTGCAACAAAGTATTGTCATCCTTTCACACCCTCCAAATGTCTATAGAATACTATCATCCTTTCACACGCTCTAAGTAACGGCAGAGTACCATCATCCTTTAACATCATCCAAGTGTCGGCAGAGCACCATTGTCCATCCCACTCTCCAAGTGTCAACAAAGAACCTTCATCATTTCACACTCTCTAATTATCGACAGAAAGATATATCTTCTTCAAAGATCTTCTCTCGAGCATCTTCAAAGAAGTAAGGAAGAGATTTTCCATAATTACAAAGATATTCTCCACTTTGAAAAATCTTGTGACCCTTCACATTCTCCGCTTGCAAGAACTCTATCTCAAACACTCTCCCAAATCACTCTCACACTTTCTCTAAAAAAAATTAAGTAGAATATCTTTCATAGTCAGTTTATAGGATCTTATATATGAAAGCCATTGAAAATTATCTAGAAAATTGAAAATTTTTAATTAGATCATCCACGATCGTATAGTACAATCGACAATCACACATACAAATAATTCAAAATTTGCTCATATGATTTAGTACAAATCGATTTCATACTCTTATTGACTTGGGTACGAACTAGCATCATATAATACGGTTAGTTCAAAATTGAATAGATTCATCCGGTACGATTAAGTATGAAATAATTTCATACTTTTAATAATATACTGTATGAAATCCATATCTTATAATATGATCTATTTTAACAAACCATGTTTTGTTTTGTATGAAAATGGCTTCAATCATTTCAAACTCTGAAAGTCATTTATATGATCCAATGATCATATAATATGAACAGTTTAAAAATTTTACCTTTTTGTTTGGACGAAAAGATACGCAACCATTTCATACTCTCGATGTTATTTATACAAATCTAAGATCGTACAGTATTAACAGTTCAAAAAAAATTAGGAGTTTGTCGGACGAACTTGTATGTATCTATTTCGTACTACGGAAGGTGTACGAATGAAGCTAACTTTGAATAGTACGCACAAGACTTAGAAAATTTTCCTAGTATGCTTTGATTAACTACTTTCTGGAGTTACGTTAAAGAAAAATCATCCTGTATGATCTAAAATTATACAATACAATTAGTTTAAAAAGTTATAATTTTTTTTTTACACAACCCTAGTGTGTGTGCATGGTTAGTCAATAACAATCACACTTTCTCATACTCAAGAAAAGTATAAAAGTATAGACTCCAAAATTAATAAACCCTAATATAATCTGACTTGAAGTTTTCAACTTGCAAGAGTATGATTTCCCTGAAATGTTAGTATACACAAACAACAAAAGCAATATATATATATATATATATATATATATATAATATATTAGGAGAAATACTAATCAATATAATAATATTTTGCAATCATCAAAAACACACATGATAAAAAATATAGTTATGAAAACTAAGTTTCAACAACATGTCCAATAGTGTCAAGCTTTCCTAAGCTCAAGTTGTAGTGAAAGTTATAAGTCCTACTATATTTCCTTAAACTTAGGTTTGAGATAATATTATGTACTACTCAACTTTATTTTGTGGTTTGAGGCTAATTTTCTATGCCATAAGCCATCACCTTTTCAACATTTTCTCAATTTGGTATTGATGAGTTATAAGCCCCAAATTTTTAATAAAATGAATAACTCAAACACTAAATTTTTTTCTTAAACCAATCGCATTTTAAATTCTAAAAGAAAAAACTTGTTTAAGCTTTGAAATCTTAAAAATATTAGCTATGACTTTAATTAAGAGTATTTTTAAGGGATCACTTCTCTTAAATATAATTAACTAAAATATTCTACCTTGATGAGGTAATAGAACCCATAATTACATATCTTATAGAGAAAGGAGAATACCTCTAAGAATGTAGACATTTTTATAGCACTTTTTTCTTTTTTGAATTCATTATAGAATATCAATTTTTCTATTAAGATGATGTGTTTTTGTCTATGCTATATTTGAGTGTAAAATAAAATCTTCATTTATACATCTTATTTTCTCCAAAATTTTCAAGCTAAACCATTGTCCTTAATCTTAAAAGAGATTAATCCTCAGGCAAAAAGGTAAAAAAAATTTGTTTAAACTCTATCTAAGAAATTGGAGAAATTACTTTTATATATCATTGCAATATATTTTAGTTATTTCATGCAATTCAACATGCATAAAATGTGTAACTTTAATCTCAATAATAACCTTACTGGATTTCTCACATAATGTGCAATTATTATCAAATCAAATACAATTTGATGAACTCAAATATCCAACATTTTGAATTTATCTTCTTCTATGATATGAAAGATTCATACTTCAAAAAATGGTATGAATGAAGAAGAAGAAGAAGAACCTAGTCATTCTCTTACCAATTACATATGTTAGATATGGGGAAAAATCCACTAATTTTAAGTTTTTACTTTTTTAATCAAAAATAATATTGAGAATAGCATATCATCTCAAAAGATAGAACTGGTATTCTACATAAATTTTAAAAATAGAAGTATTACTTTGGTTAAAAGATGTCTTAATTCCCATAGACCTTCCCTTACCTAATATAAATAAGAAGAAGTTTTATTTTAGGGTACAAGTTTCCAATAAAAAAGTCTACATGATTAATTGCATCCTAAGAGAGGTGAATATCCTGAGAATACTCTTGATTAAAGTAGTACAAATATTTTAAAGATTTTAAAGTTCTAAACAGAGATTAATTTTAACATTTTTAGATGAGAATGTCTTAAATAAAAATATTTATTTCCATAGGTTGAAGGAAGAAGAGTAAGGAATAATAAATCAAAGTACGAGATGCACAAAGAGGGGGTGAATTGGAAATTTTTATAAAAAAAAATAACAATCTTAAATAGGAGTTCTAATTTTTTTGTTTTTAAATTTTAAACAAGAAAATTCACTTTATGCTAAAGCGAATGATTAAAACACGATTGCAACAATAGGTGGTGAAACTTTAACTTACACAACAAAGAACTACAACAAGATTTTCACCAAGCAGTTATAATAAATGTAAAATGTAAAACATAAATAAAGTGTAGTAAATGGAAAAAATCACACCATAAGGTCTATAGTGGTTTGGGCACTTGACCTACGACCACTCCCCGGAGTCCTCCACTCATGGAATTTCACTACATAAAATTAAATCTCCTTTTTCCCCCATAATAAGGTGGAGAAGCCTTTATAAACCTTCACCTTCACCTTCCCGGCGTGGCAGAGTACCAAATGATATGTCTCCCTCTCATTGACGGCAACAAACCTTCTCATTTTTTTCCCTCCTATTGATGGTAGAGTATCTTAGAGAACATGAACCTTGAAGGATCTCCCCCTTAAAAAACTTCCCACAAGATCTTCTTGGGCTATAGGAGGAGCAAGTGTGTAGCAGGCTAGGAGAAATCGTGTGATCTCCCTCACTCTCCTCCCTTACAAACTCACCTTCTCCTTCCTCTCACAAACCCAAAATATTCTCAAGTAGCTCTCTCTCAAGAGGTCCCCTTCTTTTCACACTCCTCTCTCATTTCTTCTTTCAAAAGATAGAAGATTAATATATAAGTCAGGCTCCAAAAAACCCTAAATTTTCAATTTTAGCCATTTCTATTCGTACAATATGATCCAAGATCGTATAGTATGATCAGTTCAAAATAACCTTCATCCTAATGTGAAGGCGTATGAATAGGTTTTTTTTTTTAACAACATCATATATTACGGTACAACATTATCCAGTACGATATGTTATTTTCATTCTGTTCATACAGGACGAATGTTGGGATAATGAAAACACATATAAGTTTATCGTATAGTATGATTCACTTCACATAGTATGATATATTAAAAGCTTTGTATCATCTGGTATTATTTTCACATCGTCAAGTATGATTAGTTTAAAAATCAAGGGATCATCCGGTACGATGTTCGGGACAATCAAAAATAGCCTTAGTTGATCGACAGTACGAACCATATCTTATAATATGATAACCAATCATAAATTAATCCCTGATTTACTAACAAATCATGGGGGTTAATTTAAGTACTTATTAAAATTGTTGTACTATACGATTAGATTGTACAGTATGATCAGTTCAAAATTTATGATTTAAGAACTTAATTAAATTAATCTTACAACTAGGTGTTTTAATTAAAAATATATCGTATATTATGATAATGATCATACAGTATAATTTGTTCATAGATAACCATTAAGTCTAGCAGGTTGTACAGTACGATCCAAAATTGTACACTACAATCTACATAGAGTTAAAAAAAAATTAACCTAAAATAAAGCTCTCCCTTCGGGTGTGTGCATGGTTGCTCAGTTTGCATAAGCTTTGTGGCCAGACTCAAGAAAAAAAAAATAATAAATTTAAATTATAGTGGCACATACTTCACATCCTACTCTACCCAATCTTGAGTCTTCTTATTATCTTGAGTAATATGCCAAATCCCAAAAATGCTAGTACTCATAGACAAGAGCAAAATTCAAAATATTCAATGAATAAAGAAGTGATTCAAATCGGTATTATTTATCATCATCAAAATGTCAAGCTAGGGGTCATGGACAACAAAAACAAATTCTTAGTGTGTAAAAATATATCGCCACTAAATTTTTATTTATATTCGTATAATCAAATATGCATATAAACAACATGCTATCTCAAAAGATAGATATGGCATTTTACTATTGATTTAAAAATATAAATGTATTTAATAATTTCATAATCAAATCCAACATAGATAATATCAAGATATATCAAAAGATAAAATGATATTAAAGTATCATTTTGAAACTGAAAATATACTTAAATAAAATTAATCTTCGGCCTAGAGATTTTTTCCCTTATTTAGTAAAATAAAATAGGGTTTATTTTTTATTAGGGTTCTTAGTTACCCATAAAGGTTAGTCTCTATGGTTAATTACATCTTAATAGAAACTTAAAAGAAAACTCTCTATAAAAGTGGTGACTAAATCTTTAATGATTTAAAAAGATTGCTCCCAAAGGATTGAATTATGAAATTTACCATTAGAGAATAGATCAAAGTTTAAAATTTATTTTTGGAATTCACAAAAAGAATAGTAAAGAGTACTTTAAAGATTCTAGAATAACAAAAAATACTCTAACTTATACTATTCTTGGGCTTTAACAATTCAGAGCAAGCTTAAATTTATATTTAATTTAACCAATTCTTAAATAAATAGGAGTATAGTCCTTGAAAGAAGTACAAAACTTTTGCAAGGTTTACATCTATCTTAAGTGGATAGCCAGTTAACCACCTAGGTGGTTTAATATGATTGAAGTCTAATGAATGTGGAATAGACATGCTATTTACTCAAGAATAAAGATTTAAAGTTTAGATTTAAAATCAGGGCTTTGAAGATGCTAGGGTTTTAAATGCACCTAACTAATATAATCTAATATGAATTTTACCCTAACTTCTAAAACTTATATTTGCCATTCTAAATCATTTGTCATTATAACGAACCTAAATAATATGGAATAATGGACTAGCCTCAATGCTTAGACCACCCTTTCCTTATTACTGGCATTTGTGGGTATAGTGTACATTGCAGGAAAAGTAAAATGCATGCTATTAATGCTAAAAATTAAGTGTTTGTGTTTTAAAATATAAACATCATAAAGATCGTAGGAGCCTAATGTGTGAGTCCATTCAAAAGCGGATGCACCACCTAAAAACCTAGAAAAAGTACACAATTTCAACTTCACACATTATATACAAATAATCAATAAAGCAAAGTAGGTATATAAAAGTAGAAAAGAAAAGTTTCCATGTAGCAAATGTCACCTAATATATAAACTAGGATATGTAAAAAAGTAAAGTTTGTCAAGATCTACTGATAACTAGTTTCGATTTTAACACCTATGATGATGCAAGTTTATACAAAATGAAGTTGCTTATTTTAGGTCTTCAAATCTTTGGGCTCTAGGCTATCAACATATTGCTAAAAAATTCCAAAATACACGACCTTCAAAAAAGAAACATTTTTTTGGACTTCTTTATTACATAATAGCCAACTTAATTTAATATTTTCACATCTCTATATATTTACAACAGTATACAAATTTATATTTGAATTTAAAATAAAAAGACTCTATAACTATAAGGGTTAACATAGAAACTATACCTTCATAGTAGAAATCTACTATCATGTTTGGAAAATCAGTGAAGAGGAGAAGGAGGAAGGCTATTTCAAAGCTTTGGGGTTATAAAATAGTTAATGAGTTCAACTATCTTAGGATCAAGATGGATCTTAGAAGATTGGTGGCTTCAGATTTTAACTCTATCCTTCATAAAGCTACTAGCAAACTTATTGTTTGGGGTAAGCAATATATTTCTCTACCTGGCAAACTAGTAATTGTTAAATCGGTAATGGTTTCATTACCTATTTTTGTGGCTGCTCACTCATTTATTCCAATGAGTATCTTAAAAGATTTGGATAAGGCTTGTAGAAGCTTTATTTGGGAGAAGCAAGGAGGAAGCCACGGTTTACACTATGTGGCTTGGGATAACTTATGCAAGAGTTGGAAGGAAGAAGGCCAAGGTGTGCATTCGGTGGCCAATATAACTTGTCCTCTAAGGACTAAATTTTCCTGGAGCTTGATGAAAAAAGAAGATTCATTGTTGAACAAGGTTTTATTGGTAAAATATGGAATGAAGTTTTGGGAAAATTCAAGTAATAGCAACAGATCTTCTACTTGGAAAATCTTGTCTAGTGGAGCTCAATTCCTGCACCAAATAACAAGATGGAAGATCTCTTCAGATAAATCTATTAACATTATGAAGGATGTATGAATTCTTGATAAAAGTGAAAGTTTGTTAGGGATGTTAAGCCCTTATGAACTTAGTCCCAAGCTACCAAGAGGGGGGGGTGAATTGGTATTTTAAAACTTCTTTTCACAAAGAATAAAAATTGCATAAACCAAAATCACACCACAAAAATAAATGCGGAATTAAAAGTGCGGAAGCAAAAATAAGAACATAGAAATTTATAGTGGTTCGGTCAACTCGACCTACGTCCACTCCTTGGAGGCACCCTCCAAGTATTGCACTACAAAAAGTGACTCTCCTTTAGCCCCCACGGCTAGGCGGAGAAGCCCTCACAAGAACCTCCTTTTTGCCACTCCGGCAAGGCAGAGAACCTACCTCCTTTTGCTTCCTCCTGAAGCTGGCAGAGAACCACAACCAGAAGCTAACTCCTTACCTCTACCGACCCTTCCACGGATGAAAAACTCTAGACGAAAAAGAAGCAGAGCGATCCTTGAAGCAACCCTTGTGAATCCCCTCACAAGCTCCCCCTCACAAGATCCTCTCTCTCTCCCTCTCTCTCTTTCTCTCCTCAAGGTCTTCTTAGGTCAAGGCAGCAGCCAAAGGTCTTTAAAAATGTAGAACAAGAGCTCTTAAATAGAAGAGCTTCAAAGGAGCTCATTAATTGCAAGTTGTCGACTTTATCGTCCAGCCGATAAGGACATCGGCCTGGCCGATCAGTACAAAACTCAGAAGATCGGCCAGAGCATTTCCCTGGATGCAAAGCTGGACGATTGAAAATTGGCTTGATCGTCCTAGCCTATCAGTTCAAATCATGGGAAAATCGTCCTGACAATAGCCCTGGATACGAGCTGGCCGATATTTATCGTCCTGAAGTAACTTAAGGTTTTTGACTGGATCGTCCTGGCCGATCCTGCGATCGTCCAGAATGATATGATCATATCAATCATCCTTAATTACTCCCTTAATTTCCTGATCAATTAAGGCATAATTTGTGAATATCGTCCAGGCCGATCAATGATCATCCTGGCCGATAATTTAAAAATACAGTATACCTTAATTGTCTATGGCGGCAACTTCTTTCTATTTTGAGCTTATCGTCTTGGCCGATATGTTAATGTCGCCTGCCTTAATTAAGAATCCTGATTAGAGTCTCTGTTTTGAACTCAATCGTCCAAGACGATCCAAGGGATCGGCCTGGCTGATGTGAGCAAAAATAGAAATTCTAAATCTCTCAAGTGTGTGTGTGTAGGGTTACTTAGCATCAGTCTCTTTGACCATTACAAGTAGACTCAAAAGTGAAAAACAAAAGTACAGACTGACTCAACCCTAAACCTACGCAATCCTGAACTGGCTTCGTCTTGATCGTCCGATCTTTGATTCCTAAAAAGTTAGAAGCAACAAGCAGTCCAAGAGAAATAGTGTTTGTCAATCATCAAAACATAAGCCATGAAAATAGATTTGCAACAATCTCCCCCTTTTTGATGATGGCAAACACAAGTAGGAAAATATCTAAAAAGTCCATTAGAATTTCAAAGTTACAAACCCAACAATTTTTCCTACTACACCCTACTCCCCCTTTTGTCATCACAAAAAGAGAGTCCAGATACAAAAGAAAACATCACAATAAACAAAGAATAACAAGAAAACTACATAAAACAAGAAACAAACAGCATAAATAGACTAGAAAAATAAAGGACCCTGATCATCAGATGGAGGTGGTGGAGGTGGGGTTAATGCGAAGGTTTGCAAAAAACTCTCAAAGAAACTCGGTATTGAAAGGGAAAGCAAAAGACAGAATGAAGCAAAGGGAGGTGTGAGCGAAAAGATCCATTACCGGGTATGAGGTATGGGCAGGATTGATGATTCTGGAGACAGTTATCCCACACTCTTTGTAATGATGGTAGACGGCTTCATCTTCTGTTTCCCTGAAATGAGGGTCAATCCTAGCCCTCGAAGAACTCTCAGAAGTTTGTCGGACATGTTTCCCACCAGCTATAGCAAGGGATTAGCAAGGAGATGCAAGAGGAGAGGGGGTGAAGTGGAAAGCCTTGGCTGGATCTGCCAGAATTTAAAGAAACGGCCATATCGTCCTGGCCGATCGCAGAATCGTCCAGGCCGATATGGCTCAATAATTGTGTATAGGTCGATTGGTCAAAAAGGCAGTCCGATCGTTCGGGCCGATCAGATATCGGTCAGGCCGATTAGACATAGGCGATCGGCCCAAGGAGTCAATCTGGACGACCGTTGAAAAAGCAGATCATCCGGGCTAATTAGGTGTATCGTCCAAGATGATACACAATAATTGATCGTACCAGCCGAAGTTAAAACATTTTAAATTCTTGCCACGTGTATCGTCCAGGATAAATAGTGGATTGGCCAGGATGATTGTCCAATAATGGATCATTTGGGGCCGAATTTAAAGATTCAAACGTGCTGACACGTGGATCATCCAGGACGATCCAGTGTATCAGCTAGGACGATGCACATAAATTGCATCGGCCAGAAGAAATATTCTATCAGCCAGGATTATCATCATGATTGCAACAGAGTTCGATCAGATCGTCCAGGACGATGTAGGATCGGCCAGGACGATGAATAATAGCAAGCACAGAAAAGTTTAGCATATGGAGTTTGAAGATATTTTGTCCTATCGTACAGGACGATAAAAATATCGGCCAGGATGATGTGACTAGAAATTGAAACCAAGGAAAAGATGGTGATGATCAAGGCCCTCAAAAATAGAATAAAAGAAAAACAAACAGAAAAACACAGTAAAAGAAAAGAAAAAACTCAAAGAAAATAAAAAGATGAATATTTTTGGATTTTAACTTTTCTATTTTTTTTTATGGAGGCATCATATGAGGATTTCTCAAAAAAGTTAAATTTTTAGAGTTCCACAAGATCAAGGAGTTTAGCTAATCCTAATTAGACAAAGGAAAGATATCCGATTCTGTTAACCCTTAATCAGACGTTTTTTATGGTATAAAATTTCTTTTGAAAAACAATAATGCTTAACTCAGAATAAACCTAATTGGGCAAAAAAGAAGATCCAATCAAACTTGTTTACAAAAACCATCTCATAAATGATAAAGCAAAAGTACTTTTTCTTAATCATGGAATTTGAAATCAAGCCTTTGAATTCATCAAATAGTTAATGAGTTCTCTAAGTTTTTAAAAGTTTTGAAAAGAGGGGATAGCTTGCCTTTTAGTGGGCTCATTTTATGCCTCTTGAATCTTTGATTGGCTCTTTGAGCATCTTTTTGATTTTTTGATACACAATTGTGTTTAATTTTTCTTTTTCAATTTTGGCGTCATTGGCCTCTTTCCTTTTTAATTCTTGCAAGCTAAAATGCTCTTTTGCAAACTCTTAAAAGAAGCTCAGTTGTGAGAATATCCTCCAAATATTAGAGAATAGGAGCTCTCTCTCTAACATAGGGAATAATAAGCCACAAAACAAAATAAAAAACATGTGATAGAAGCAATGGCAAGATTTTAAATAACTCGAAAGATATGTAAGAGTTTTGGATATTATGTATAAGATAGGATATTGTAGCAAGATAGAAAGAATCTTAGTTTCAAAAACCATTGGCTAAAATGAGTTAGACTTTTGTTTAGAAAAGAAAAATTATACCACTAATCAAGGTCAGAAGGAGGGAAACTATCCACGGTGTTTCTCCCTTTACCTAAATTTAGAAAAGCTAAACACAATCTTCAAAACTCCAAAATCCAAAATCTTGAAAAGATTCAACATATGGAAGGCCAATTTTAAAGATAACACGAAAACAAAAACACATAAAAAACAAAACAAAACACAACGAAACAAAACATATTTCAAAATTAAATTGAAGTAGTAGGTTTGAGCATGAATGAGCTGCGAGCCTTTATATATCCAGTTATCCTATTCCCCCACAAGGTCTTTGGTGAGAGAACTTCTACAAAACTCAACAACAGTTAGATTTAGGAACCCAAACAGGTTTGGGATCCTTCTTAGGAAAAATAGAATGCAATGCAGGTATGGTATGTTGTGAATCATGCCTCTTAGGTCACCACACCCAATGTGTACTATGGTGAACGGTGCAAGTGTGTGAGATGTGTTCTAGTATGCCACATGAGAAACATCTAACTCCAGGAAAAGGGTTTCTTAATGGTTTGAGTTATAATGCCTCTTCCTAGGTTCTGGCTTAGGATTAAAAGTAGATGTCATCCAACTTTTCTTACATGTATCCAAATCATTTTGAATCCTCAAGTTAGTTCTTTTTAATGCTTCATTATCAATCCTCAAATTTTTCTCAATCTCTTTAGATTTCTTAAGATCAGAATTAAGTGAGGTGTGTGAAACTTTCAATGTCTTATGTTCATCAATTAATTCTGAATGCTTTTTATTCAACTCATCAAATTCATCAAGAAGGTCCATGTGATTGGAATCAATCGTTGAATGATCTTTAAGAATGACTTCATACTCTTTCTGCAAATTTAAAAATTCTAATTTTAGGCTTGCATGAGTTTTCTTGAGTTTTTTGTATGATGTATGCATTTTCTCACAAATCTCAAACAATTCATCATAGGTTGGTTTGCATACCTCTTCCTCATCACTTTGCTCAAGATGATCTTCCCCTATTAAGCATACGTTTGTAGTCTCTTCCTCTGGTTCAGTCTCAAAGGAATCAGTACCACATTCTGCCCAGAATGCCTTTTAGATTCTCTTCTTCTCCTTCTTAAACTTAGATTTTTTCTCAATCTTTTCCTTGCTTGTGTTATCTTGAAGTGTTGGGCAATCGGCTCTCACATGTCCAGGTTTCCTGCATTCAAAACAAACAACATCAGAAGATCCTTTAACATATTTATGATCCTTATCTTTTCTCCAACTTTGATGATGCTTTTGTTTCTTCCTTAGAAAGCTTTTGAATTGCCTTGTGATGAAGGAAACTTCATCGCTTTTAGACCCGGAAGATTCAGAATCCGATTTGTGCGCCTTGAGTGCAATTGTTTTCTCCTTCTTCTTCTCACCTGCTTCAAGATTTCTTTGATTCACCCCTTGCTCGTAAGCAATGAGTGAGCCAAGTAAGTTATCAATAGAGTAAGTATTCAAATCCTTAGATTCAGTGATTGCAGTAATTTTAGCATCGTACGAAGAAGGCAAGCATCTCAAAATTTTGTTCACTTTTTCATAGTTCGAAAGCTCTTTTCCTAAAGCATGCAGTGAAGTATTAATTTGAGTAAACCTAGTGTACATGTCAGAAATAGATTCATGAGGTTTCATACGAAAAAGTTCGTAGTCATGCAAGAGAATATTCAATCTAGATTATTTTACTTCATTGGTTCCTTCATAGGTGATACATAACCTATCCCAAATCTCCTTACCTGTTGAACAAGTAGAAACACGCATGTAGTCCTTAGATTTCAAAGCACAGAAAAAACAGTTCAAACATTTTGCATTTAATTGTGCCAAATCTCATTCATCGAAAGTCCATTCAGTAAAAGCAACTTCAGTTTTAATGCCATTAATTTCACGAGAAGGTGGAGAATAACCTTCTTTGATAAGCATCCACATGTGATAATCAGTAGATTATAAAAAAGTAGACATGCAGGTTTTCCAGAAATCAAAAGGTAAGTTGTCAAACAGTGGAGGTCGTCTAATCGAATAACCTTCAGTAGTGTTTATATTCCCAAAGTTAGCCATGGATCAAATTCAAAAAGTTTTCAAACTTAAATTTTTTAATCCCGCTCTGATACCACTTGAAAGTTCATTAGGGATGTTAAGCCCTTATGAACTTAGTCCCAAGCTAACCAAGATGGGGGGTGAATTGGTATTTTAAAATTTCTTTTCACAAAGAATAAAAATTGCATAAACCAAAATAACACCACAAAAATAAATGCGGAATTAAAAGTGCGGAAGAAAAAATAAGAACATAGAAATTTATAGTGGTTCGATCAACTCGACCTACGTCCACTCCTTGGAGGCACCCTCCAAGTATTGTACTACAAAAAATGACTCTACTTTAGCCCCCACGGCTAGGCGGAGAAGCCCTCACAAGAACCTCCTTTTTGCCTCCTCGGCAAGGCAGAGAACCTACCTCCTTTTGCTTCCTCCAGAAGTTGGCAGAGAACCACAACTAGAAGTTAACTCCTTACCTCTACCGACCCTTCCACGGATGAAAAACTCTAGACGAAGAAGAAGCAGAGCGATCCTTGAAGCAACCCTTGTGAATCCCCTCACAAGCTCCCCCTCACAAGATCCTCTCTCTCTCTTTCTCTCTCTTTCTCTCCTCAAGGTCTTCTTAGGTCAAGGCAGCAGCCAAAGGTCTTTAAAAACATAGAACAAGAGCTCTTAAATAGAAGAGCTTCAAAGGAGCTCATTAATTGCAAGTTGCTGACTTTATCGTCCAGGACGATAAGGACATCGACCTGTCCGATCAGTACAAAACTCAGAAGATCGGCCAGAGCATCGCCCTGGATGCAAAGCTGGATGATTGAAAATTGGCTTGATCGTCCAGGCCGATCTTACGATCGCCCTAGCCGATCAGTTCAAATCATGGGAAAATCGTCCTGACAATAGCCCTGGATACAAGCTGGCCGATATTTATCGTCCTGAAGTAACTTAAGGTTTTTGACTGGATCATCCTGGCCGATCCTGCGATCGTCCAAGACGATATCATCGTATCAATCATCCTTAATTACTCCCTTGATTTCCTGATCAATTAAGGCATAATTTGTGAATATAGTCCAGGCCAATCAATGATCGTCCTGGCCGATAATTTAAAAATACAGTATACCTTAATTGTCTGTGGAGGCAACTTCTTTCTGTTTTGAGCTTATCATCCTGGCCGATAGACGTATCGTCCAGGCCGATATGTTAATGTCGGCTGCCTTAATTAAGAATCCTAATTAGAGTCTCTGTTTTTAACTCGATCGTCCAGGACGATCCAAGGGATCGGCCTGGCCGATGTGAGCAAAAACAGAGATTCTAAATCTCTCAAGTGTGTGTAGGGTTACTTAGCATCAGTCTCTTTGACCATTACAAGTAGACTCAAAAGTGAAAAACAAAAGTACAGACTGACTCAACCCTAAACCTACGCAATCCTGAACTTGCTTCGTCTTGATCATCCGATCTTCGATTCTTGAAAAGTTAGAAGCAACAAGCAATCCAAGAGAAATGGTGTTTGTCAATCATCAAAACATAAGCTATTAAAATAAATTTGCAACAAAAAGTCTAGATAGGTGGCCAACCTTCATAGCAGTGGAAAATTTTGATTTCCCTCCACTTGAATCCTTTATAAATGAAGGTGGGTGGAACAATACAATTCTTCTTAATTTCTTTGGAGAATCACTTGTTGAACTTATTCTTCAAATTCAAATCCATCCTGAGATAGTTAAAATGCTTTAGAATTGAGGTACAAGTTTTCGAGTAAGAGTATCACGGCTTTGGCTTCATCTTCTAATGAAAAGGAGATATTAGAAGTGGATTATGGAAACTAGTTGAGAAAGCTTAATCTAAACTCTAGAGTGGAATGTTTCTGGTGGAGGATTTTTAATAATGCAATCCCTACTAATGCTTTTTTGATGTACCGAGGGTTGTTGGGGAATGAATTATGTCCCAGTGGATGCAATCGAGAGGAAAATGATGAACATGTAATGGTGCAATGCTTGAAGATAATGCAAGCTATTGAATTGTTAAAGAGTTGGGGTTTTTCGGTTCCACATTTTCATCTACCAGAGATCGTAAACTCAATATAGAACAGCTAACAATGGAAAATTTGTTCATTGCTAAGATATAATGTTCCTTCATTTATTGGTCTTGGAATAGTAGAAACATGGTAAAGCATGGTAAGCAAGAACTGAGTTTAAACTTTATAGCTGCTAATGCTATCAGTTTTGCATCAAGTACCTATAATAATCTATTTGTGGATCACTAGGGTGCTAACCAGCTGGATCAGCTATTTTCTTATTGGCACCCTCCTCCCCCTGGATGGATTAAGATAAATATTGATGCTTCTTTAACAAGATCTTACAAAGGTGGATTCGGTGGAACTTTTAGAGATTTAAAAGGAAGGTTCTTGCTAGCTTTTGGGTTCTCTTGCATTCATTGGGATAGTGGCCTTTTGGAGTTAATGGATTTTCATTCATTGAAGATAATTATCATGGAATGGATGTTGGATGCAAAAGGGGTTATTATTTAAAGTGACAACCTCAATATTATCAAGTATTTACGAAAGGCGGTGGAAGAAAGGAATCGAAAAGATCCAAATGAAGAAACTGAAGATCTTTCGTTCTTGAATGGATTTGGTAAGATTCTTTTCATTTAGCAAATATAAATTGTAATAAGTTAGCTAATTGTTGTGCTAACAATGCTTTAGAAGGTGATTTTATTTGGGAAGAATTAGATTGCAATAAGGTACCTCCTTTGTTTCTCAATTTGTTAAAGGAGGATTGTGATAGGTTTCTATCACATAGTAGTATGTAAATTTTTCCTTCATTTTTAATACAATTTGCATTTTGATAAAGAGAAAAAAAACATAGAAACAATACATATGTACATCATGCACAGGCCACTTCACCAAGTGTAATGAAAGTAGATGCTCACATTATTACACATCTACCAAAACATCATCAATCCACAATAAACTAATTTATTGGAAAGTAAACACACACACCATGGAAGACAACCCATAACCTAGGGCTAGAGTTGGTTGTCTAATCACACAATTATGTGTGTTAAGGAGAGCATTTTGGATGTATCCTAGATGGATTAGTGTTTGAATATCTGTATGTTAAAATAATATATTGTACTCTAAGGGGTTTAATTTAAGTTTATGTTTTAAATTATTCATAATTTATAAATAAATTTTAATTTTTTTAAGTTATTTACTTTAGGTTTTAAAGAACCATGTTAATCAATAACTCCAATATACATTGAGGAAATTAGTCAAAGACTCCTAGGCTTTTAAGATGATTGCATTTTTTTAATCTAAAGAATAAAGCAAACACATAAAGCCTATAATTTAATTTAATTTATTTTTTTAAATCGATTTACTAGTACAGTTTATTTAAATTAATTTAATTCATGTTGTTTAATTACTTTGATTTATTTGAACTAAATAATTTAAATTAAGTAAAATTTAATAATTAATATCTCTAATTTTTAATTAATTTTTAAAAATTTTAATTATTGTGTTTTAGTTAATTATTTTATTTAATTTGGAATTAATTTATTTTATCTATTTAAGTTTAATAATTTAATTTTTATTTAAAATTTTAATTTATTAAATTTATTTCTTTTAAATGTTAATTTTATTTATTTTATTTTGAATTATTTTACTTATATTTAATTTTAATTAATTTTTTATTCTTGCAAATTGATTAACTAATTTGATTTCTTTTTTTATGATATTATTTATTTATTTCTTTTAAAAAAAATAATTTATTTGGGTTTTTTTAAATGAATTTATTTTATGAATTATGAAAAAAAAATTATTTTTATGCTCTATTTTATTTATGAGTTATCTCCTATTATTGATTTATTTATTTTCTTATTATTTAAAGTTTGAAAAATGTTTCAATTTCTGATATGCTTTTTTTTTCATTAAAATACATGATATTTTAAGATTTATTATTTTTATTAAATTCTACTATTTCTTTAGAGTTTAATGCAACTGACTTTTATTATTAGGATTTTTTCTTATGTATTTATGGCTTTTTTAATTTTCTTATTTAATAATGATTTATTTATGAAAGCATTTGGGAATCTCCTAATTTTTGTACCTAATCATTATGTGATCATCACCATTGGTCAAGAATGACCTAATAAAATTCATGAAAGTTTAAAAGTATTTCAATTATGTTTAATTTTTAATAATTATATTTAATTATTTACTAAATTTTCTTTTATTATTTATTATTTTAATTTTTGAAGTTTTATGATAAGGATTTTATTTTTTTTCTTGATTTCATTTATGGCTTAAGGATGATTGCAATTTACTTTACATTTTTTAATTTTTATTTAGTTTATAATGATTTATTAAATTTCCTATGTCAATTTTATTAATAGATTTAAGATTTGCTAATTGGCATAACAAATGAACTCCAATTGCTATAAACTTTAAACCCTAGTTCCATGTTAAAACAATGTGTATTCCATAGAAATTTGATAGTATTTAGACATTCATAAGTTTTATTAGATATTTCCAAAGGTAAATTTAGCTATACCCTTAAAATATTTACCAGACAATATAGTTCAAGAGCTAAGGTGTAATAAGTGGCTAACTAACCCTTAATATCATGTTTATAATATACAGGAAGCTCATGTAATGATTTAAATCCATTTAATCTTTAGAAATTTTCAAAAAGGTCAAAAATTCACCTAATAATTTGAAAACTCAATTCAAGACAGAGGTAAGTTTAATTGCTCTTGAAAAAATTCAAGGTTATTAAACACACCCTGAATTAGTATCAAGCCAAATTTTAACTCCATAAGATTTGATTTAAGCTTGTATTTAACAATACATGTAATCCATTGTTCAATAAAATTCTCCTAATTTACCCACTCTCTAGCTCTAATTTTAGATATATTAGATATGCATTTGAATTATGAATCCATAAAGGCTTTATTTGACTAATTTAGATCATTATTCACTAAGATATTGAATTTTAAATCCTTTCACATTAATTTATATTTAACTAAAGGGATTATATAGTCAAGAATTGATTGTTCAGTCGCTTTTCCAGCCAACATGCATTAATTTATTACTTAAACCATGGTGAGCCCTACTGGCGCTATGGCATTCATCACAGGAGTCTAATAAAAGATTAAATAGTTGGAAAGAAAAAGCCCTAAACCATGGACATATCAAATTGGCTCCAATCTGAGAAAATCAGGATTATCACATGAATTCAAACAAAAAGCATATTTTTGATTTAATCTTTAACCTCTAACTATTAAAAGAGGCCATCCATGATTTTTTTTTTAACTCAAACATGCAATTCACTGGATATATTTGCATCCAATGGATCTATAAGAATCTATTAATAGAAAACCTTCAATCCAATGGTTGGATTTTCCTATATTGAAGTTTTTTCTTCACAATTCCTCATACCCCCACCCCAAAATAGTCTCAAAAATTACCTTGATTCAGTGAGAGTTTGATAGGGAATTTTTATGCAACATACTCAATTAGATGTAAGGAATAACTTCTCCTTAAGTATTAGGGATAGAGATGCACTAGATTAGACTTTGGAAAATCACTAGAAGAGGCTCATTCATGATTGCTCAAGATTGAGTTTGCATGCTACTGGAGACCTAGGTAATGCTAGGGAAACACTCAGGGAGACTTTATGAAGCTTATGGAATAAAAATTCAGCATTATTGCTTTAGGAAAATTAGAGAATTTATAAGCTCTTTGGAAATGAATCTTGAAATTTTTTTAACTAGGGCTCACCATACTATACCTTTGGGCTGATGCTAGATTATCTAATACATTACATATAATCATTTGGAGAAGTAAAGCCACATGGGGTGAGATGGATAGGTAGTAAAAGAAAAACCATGCATAGATGGTTGGTTTCATGAACTTTTCGGCCACCTTAGGCCAAGACAAAGGCTGGGCTATGCTAGGAAATTTTTGGAGTTTGGGGGAAGAGTCAACAAGCAATAGATCAATACAATTTGGCTTTGGTAGCTAAATGGTTCTATTAAGCCTCTTTTGATGAACTTGGGTTAGCAAATTTGGCTAACATTAGCTAGCCTAAAGGCTGGGCATGTTAGGTAAGGTCCAGGGGGATTAGGGGTAGGTAATGTATGCATTGGATTAAGTTGGATGAGCCTACATTAAGAAATGGCTCAGGAAAATCCCTTTGGGTGTACTTGGGTTAGCCCATTTGGCTAATCCAAGTGGGCCCAAGGGGTTGGCAGACTATGAAAGGTTCAAATGAACCTTGTGGACCTTTTCCAAGCTTTGGAGGTTAAGGGTCCAAGGGTTTAGCTTGAATGAAAGATAAACAAACATATGGGTCATTGAATTGGTTAAGAAAGGTCAACCTAGCAAAATGATTGGGTCCCTTAGTCTAGGAATGTCATGTAGATGTTCGAAGTTGATTGGAAGGCATTCCAAGGTCTAGATATGATTGAATGTATGAAATGCACATTTACGATAAATTTGGTCAACATGGTGATTTTTGTCAAACAAGGTCAACCATGTCTCACCATGTGTTCCAATGGGCTCAAACAAGTTTGAGTGATTGTTAGGAAAGTTTAACATGCATTGGTATGGTTTGAAATGAAGTGTGTACATGAATTTGTAATTCCAGTCAAATGGGGACCATATGGTCATCATGACTATTTATGGTCAACCATGGATCTAAATTTGTTTTAGCATGCTCAATGATGATTATAGGGGTCCTAGGGATCAATCTTAGTGTTTGGATCCATGTTTGAATGATATTTCATGCATATGTTCAAGCTTTAAGATTTAAGGTGTTTAAAAGTCAAACTTTGTCAACCATGGACAACAATTGACCTCAATGGGTTCCAATCATTCCAACTATGATTATGGACACGTTAAAATCAATTCCAATGTTTTTTAAGGAGATTTGAACCAATATGACATGTTGAGTGGCATTATAAGTAAATTTGATTAAGTTTGAACTTTATGATGTATGGGTTTAGAGTTTAGCTTTGGAAGTGCATGAAAGCTTCCATAGTTCATTAGTGAAGTTCTAAAAAGGTGATAGTTCAATGAAATATTGGCCAACTCAATTTCCAAGGTTTATACTAGGTTAGGGTATCCTTATATACAGAAAAGGATTCTTATATCTTATGAAACTTAATTTTGGAATTGACCTCATAAAAAAAATAAGGACAACACTAAAAAAATTAGAAGTACTCCAAAATATTCTTGTTAGGCTTTAAAATTTTTAAATTAAAAAATTTTTATTTGAGTTGTTCATTTTATTAGAAGTTGGGGCTTACATTTCTTTAATTATAAGATTGAAAGGAAATTTCCTATGAGGTCAAGGATTTTAATTTGTGGAATTAAACACATAATCTAAAACTAAGATGAATACTATGTGTCATAAAATGATAAAATTCAAATCATTTAAGTGAAATCTACCACCGACAAACTTAAAGAAAAATTTCATGTCCTCCACAACAATTCATCAATAATTCCATATTCAATAATAATCTCAGCTCATAAAGAGGTAATATCCTGCCTAGTGTAACATTATAATTCAATATCAAAAAATCTCTAGCCATTAAGGACATGACACATTCCCTCTAATTGTTTGTTTTGTAGCCATAGAATTTTAGTTAAATAACTACAATCTACCCTCTAACCAAGTGATTCTATTATAAAATAGAACCATTAAATTACAATCATGGCTAGAGCCCACAAGTTCAATAATACCTAAAATACCATTAAGTAATAAATCATGTGATGCTCTAAATAGAGCATAAACCCAACTAACAATTAATATAAACCCTTTAGATAAATAACCACCCTAGTTCTATAAGATTCCCTTAGACTAAGCAACTCCTATCTGCTAATAAGGACCCTTTGAGTAAGTTACATCAAGTACTTTCTCTAACTAAGTAGACTAAGTATCATGATAACACTAGATAATAAAATCATTATATCTTAATCTAGTTCATCACTTTCCCACCATCACTTACATTAATTATATGGCATTAAATTTAAAACTACATACAAAATTCATTTCTACTATAGGCTAAACACTTAGCTTCCAATTACTTTCCTAAATAAAAAAATTCTCTCTTATCACTAAGAGGGGTAATTAACTATAGTGGATTGAACTTGTGGAAAATCTAAACCAAATCATAAATTCCTTGTAAAATAAGAGAGAAATATCTAAGTTGTGTCTTATTTTCAACCTAATTTTGCTTCCAAATTGTGACTTCAAAACATTTTAAAAAAAGTCTTCAATAGAGTTGGAGCATGAAATTTTAAAGCCTGCACCAACAAGATCAAAACATGATTGTTTTCTTCATTGAGATTGTCTCTTAGAGTACGCTTAAGTATAATTAATCTTAAGAATCTATTTTCTTGGGTAGACTTATTGACCCAAATCAGCTGTATTCTATTTTTTAAAAATTAAAAGTGATAATACCATTTTTATAAAAGTTTTACATTAACAGAGAAAAGACTTATTAGTCCTAACTTACTCAACCTCATTTCTTATCTATTTTAATGGATCTTTTATAAAAAGTTATCTTCATATTATTAACCTTTCTCTTTTAATATCCATATAAATGAGATGAATGTAACCAAGTTAAAATTGCTCAATTATGAGTTCATTAAATTTATTGAGATGTTTAAGAATCTATCAAACAATTAAAGGAGATCTTTTATCTATTGACTTAGTGTTATTTTAATAAAAAAGACCTTAATGTCCTATGTATAACAAGAATAGCAACAACATTAAGGCTTAATCTTATTACGTGAAGTTGGTTACATGATTCCTTTTTCTTCATTGTATCCTATTAAGAGAAATTTCATTTTAATCTAATAAAAAATCATTTCTAATATTTTCTAACCAAGCATTTTTAGGTTTTCTTCTACCTTGCTTAACAAGGACCAAATCTAGTACATCAGTTTCCTAAATATGTCATCAAAAGGCTGACATTTTATGTGGCCAAACCAATTAAGGTGACTCTCTCTGATCTTATTTTCCAAGGGAACTACTACAACCTTATAACGTATACACTCATTAGCATTTCATCTCTAAGTGTAAAGCCACCCATCTATATGAGCATACTCATCCCTACAATACTTAACTAAATTTTATGCTTCTATTTTAAAGGTCAACATTCTGCATAATAAAGTATTGCAGGTCTCACCCACCATCTTAATGCCCTTTTTATAAATCTATAAAAGAGAATTTTTTATATATATTATAGGTAAAAATTTTATTTGGTAAAATATATTAATATAAAGAATTCCAAAGCTCTATTGACCACTAGCCAGCACTAGTCATTATCAAAGTCAACATATGATGTCAAACCATTATCTAACAACATTTAAACCCATCATTCATTGCTAAAAGTCAGAAAAAGTCAAATAATTAAACCTTAAATTGCCAAGGTCTAACAATCACTACCAACCAACATTAATGTTCAACATCATCAAGTACTCGACACTACCAATGACCTACATCGGATGTTAGTCTACCATGGATATTTAATGCTCATCTTACAAATTACTTATCTTCCTTTATGTCATGTGAATAACTAATTCAACCATAAATCATTTCCCAACTTTGGATGTTACCTGTCTTTTATAATTCTCTACTAGCCAATGGCCAACATCTATTAACAATCACCCATCCACATGTAACATGTGTCATTCTAATCTCTTAGTCTTCTCTCTGATCAAAAAAATAACCAAGGTATATAATTGCCCGTCCCTATCTGATAACAACTTTGCTGCCTCAATGTTCCTTATATTATCATTATAAGATATATATTTGACAAAGCATATTTAGTACATTTGATAATGTCTTCTCTAATAATGAGGAATGACCACCTATATAAGCCTTAACTCATAATAGAGAAACTATTTCTACTTGGCTAGGTCTCATTATTTTTTCATATATTTAATATATGGAGAATTTTTATAATATGTTAATTAAAATGATAAATACTTTATATCATCATAAATATTCCAACATGTGACAAACTCAAACTCTTGAATTTCAAAAGAAGAACCACTTCCCTCCCTCACGTCTCATTTAAGCTTTAATAAAACTTGTAACACAATCTTGCCCTCCTAATCATCAAGTCAAAAACATGGGCAACAATTTGTCGTTGACCTTAGAAAAAAATAGATACTCCATTTCTCAATAACCAAGCACAAAAGAATTTCTTATCAGTGATCCTCCTCTTAAGGTTTCTAGTGAGAGAACGTCTAGGTTTAAAGTGAGAGAATGTCCATGTTTCTAGTAAGAGAACATCTAGGTTTCTAGTGAGAATAATTACAAATTTCTTTATTGCTAAAAATTTGGATTGTTTGTTTATGGTTGCAGAGAGTCACATATCATCTTCAAATGACTAGAATACCTCAACTCAAATATATGCCAAGCATCCAAAAGAATATATCCTTCATTTGGATGCTAATGGTAGAGTTTCAGTCAATCACAAATGTTTTCATAGTTCTTATTTTAAGAACACACCTTTGATCATCAAGGAAGTAACATATCATCTATTCATGAAATTGTTCTTGTTGAAGGAAAGTATAAAGAAGTCATAACCATGCATAATACAATTCACAATAAAGATTCTACATCTTCTGAATGTCATTTATCATATTCTTTAAGGAATAGCAATTTAAAAAATATTTCAAAGGCAAATGATTATGAAGCCTCATCTTTGAATGTTCAAGAACCTTGTTAAACCTTATAGAACTAGCTTGAGGTTCACAAAGAGGGGGGGTGGGGGGTGGGGAGGGGGGGGGGGGGGGTGAATCATAAACAAGAATTCTATTCTTTTTATAAATTTTTAAAACCTTGAAACAAACAGTTTTTCACACGATGCAGAAGCTAGTAATTTAACAATAATTAAAATATTGATGATGAAACTCTAATTAACTTAACGTAACATTAATCTTAGATTTTCACTAAGAAGTTATTGTAAAAATTAAGCGTGAAAAGTAGAATGCTAAAAAGGAAAAGCACACTAAAAATTTTATAATGTTTTTGTCAACCATGGCCTACGTCCACTCCCCTGAGGCCTCTGCTCCAGGAATTGCACTAACAAAAAGTGACTCCCTTTTTGCTCCTACAACAGAGCAGAGAAGCCTTTACAGACACACTTTCAACACACCTGAGGTCATAGAGTGCAGGAAGAAATGTCACCTCCCTTTGTGATTGAAGCAAACCTTGAATCATTTTTCTCTCTCTTGGTGAAGGTAGATAAGCCTGAATCCTTTTTCTCCCTCCTAGATATAGTAGAAAACTAGAATCCTTTCATAGGTAGAGAACCTCAAATCCTTTTTCTCCTTCTTGGAGAAGGTAGAGTACATCGAGAACTTGACTTAGAAGCCTCTCTCCTAAAAGAACCTTCAAGAATTGACAAAGGCCATAGGAGGAGAATAGGAGTAGCTAGCTCGGAGCAACCATGTGATCCCCTCACATGCCTTCTCCCTCACGCTCAACCTTAACTTCCCCTTTCTATCAAACATTGGATTTCTTTCAAAATTTTCTCTCTCAAAGTGCCTTCAGCAGTCACACAATCTTCTCTTTTTTCAAAAAGATTCTCAAAATATTGCTTAAGTAATAGACATCAAGAAACCCTTAAAATTGAGGTTGGATTTGACTGTTCGTATAGTATGATTGGACTTCATAAAGTATGATAAGTTAAAAACTAGAACCATCCAATATGATGTAAATAATTATTCTGACAAATTCTTTAACTTTTCAAATACATCATACAGTACAATCCAATGATTTTCCAGTATGATCTTTTAGTTTTCTTTATATTCATACAGGTCAATTCCCAGGATGATTAGAAATCATCTTTATCAATCGTCCTATTATGCTATCATCGTACAGTACAGTTAAATGATTTTAAGTAGGTCATCCAGTATGATATAAATATCATACGGTACGATTAGTTCCAAAATTATTTTTTATTTAGTATGATCTTTGGGACGACTAAATTTTGCCTTTGAAAATCATACTGTACGATCAATATTATATAGTATAATTAGCTATTATTAATTAAAACAAGATTTGATTGACTAAATATGGGGGTTAATTTTAGTAGGATTTCAAATTTTTGTACAATACAAATTACATCATACAATATGATTATCTTACTTAATTTACCTGGCAGGTAGGCTTTTTTAGATCATAATGAATTATATAGTTTGATATAGATCATACAGTATAATTAGTTCATAGAAACTAACTGTTCAATTAGTCATTAAGCCCATTCTTTTAATATTGATCATATAGTCTGATTATTACAAAAAATTTTAACTTTAAAATTTTTCTCACTCCCCCTATGTGTATGTGTGCATGGTCACCCAATTACATTCACTCGTATGTGGCCAAACTCAAAAAATAGAAAATAAAGAAAAATAAAAGTACAGACTTTATTTACTTGACATTCCTATTTTACCCATTCTTAAGCTTCTAGTAGCCTTAAGCAGTATATGTTTACCTATAATGTTAGTTCTCACAAACAAAAAATAATATCTATAATATTCAATGAGAAAAAATAATAATTCAATCAATTATATTTGCCATCATAAAAATCATATACTAGGAATCCTATATTACAATAATTTTCCCTTTTTTATGATGTCAAATAATGTTGGTTAATAGTCAAAATAAAAATTCTTTTCACCTAAGCTCCTCCTTACTACATGATAAATTTAAAAATTAGGGGTTGAATTTTTTTTAATGAATGACAAAAAAATTATAAGATAATAGAAAATAAAGTAAAACAAACACAGGATTCTATTAATCTAAAACAAACAATCAAACATACATTTTCTCCTCCTTTTGACCTCACCAAAAAGAGGAGCAACACTAAAAAAGTAAATAGTATAAGAAATAAAAATAGTAAAGCATAACAAATAAACACTAAAAATAAGATGGATTCTGATCAGATGGTGGTGGTGATGGTTGTTGAAAATATTTATAGATGGAGGTGAAATGATATTCAATTTAGAAGAAATTTTCTCCAAACCATCCCATGTATTCCTCATGCTATTATTGTTGTTGTTGTTTTATATGATAGACTAGTCAAGTTTTTAATCTCTCTAGCTATTGAATTATGTCATCTTGAGGGTAGGTAGGGTAGATAGGTGTAGGTGTTGGTACAGGTGGAGGTCCACCAACAAGAGCAGCTTCCCCTTCTTCAGCAAAATCAGGATCATCGTACTCGTTCCCCTTCCCCTCGATGGAAAAAAGTACAGAAGGAGGCATGCATATAAAAAATTGGAAGATTATCAAGGGGTGCAGGGTAGTTGATTTCATATTTTTTTCCTAAGACATACCCTATGATGTGTTCTAATACAACATTTTCCTTTCTTCTAGTATTGGGATGTTGAATAGGAGTCATGTTTTGGATATAATCAATAATCATCCATGCTTCATCAAACTCGGTATTTGATAATATTTGGTAGGTGACTATAGAAAGAAGTGGGGTTTTATTGACACGACCTCTAGCTTTGGATATAATTAAGATTCTAAGAACATGCTGGATAATCCGAGCATTCTACTTTATAGTGTGGACTAAGGGTTGATGTTGATTTATTGCCACATTCCTAATAGTCAAGATTATAGAACTCTAGTCAAAGTTAGTTATAGAGACTAGGGATTATGGATGAGTTCCTTCTATAGAAAGACTAATATGTTCTCCTAAATCTTCCTTGACGATCTCTAAAATTTTTCAACAAATATATGAAGTAATGGTAAAAGTTTCCATATTGAGCCTAAGGTTGGCTAATAATTCATAAAGTAGTTTAGAATTGAAAGGACTGGCTAGTGTGAGTAGGAATTGGAGATAGTAGAGGCAAAGAGGTTCATCACCTTGAATTTATGAGCTAGCTGATTTAACATTCTAGATGGTGTGAGTTTGAAAGTTCATTAGGGATGTTAAGCCCTTATGAACTAGCCCAAGCTTACCAAGAGGGGGGTGAATTACTATTTTAAAAAATATTTCAATCAAAAACAAAAAAAAAACTCATCCAAACCAAAATTCACCACAAAGAAATTTAACTAAATGCGAAAAAAATAGTACTAAAGAATACAAAAATTTATAGTGGTTTGGTCAACTCGACCTATGTCCACTCTGTGGAGGCGCCCTCCGAGTATTGCAATAAACTCAATGACTCTCCTTTTTCTCCCACAGCAAGGCTGAGAATCTTGTACAAAACGTCCTTTCCACCAACACTAGTGAGGCAAAGAACCCAACTCATTTTGGTTCCTCCTGAAGCAGGCAGAGAACCTTAATAGATTGCTAAAGTGGACCTCTCTCTAACCTCCAAGAATAAGGGACGACGATCGGAGAAGATGACTTGGATCCTTGCTTAGAATAACCTTTGTGAAACCCCTCGCAAACTCTCCCTCACAACATCCTTTATCTCTCTTCCTTTCTCTCTCTCTCCTCTAGGCTCTCTCATATCAAGATAGCAGCAAAAGATGATCTCTTGGTTAGAACAAGAGGTCTTATATAGAAGAGCTTGCGAATAGCTCTAAATTGCAATAAATCAACTTTATTATCTAGGATGAAATAAATATCATCATATACGATCAGTTCAAATTAAGCTAAATCAGCCAGGACAATTTGGGATGATCAAAAGATTTTTGTTCATATTGTCTAGGATAAAAGGATATCATCCTGTACAATTAATACAAGTCATTAAATATCATCCAGACAATCTCACTGAATGGATATTTAGATGATGGAAAAATAACTTGATCTTCTAGGCTAATCTCTTGATTGTCCCAGATGATTAGTTCAAATCTGTGAAAATTGTCCAGAACATCGCCCTAAATAGAAGCTAGCTAATGTTTGGTCATCCAGAGATAACTAAGGTTTGTGAACTGATCATCCCGGTCGATCTTGAGATCATCCCGGATGATATGATCGAATAATCAAACCTTAAAGGCTTTCCTTAATTACCAGGTTAATTTAGGCATAATTATGTTGCATCAACAAGGACGATGTCCTGGATAATGTCCAAAAATAAATAATACATAAATAGATCTAGCGGCTGATTCTTTCTAATATGAGGCTATCATCCCGACCGATACAAATATCATCCAAGATGATGCGCTTAATGACGATTGCCTTAACCAGGATGCCCTAATTAGGGTTTCTATTTTTAATTGGTTGTCTGGGCCGAGTTGTGGATCATCCCGAACGATGTGACCAAAAATAAAGAACTCTAAAAATATTTAAAAAAATTTCCCCAAGTGTGTGTGTGCAAGGTTACTTAGCATAAGGAACTATATCGTTTACAATAGACTCAAGAAAGGGAAAAGTTTATAAACTGACTCAGACCTAGTCTACCTAATATTAAGATGGTTTAAATTACAGTTTGATCTTTTGGACCTAAATTATTAGTAGGCAAGGTAATTGTAGAGAAACAGATGTATTTATTATCATCTAAATTATATTCCCTGAACAAAAATAGATTCATAATAATCTTCCCCTTTTTGATGATGACAAACATAAAAAATAATTAAAGCAGTTCAAAGTAGTTTTAATGGAAATAGATGAAGAAATAAACACAATTCAAATAGTTCAACTAACTAATATAAAAATATAACAAAACAGACAAGAACAGAACAAACTTGTACAGCTACTCTCCCTTTTGACATCACAAAAAGAAGGAGGAAAAAAAAACAAAAACTACTAAACAGAAGTAAAACAACATCACTCAAAAATAAGCAAACTAAAAGAAAGACGGACCCTGATCATCTAAAGGAGGAGGTGGTGGTGGTGGATGTGGCTGAAAGTAACGGGAAAGAGTCAAAACTTGCTCCCTAAGCCAGGCCATATCCTGGTCGTGCTGGTGCTGCTGGTGAGCCACAAAAGCGTTGAAGTGAGCAACGTCATCCAAATGTTGCAGCTCCTATGCAGCGATGTAGGTCTCAAAGTGAGTCTCCCACTGATCGAATCGCTCCACCAACTGATCTAGCAGAGAGCGCCAATCAAATTGAGTATTAAAAATTAAAATATGTACAAAGAGAGCCAATCAAATTGATAAGAGGCATAAATTGATCCCATCAAAATATTTTTCTGAAACAAAGTCTTGAATGGATCCCTTTTTTTAATCCAATTAATTTTTCTAATTTAGATCCTTATTTCAAAAGACGGTTTCCCCTGGGTGAAGTCTGAGTTAGGGCTAACAAAATTGATTATTCTGCCATTTTTTCTGGATTTTGATGATGTTAACTCATTTATTCTTAAAGTTTTTTTAATTTAATCACATGGAAAATTCATCATATTCAAGCTTTGATTAAAAAAATCATTTATTTTGCTTTTTCTCTTTTTTATATTTTATTTTTTAAGTTAATTTTCATGTGTTTTGAGCCTTCTCTGATCATCTCCATCCATTCTTTATTTTGAAACTTTTTTTCATATCATCCTGGACAATATTCATATCATCCTAGATGATTTGTTCAATTCACTCTAGAAATTTCATCTAATGGTTGTTTTGACACCTCTACTTCAGTTCGTCCTGGATGATTCATTATTATCCTGAACGATCTAATCATCTTCTATTTCAATTATTTGTTATCATCCTGGATGATCCTCCGCATCCTGGATGATCTTCACAAATTCTACTCAATTATTGGTGATCATCCCGGATGATACACTTGTTCATCCTAGACGATCCACATGGTAATGCTTTAAACATTTTTAAATTTGGCCAGTATGAACCATTATTGTGCATCATCCTAGATAATCCACCTAATCAACCATGACGATCTACTTTTCTCAATGGTCGTCTGAAATGACTCATCGGGATGATCGCTAGTGTCGTATCATCCCGGACGATATCTGATCATCTTGGACAACTTTACTGCCTTTTTGACCAATCATCCCAGACGCAATTATTGCACCAGATCATCCTATATAATTTTGCGATCATCCTGGATGATTTGTCCGACTCTTTCTAAACTAAGACCCTCAAACATTTTTCTCACACAATCCTTCTCAAATCCCCTTTTATCTTACTCTTTGTGCTCTGTTTTCCTGAGTATGGCCGGCAGAAAGAGGTATCGCCATCCTTCTAGGAGTTCCTCGAGGGAAAATCAAGACCCTCGCTTCACTGAGGTGGATGATCAAGATTCCTATCAACGGTACAAAATAGCAGGGATTACTATATCCCAAACTATCAACCCACACATTCTTTCCTATCCAGTCTTAGTTTTGTTTGCACACACTTCCTTGAACTTCCTTCTTACTCTCTCTATACCTTTCAATTCAGAATTACTTTTTGACTTTTTTGCTAGCCTCTGCATAAATTTTTCTTTCACTGCTCTCGGGTCCTATGTGAATTGACGTCCCGACGAAATCACATATCAGGACTATCAAGAGATTTTACAACTTTCCACCACAGGGGACAAACTCCACTCCCTATGTTCTGATCCTAACTATGACTTGGCTCCTTCTAACCACTTTCTCAGAAACACTAATGCTCACTTTCATGTTGGAGAGTCTAGCACCTTACTCAAAGATGCTAGGACAATCCAGCATGTCCTTCGCACCTTAATTCTTCCAAAAGCTGGTGACCGCGTTCATATCACTCCTCTTCTTTCGATCACCACTTTTTTTATTTTGGTTCATCATGAATTATATATCACTGATTTGATTTTTTGCTATATTGATCATCTGACTACTATTCGAGATCCAGGAGGAAGCCCAATCTTGCCCTAGGACAAATCGTTCATAAAATCAAAATACAACCTCCAATATCCTTCCCCACCAAATTTCCAGCATGCCTTCTACTCAAACAACTCATTCCATGTTCTTCACAGTACTCATCTCCACCCGAGGCATGAGGAAGCTGAGGGAGCTGAGGAGGAGGTAGCTCCTGCTCCTGTTCATACACCTACTCTGCTCTGCCAGCACTCTCAATTGGATTAGTTGGTGGAGTGATTAGACCAGTGGGAGACTAGCTTCGAGACCTATGTCACTGCACAGGAGCAATCGCGGAGGACGTTGCTTGCTTCAATACTTGTGTGGCTCACCAGTAGCACCAGCGTGGCTAGGATAGAGCCTGGCTTGGGGAGGAGTTTGCGACTCTTTCGAGTTACTTTCAGCCACATCCACCACCACCACCTTCTCCTTTGGATGATCAGGGGTCGTCTTTCTTTTAGTTTGCTTATTTTTGTGTGATGTTGTTTTACTTATGTTTAGTAGTTTGTGTTGTTTTTTTTTTCCTTCTTCTTTTTGTGATGTCAAAAAGGGGAGTAGCTGTACTAGTTTGTATTATTCTAGTCTATTCTAGTTTGTTATGTTTTTAAGATGGATAGTTGAATTATTTGAACTATATTTGTTTATTTACATGTTTCCATTAAAACTGCTTTGAACTGCTTCAATTTTTTTTGTGTTTGTTATCATAAAAAATGGGGAGATTGTTACTAATCTGCTTTCAGGGAGTATAATTTTAATGATAACAAATACTTCTATTTCATTATGACTACCTTGCCCACTAACATTTTAGGTCCATAAGATCAAACTGTAATTTGAACTAGCTCAAGATTAGGTAGACTTGGTCTGAGTCAGTTTATAAACTTTTCCCTTTCTTGAGTCTATTATAAATGATGTGGTTCAAGATGTTAAGTAACCTTGCACACACACACTTGGGGAAATTTTTTTGGCTATTTTTAGAGTTCTATATTTTTGGTCATATTATCCGGGACGATCCACAAATTGTCTTGGACAATCAACTAAAAATAAAAACCCTAATTAGGGCATCCTGGTTAAGGCAGTCATCATTAAGCTTATCATCTTGGATGATATTTATATCAGCCAGGATGATAGGCTCAGATTAGAAAGAATCAATCGCCAGATCTATTTAGGTAATGTTTATTTTTGGACATCGTCCTAGTTAACGCAACACAATTATGCCTAAATTAATCTTGTAATTAAAGAAAGTAATTAAGATGTAATTGCTCGATCATATCATCCTGAATAATTGCAGGATCGACCGGGATGATCTGTTCATAAACCTTATTTATCCATGGATGACCAAACATCGGCCAGCTACTATTTAGGCTGATTCTCTCGATGATAAAGTTAGTTTGTTTAAATTAAGAGCTATTTCAAAACTCTTCTATTTAAGAGCTCTTGTTCTACCCAAGAGATCATCTTTTGTTGTTATCTTGACCTGAGAGAGCCTAGAGGAGAGGGAGAGAAAGAGAAAGAGAGAGAGGATCTTATGAGGGGGAGTTTGTGAGGGGTTTCACAAAGGTTGTTCCAAGCAAGGATCTAAGTCATCTTCTCTGATCAACATCCCTTATTCTTGGAAGATCAAGAGAGGTCCACTTCAGCAATCGATTAAGGTTCTCTGACTTCTTTAACAGGAAGCAAAAGGAGTTGGGTTCTCTGCCTCATCGATGTCAACGGAAAGGAGGTTTTATAAAGGCTTCTCCGTCTTGCTATGGGAGCAAAAGGAGAGTCACTGAGTTTAGTACAATACTCTGAGGGCGCCTCCGGGGAGTGGACGTAGGTCGAGTTGATCGAACCACTATAAATTTTTGTGTTCTTTACTACTGCTTTTTTTTGTATTTAATTTTCACACGTTAAATTTCTTTGTGGTGAAATTTGGTTTGGATGAGTTTTTTTTTTATTCAAAGATTTTTTTAAAATACCAATTCATCCCCGCCCCCACCCCCCCCCCCCCTAGTTAGCTTGAGCTAGTTCATAAGTGCTTAACATCCCTAATGAACTTTCAAATTTCGTATGAGTCCAAGTGTAGAAAGTTCTAAATTTTTTTAAATGTCTCACTCTTATGTGTTAGAAATATAGCCCAAGTAAATCTAAAGTAATCATCTACTATTACAAATCCATATGTCTTCCCTCTCAGTCTAGTTGTATTAACATATCCAGATAGGTCCATGAGAAGGATTTCTAGTGGTCTAAAGGTATTAATGTCCTTAATTAAATGATATAAAGACTTGACTTATTTTCCTAGTTGGAAGGCATCACCTGGGTGGTTCTTAGTGAAGTCTAACATAGGTATGACTCTAATTAGGTCTTTTTGGGTTATCTTCCTAAGAGTTTTCATGCTCACATGACATATTCTCCTATGTTATAGTTAGGAATCATCAACATTTATTTTTAAACATACAAAATTTGAATTTTCAATACAGTTCAAGCCTAGCATGTTAATATTATTCATTCATTTTTTTTTTTCAAACATAATATTTTCATTTAAACTAATCATGCATTTTTAGAAAGAAATTTTATGTCAAACCGCTTATCACATAGTTTACTAATGCTCAGTAAGTTATACTTTAAACCATTAACTAGTAAAATATTTTCAAAATAAAGCTTTTAGCATTATCAATTTTACTTGAGCCAACCACTTCTTAATGGTGTTATCTCCTAAAGTCACCTTGCCTCTTTATATGGCCACTAGTGTGATGAACTACTTCATATCACCAGTCACATGCCTTGAGCATTCATTATCTACGTACCATATATTCTCACTAGGCCTTTTATGAGAGCAGCCCTATATAGTCATTCAAAGGTTAGGTTTAGTAACCCAAGTGAGTTGGGCTTCCGCCTTATATTTGAATGTGTTGCAGATCTAAGGTTTATGATTTTGATGACAGCAAACATTTTTATTTCTCTACGATTGCCTTTTGTACTGACATTTCAGGTCCACATGATCAGACTGCAATTTGGAACCAGCTCAAGATTGGGTAGACTAGGTGTGAGTCAGTTTGTACACTTTTTCCTTTCTTGAGTCTGTTGTATTTGGTTTGGCACTTGATGATTTGTAACTTGGAAGATTTTCTATTGTTCCCTAAAGATTTTTATATTTGGTAACATCATCCGGGATGATATTTATATCGTTCTGGACGATCTGTCCAAAAATAGAAACCCTAATTAGGGCATCCTCATTAAAGTAGCCATCATATGTTAATCGGCCTGGAAGATACCTATATAAGCCAGGACGATAGGCTCAATTCAGAAACAATTAACCGCCATAATCAGATTAGGTATTCTTTATTTTAGAAAATCAACCAGGACGATATACACATCGTCCAGGACGATCTAACTCAATTATGCCTAAATTGATCTTGTATCTTTGGAAAGCATCAATGGCTGATTGATACGATCACATTGTCTGGGACAATCATAGGATCTACCAGGACGATTGCCTGGACGATTTACATTGGCCAGAATCTATTCCGGGCAATGATCAGGACGATTGAAATTAGTTTTAAACTAATCGTCCGGGTTGATCATGAGATCGGCCAGGACGATGTAACCAATTTTCTTCTGATCATCCGAAATCATCTCGGGCTGATGAGCTTAATTTGTATTAATCGTACATGATGATATTTATATCGTCCTGGACGATAATGTCGGTAACTTGCATTAATGTGCTCGTTTTGAGATCTTCTATTTAAGCTATGACATGACACTTTGTAAGTGTCTTTGGCAGACATTATAGCTTCGTTCTTTTGGGGGAAACTTGAATAGAGAGCTTGAAAGGGAGTGAGGAAAGGGTGGAGTTTGAGAGAGGAAGAAGATCCTATGAGGGGGGACTCAAGGGAGTGTGGAGGGGGTTCCACACGATTGCTCCGGCAAGCTCGCACCTGAATAGCATCGAATTCAAGGCTTGTCTCGAGGGAAGTTCACCAAAGAAGAAGATCTCTTTGGTGTCAAAGGACCCGGCGAGTCCGCCACACCGGAGAAGGTGGAAGTGATTTTGTAAGGGCTTCTCCGCCTAACTGTGGGGGCTAAAGGAGAGACACCTTTTTTAGTGCAATACTTGGAGGGTGCCTCCAAGGAGTGGACGTAGGTCAAGGTTTGACCGAATCACTATAAATCCTATGTGTTCTTTCTTATTATTGCTTTCGCATTATTTTCTTCCGCACTTGATTTTTGTGGTGATTTTGGTTTGAGTTTTATCTTTAGTTTTAAAGTTATCCAATTCACCTCTCTCTTTGTTAGCCTTGGGCCAGTTCATAAGGGCTTAACATCCCTAACGAACTTTCAAGTGTCATCTGAGCACTTTCAACTTGTATTAGAGCACTTTTTAGTGTCATCTGAGAACTTTTAGAATGAATGGGATGAATGCATGATATTCTATGATGAATACAATTTTGGCATCCACACTAGATGTGTCTTATGATAAATTGTGCAAGTGCGGGCTATATAACCTACCAGTCATAAAAGTAACACCTAACACCATGAAATGGATTTACTAACCTATGTGGGTCATGGTGCCTCTTCCTGGGCTTATGTGATGCATGGTATATTGAGGACTTATGAAATTGTTCTAAGATAGGTGGTGGTTTGTTATTCTTAAGTACAGTTAGGTTAGCTTTTAAGAGTTAGTTTGTACTTTCAAGAATAGACATTTCAATTTTAAATATATGCTCCCTACTATCTATTTATAATGCACATGCTTATAATCTGTTATATGCTTGCCCTAGTTCAACATGCGATGTTTTCAATGATTCATGTGTATTAGTTAAGTAGATATACTTCTTTTCAAGGTGTCAAACTCATCAATCAAGGTTATGTGAACATTATCTAAATTAGAATGTTCAATAATTAAACTAGCATACTCTTCTTGCAAATAAGACAATATATTATCAAGACTAGCATGCATCTTTTTTAGCTTAATATACGAATCATAAATATTTTTAAAAATAATGCGCAATTCATTATAGGAAAGTTGAAATACCTCATATTGATCTAATTGATCAAGACTGTCGTTACCCATAAGAGACACATTTGTTACCTCCAGTCTCTATCACTGATTCTTATGATTATGAGGTGGAGTCGACCTAGAAAGCTTTTTGTGTCTTTTGCTTGCCCCTCTTAAACTTTGGCTTCTCTTGACCCTTCTCCTTGATCAGCTGAGTTTTTAGGTTGGGACAGTAATTTCAGAGGTGGCCTATTTCTTACATTCAAAGCAAATAGTGTTGGAAGAAACTTTAATATTTTTGTTTCCTTTACCTTTGCTCCAATAATGTTGATAATGCCTCTATTCCCTTTTCAAAAATCTCTTGAATTGTCACATCATTAAGGAAATATTTCCATCCTCCTCCTCTGCAGAACTGTTATAGTTTGAATCATTTGCTTTTAGAGCTACAGGTCTCTCCTTCTTCTTTTCTCCTCATCATTTTTCCTTAGACTCACTCCTTTCTTATAGGTAATAAGTGATCTAGAAAAATTATCAATCGAGTAAATATTCAAGTCTTTAGATTCAGTAATTTTAGTAATATTTGCATCATAAGAATTAGGTAGACAACATAGAATCTTATTAACTTTTTAAGAATTTGTGAGTTCCCTACCTAACACATACAGGGATATCACAATTTGTGTAAACCTAGTATACATTTCATAAATTTATTCAATATGTTTCATGTAAAATAGTTCATATTCATTAAGCAGGATATTTAACCTAGGCTATTTTACTTCACTAGTTCCTTCATATGTTATGCATAGTTTTACCCAAATATCATTTTCTAGTGGGATAAGTGGATACACGCATATAATCTTCATATTTTAATGCATAGAATAAATAATTTAAATATTTTTCATTTAGTTGGGCTAAATCCCTATCCTTATTACTCCATTCATTAAATTATAGGTCAATTTTGACGCCATTCATGGGACAAAAAGGTGCAGAATATCCTTCTTGGAATAACATCCACTTGAGATAATTTATAAACTGTAAAAAAGAAGATGTGCAAATTTTCCAAAATTCAAAAGGTATATTATCAAATAAAGGTGGATGGGTTATTGAATAATACTCCTCATTGCTACGATTACCAAAATGAGCCATTGATCATTTTTTCAAAAGTTTTCTAAGACTTTGTTTTTGAAACCCGCTATGATACTACTAGAAAGTTTGAGAAGGTTGTTAAACCTCATAAAACTAGCTTGATGCTCATAAATAGGGACGAAAATTGGTAATTTAAAAAATCCTAAGTATGAATTCTATTATTTCTATCAATCTTTCAAAATTATGAAATAAATAGTTTGATCACCCAATGTAGAAGCTAACAATTTAACAATAATTAAAATACTGATGATGAAATTCTAATTAACATAACAAAACATGAATCTCAAATTTTGACAAAGTAGTTATCACATAAATTAAGTGAAAAAAGTAAAGTGCTAAAAATGAAAAGCACACCAAAAATTTTCTAATTGTTCAATCATCCTTCACCTATGTTCACTCCCTAGAGTCCTTCGCTCCAAGAATTGCACTAACAAAAAGTAACTCTCCTTGTTCTCTCTTTTTCCTCCAATAGCAAGGAGCATAAGCCTTTCTAGAATCACTTTTACAAACCTAATGGGGAGGAGTGTCGAAAGCTATGTCGCCTCTCCCGGTGATGGCAGCAAAGCTTGAATCATTTTTCTCCCTCTTGGCGAAGCATAGAACCCCAAATCCTTTTTCTCCTTCTTGGAGATTGCAGAGAAATGGAATCCTTTTATAGGTAACAAACCTAAAATCCTGTTTCTCACTCCAAGAGAAGATAAAGTATCTCAATGACTTGACTTAGAAGCCTCTCTCTTAAGAGAGCCTTCAAGAACTCACCTAGGCTACAAGAGGAGAAAGGGTGTAGCTGACCCTGTGCAACCGTGTGATCCTTTCACACTCCTTCTCCCTCACGCTCAACTCACATTCTCCTTCCTCTCAAACCTTGGATTTCTTTCAAAATATTATCACTCAAAGTACCTTTAATAGTCACACAATCCTCTCTTTTTTCAAATAAATTCCCAAAATATTACTTAAGTATTAGGCTTCAATAAATCATAAAAATTCAAATTCATACTCATTGTTCGTACAATATGATTGGACTTCATACAATATGATCAGTTTAAAAATAAGGCTTGTCCCATACCAAATAAATAATTGTTCAGACAAACTGTTCAACTTTTAAAATACATCGTATAATATGATCCCAAGATTGTCCAGTATGATCTGTTAGCTTTCTCTCTATTTGAACAAGACGATTCCCAAGACCATTAGAAATCATCTCTATCAATTATCTCGTACTGCTATCATCGTATAATATGGTTAGTTAATTTCAAGTAGGTCACCCAGTACAATATGAATATTTTATAATATGATTAGTTAAAAAATTATTACTTTATTTGGTATGACCTTTTGGATGACAAAATTTTATCTTTGTAAATCATACGGTGCGATCAAGATCATACATTAGGATTGGCTATCACTAATTAAACCATAATTTAATTGACTGATTATGGGGGTTAATTTAATTAAGATTTCAAATTTTCATACAATATGAATCAGACCGTACAGTATGATTAGTTTAAAAATCAAATTTTTAATATATTACTTAATTTATTTGATGTTTAGGTTTTTCAGATCTCAACGAATCATACAATACAATCTAGATCATATAGTAGTATTAGTTCATAAAAGCTAATTATTCAATTAGCCTTTATGCACATTCTTTCTATATTGATCGTACTATATGATTCTAAGTTGTACAGTATGATTAGTATAAAACATTTTAACTTTGACATTTTTTTCTCCCTTTGTGTGATGCACAGTCACCCAATTACATACACTCTTATATGTCCAAACACAATAAATAAAAAATAAATAAATATAAAAGTATAAACTTTGTTTACATGACATTCCTATTATACCCATTCTTAAGCTTCCAGTAGCCTTAGGTATTATATACTATCACTATAGGAAAACCTGTTATTATCAACGGACAAAATACGAGGGTAACATGAAAATTTTGATGGAAATAAAATGTTTCAGATAAATTTTTGGTGGAATTTCATACGCTGGTTTTGCTCACATCCGAAAAACTTTTCAGGCATAAATAATATGTCGAAACCCTTTTCGGCATACTTTCTGGTGCATAACTGGTAGAAAAGTGGGTGCCAATTACGTCAATTTAAATTAGCTTATTACAGTATTAAATACGTTGGAATTATCGGTGTACAATTCCAATGGAAATGCCAGCGGAACAAATGTCACTAAATACGCTGAAACATAAACGACGGAGGTAACCGACGCAGTATCCACCGAAAACTTGTAGCAAAAAAAAATCCTTCCCAGACAGCAATCAGATTTCCACACATGCAAACAATTACAAATATTTCTAGCACATATTTCAAATATTTACAGCACTAATTAGCAAAATCTACTCAACAGCACATATTTTAACAATTTCAACAAATTCTCTAAAACATAAATATAAACGTTACAATTTTTTTATTTACATCAATAAATATTCAAAAAAATCACAAATTATTCATTAACATCATAAAATTCACCAAATATTTAGAAATTGATAAAAGTTCATATGAAACTGAAAAAACTAAATAACAACTCTGAATCCGTCAACTCATCCTCAGTTGGAGCTACCTTATTTTCACTCAACTGCTTCGTCATTTTATGCATTTCATCCAACAATTTATTGTGTTGCTCCTACATCTACTTTGTATATATACCTATAATTGTACTTACCAATCAGCTTATAATTTCCTTAGTTGTTCTAGCTCTGCTTAAAGGGCAGTTATCTGCTGACTATGTAAGGACTCATGTAAACTTGCTGTGAAGCTGGATCCAGTAGAGGTCATCCCCTCATATGCCTGGCTTGCAAACCTAGACCATAAACCCTATCATGTTGTATTCATCCAACGGCTTGCGACCAAATGTGATACTCATAATACTCTACAAAGCTGCCAGAAGAACTCTCACCTGATGCAGCCTGACTCTCTCGAAGCTATGTATACTCCTCCTATAAAAGTTAATAAAAATTTAAGTAATTTAGTTAGATATAAAATAAAAATTATTAAATACATATACTTACATGGGCTTTTCTTGCTCTCTCATTAACCCTTTGTTGGTCCTCTTATCGCTTATGGGTATGACTATGCAATTCCATAGGAGTTGGTTCTCTACCGAGCTTCTCTTTTTGTAGTATAATTCTATTAACATTTCTCTTTAAAAAAATAAAAAAAAAACTTTTAAAATTCATTACTAAATGTCATATATGCTTAATAGGTGGAACTGAGCTCCTAGTATGAAGGGAATTACCCATGCCCCCACTATCAATAGCTCTATTCTGTCGATTGTGATCTCTCCTCATGCTATACTCTACATTATCCCAAGCAGTGTTCAACTCAGCCCATATAGTCTATCCAATCCATAATGGTCGTTCGCCAGTCTTTCTAATATCTGTAAACATGTCATGCATATGAGTGGACCCACGCTTCACAAAATTCTTTCTAATTTTATCATTATTCTGGGGTAGCAAACAAAAATCTTTCTGCATTTAAAAACATACAATATATAATATATATGTTTGTTAGCTTAAGTAAAAAAATATACCATTTATTTAGACATAACATAAAAAATATTAAATATAAATACCTCAAACTCTCTAAGCCATATTTCCTGAACTTCTTTTGAGACTTTCTTCAAAGAAACATAAGGAGCATCAAACCTGCTTCGTATTATGTCCCGTATTTTATGTGTCAGTTGTTTTGACAAGTAAAATCTATAAAAAAAAATATGTTATGTGAGAAAATATACAATATAGAATAAATATGTTTGTTATCTTAAGTAAAAGAGAATGTACATACATATCACCGTCAGGTGCAATCAACATTTGACCATCTGTTATATGCTCAGTGCAGCTGGAGTCGAAGGTCCACATGTATAGGGCTCAGGGGGTGGAGGGGGATAGTATGGCAGAATATATGGTGGACATGGATAAGCAAGAGGGGCACCATAAGGTGGGGGTGGGTAGTAAGGGTAGAAAGGGGTATTCTACATGGGGCCTGGTGAAGGAAATCGGGGGTCTGGTGAGTATAACTGCTGGCTACTAGCTCCAGGAGTGGGTAAAGGTGTGATAGGCTGACTATGAGTGGTAGGCTGACAATGAGTGGTAGGCTAACTATGAGTGGTAGGCTGGTTATGAGTGGAAGGCTGAGATGAAGTAGTCCCCTCAATACGTATAGGCCTAGATGATTCAGCTATAGTGATCTTCTTGTTGTGCCTATTAAAAATATTTTTAATAAATCCTCTATTAGGCTCTTCACTTGAAGCCATCTATATAAAAAAATAAGAAATATTAGAAACATGAATTATAAAAAAAAATATTATATAAAATAATATATTAATTAAATAAATGTAGTGTAGTAAAAATAAAATAAAAATGTAAAAAAAAATAGCCTTATGTTCACTCATTATTTATTGATTAACTTTCATATGATGATACATTTCCACCACTATCAGAATCCTCAAGACTTTTCTCTATGTTTAAATCTACTTTCTCTAACCGCAACTCGCTCTCATTAATTTGAATTTGTTCATCCACATTGATAGGAAGATTTTTTAAATTTGACATAAACTCTTCTTGATGTACTGGTGGTATTGAAGTGATTTTCTCAATTACTTCCCTTAGTTTTGTCTTCATAACTACAAGCCAATCCTGTTTTCCTCGTAATCTTCTTGGATAGTTAGCATAATAGACTTGGCTTATGTGACTAGCAATGATGAATGGGACAACCTTTACATATCTCCTACCTTGCTTTACTTTTGTAATACCATAAATCGGATGTACTCTTATGTGTTGTGAATATGTTTTCATTGATTATGATTTAAATGATAGCAAACACTCTTATTTTTCTATGACTGCCTTGCCTACAAACATTTCAGGACCACAAGATCAGACGGCAATTAGAACCAGCTCAAGATTGGGTAGACCATGTCTGAGTCACTATTTACACTTTTTCCTTTCTAAGTAACCTTATACACACATCTTGGGAGAATTTCTGACTGTTTCTTTGACTTTACTATTGTTTGTAACATCGGCCAAGATGATATTTATATTGTCCTCGATGATAAGTTCAAAAATAGAAACCCTAATCAGGGTATCATGGTTAAGGCAGTCGTCATTAAGCTGATGGGCCTGGACGATATTGTATCGATCGGGCCGATAGGCTCAAATCAATAAGAATCAACCGCTATATTTATTTAGGTAGTAGTTATTTTTGTACATCATCTAGGAAATCAACCTGGATGATACAGGAAAATTATGCCTAAATTGATTAGGTGATTAAGAAAAGTAATTAAGGCTGATTATACGATCACATTTGTTGAGCCGATCGCAGGATCGGCTAGGATGATGGCATGGATGATTGACATCGGCCAGCTTCTATTCAGGGCGATGTTCAGGATGATTTTCTTCGGATTTGAACTAATCATCCAGGATGATATACTATCGGCCTGGATGACATGACCAGAAATTGTTTAATTATCCCAAACCGACCGGGATGATTGAGTGAAATTTACTCTGATCAGCCAAGCCAATACTTCTATTGGCTTGGACTATAAATTTAGTTTGTATAAAATAAGAGCTATTCTGAAGCTCTTCTATTTAAGATCACTTATTCAACCTTAGAGAAGATCTTTTGCTGCTGTCTTGACCTGAGAAAGCCTAGATGAGAGGGAGAGAGAGAGAGAATTTTATGAGGGGGAGCTTGTGAGGGAGTTTCACAAGGGTTGCTCTAAGCATTGTTCCACTTCTTCTTCTTTTATCATAGTCTCTTATCCTTGGAGGGTTGAGAGAGGTCTTCTTCAGCAATCGATCAAGGTTCTCTGCCTACTTTAGGAGGAAGCAAAAGGATTTGGGTTCTCTGCCTCGTCAGGGTCTGTGGAAAGGAGTTTTTATGAGGGCTTCTCTGTCTTCCTGTGGGAGCAAAAGGAGAGTCACGATGTTTAGTACAATACCTGAAGGGTGCCTCCGGGGAGTGGACGTAGGTCAAGTTGCCCGAACCACTATAAATTTATGTGTTCTTTTACTACTGCTTTTCGCATTTATTCTTCCACACATTGATTTTTATTGTGGTGATTTTGGTTTGAGTTTTTTTATTGTGTTTTGATTGAAATAATTTTTAAAATACCAATTCACCCCCCCCCCCCCCTCTTGGTTAGCCTTGGGCTAGTTCATAAGGGCTTAACATCCCTAATGAACTTTTATTGTGTCTCTATTTTGTACTAGATCAAACCATTCATAATTGAATAGATATACAATATTCCTATGATTGGGATATTACACCTCTAATATTTCTTGTAATATCCCGTGGTACTCAGAATCATCCCATGTATGGGTGTTTCCTCTTACACATACACCAAAATTTTCTGTCTTCCTACCTTCATACCAATTTTTTATTTAAAATTTATAACCATTAACCAAAAATATTTTATAACATTTAACTAATATATTTGGTCCCCAAACAAGGTCAAGTAGCACTTTATACTGTGAATCACTATCTTCAGTATGAACCTTTCAATGAATCATATTATATTATTAGCATATTTATTACATGCAATGCTAACTAATTAAAACAAATTATTCAAAATGAATAGTCGAGAAATATAACATATTTTTAAACTAAGTAGTGAATTCTTTCTCCACTATTATCTAGACTTCTCCTATTTCTGATGTACTTAAACCATTAATGAACCTCCTATAAACTTTAAGATTTAAAACAAAGTTAATAATAATAAATATATAAATAAACAAACTTATAATTACTTGAGATATGACTCAACTTTATCATAGTTAAGCAAGATATATAATATGACAACTGTAATCTCCTTATTGATCAAATAGCGCACGGTGCTAGTGCCTACGGGTTCACCACTTCCATTGAATATAGATATATTAGAGAATTTACCAATAATTTGAGGTACAATACTTCTACTTGATTGTGATGTTGTCTCAAAGTAATATGAGCAAAACTGTGTTATCTCGTACATTAAATATACTTCATAGATTCAGCCTTCGGGATGTGCTTTATTCTTAAATATCTTCTAAAGTTTATTTAAATATCTCTCAAAATGATACATCCATCAATACTGAATAGGCCCGCCGACTATAGCCTCATATGGTAAATGCACTGGTAGATGCTCCATATAATCAAAAAATTCTTGAGAAAATATTTTCTCAAATTGACACATAATGAAAGAAATTTGCTGCTCCATAAAAATCAAGTTCTCTACGTTTAGTTTAGAAGAGCATAAATCTATTAAGAAGATACTTAGCTTGATCAAGGGCTTTAAAATTTGATCTTATAGACAACTAAAAGCAATTGGTAGTAGACATTGTATGAAGATATGACAATCATGACTTTTCAATCCAAATAATATCCCTGATCTTATGTTAACACACCTACTTAGAATGGAAGAATATCCATCAGGTACCCATAGGATCTTTACCCATTCACAAATTGCTCGTCTTTGCTCTAAATTTAATGTGAATGGAGCTTTTGATTTGAGAAGGTTTTCACCTCCACCATCTATTAATTCTAATGCTTTCCTCCTACAAATCTCATTTAAGTCCATCCTTGCTTTTATATTATCTTTAGATTTATCTTTGATGTTCTTGACTGTATTTAAAATATTATCAAAAATATTTTTCTCTATATGTATGACATTCAAATTATGTCTAATCAGGTTTTTTCTCCAATATGGCAATGACCAAAAAATACTTTTCTTGGTCCAATTATGGTTGAGACCATATCCTGATAATCTGTACTAAGCTAATGTTTGAGAATCCATTATTGTAAGCATGAACCTTACTCTTTTAAATATTTTTTCACTAATTAATCTTGAAAGAGGTTGAAACATCATCATTTTATTTTTAGTAAAGACATCTTTATTTCACCTAAAAGGATAACTTAGATATAAAAACATGTGATGACAATTGAACCAAGTGTTCTTCCTTCCATACTTTAAAGTGATTGATTTTATATGTTCCATATAATATGAATAAGCTAACTTGCCAGAAGTGTTCCAACTTGAGAGCATACCATATACAAGAAAGTCACAAAATATCCAAAGTAATGCTGCTCTCATTATGAAGTTTTGTTTAGTGGAGATATCATATGTACTTACTCTGGCTTCCCATAATAAACTTAAATCATCAATTAACAGTTGTAAGTATACATCAATCTTTACTTTTTGGTTATGTGGCCCTGGAATGATAAGTGTCAGAAACATATAAGTAGGCATACACAACTTTGGAGGAAGAATATAAGGGGTGAGTATCACGGGCCAATATGAGGAAGGTGAAGCAGACTGATTAAATGGAATAAAACATTCTGTGTATAAGCATAATCTTACATTTCTTAGTTCTACCATGAATGTGGGATGCGTACGATCAAAGTGTCTCCAAGCCTCTACTTCTGATGGATGTGTAATAACACCTTTTTACTAAATGTGATCATTATGTCATCTCATATGTGTAACAGATCTCATGGATATATATAGTCGTTGTAGTCTAGGAATTATTGATAAGTAAAATATCCTATTAACAGGTACTTCCTTCAGCTTTCTTTTCTCCATATTTTGGTTTAAATCTTGGTGCATTGCAATGATAGCATGCAATCTCCGATAAATCATCTTTAAAGTATAACATATATCTATTGACATAACAATCTATCTTTGTGTATGTCAAACTAAGTTTGAAAACTAACTTCTTTGTCCGATATAGATTTGTAGGAATTAAATTATCTGTTGTGTTGGTTTTATTGAATTGATTAAAAAATTCATGAGAAACATTATATTCTGCATTGATGCTTAACATCTTCACAGCAACAGATAACTCTTAGTGAGTGGTTCACCCTTATTTTGTTGTGTTGGGCAGCATACAACAAATTATAAAAATGTTGTGCCTCCTTATTTGGTAACTCTTCTATATATTATTCAGATTGTATTGCAGTTGCATCATGAACTAATTCCTCAAGATTTGATCGGATATTTTCATCCTCTGTTATATTACTACTTATAGATAGATTGTATTGAGAATCAAAATGTGGCTCATTCTCACCATGAGAAGTCTAATACCAATACCATGACTTGAACCCTTGCGATATATATAAAAAATTACATCATTGAGTCTTATGTGATCTAGATTTTTATGTTTAGAATATGGACATTGAAACATTTCATTTGATATGAAGCTGTGTAGTTATTTCGTTGTCCGAATGAAAATATTTACCACATTAATGAATTAATCTATTAATATCTTTTATCCTTGCACCAATTGGTTATTCATCCAACTTCTTTGATTCTAATATTCATAACCTACATATAATATAGAGTAGATAATTAATAGATTATAATGATTTTGTGATAATGGTCAGATAAAGATTATTGGCAAACATAAGTCGAGCAATGGATGTTAGATTATGTAAGGATATGACAATAGTTGGCAATATAACAACTAGACTACGATCCTTCTGACTTCTATCTCCGATCTACTCTCCTTCTAACCACAAACGCTTAATTTTGTTTCTCTTATAATTATTGTCATTTTATGTGCCCAAATATGAGGGTCCAAACATCACATCACATCATCAGATATTTCCTTCGCCATTATAAATATTTTTAGAATATCTAAAATATTTTTCCTCTAATATTATCTTCCAATAGAGCTACTTCAACCTTATCATGTATATGCTCATTTCAAAACTATCTATAAGGGTAAAACCACTAATCCTCCTAAGTATCCTCATCTCTGCAACATTATGAACAATATATCTAAAATATGTACTCTTATTAACGACTAACTCACCCAAAGTCATAATCCCCTTACTAGGTCTAGTATTTCATCTCTCTCTCTAATCATATCAACATGAATAATAACATTAGCAAAAAGCATACACCAAGGCACATCCTCTTGCAAATGTCTAACGAAAAAATACAAGAAAAAGTAAAATCTTATAGTGGACAAAATCGGCGACTGTGCTGGTGAACGTCGGCAAACAAGGTTGAACGGTCTTCATAGCGGTGGAGCTAATCCAACCTTATCACATATAAAATAAGCTCCTTACCATTCTATGCAAATTTATACTAAGAAAATCAATGACAAAAATAAGAAATTTACGATGGATTTTCCTAAAAACTATGGCGTTTCACCGGCGACAAAGGCGGTGAGCTTCGGCGAACTCTCATGGAAGTCCGAAAGGCTTGGCAGCACTGAGCTTTGGTGGGGCAACGCTGGGGCGATATTCATTATGACATATAAACCAGTGTAATCGGTGTCAGAATGTTACTGGCTCCATTTCCGCCAGTAAGGCTGCCGTAATATTTTTGTCACATATGACGCTGGTAAAAATGCCGTAGTTATCAGCATATATAGATCCACTGGAAGCTCCGATGGTAATCCTGAGTTTTTCTGTAGTGTATACCTGCAATGTTAGTGCTCACGGATAAAAGAAATATCTATAATATTCATATAAAAAAAAGATAACAATTCAATAAATAGTGTTTGTCGTCATCATAATTCTAGACTAGGGATCCTGGATTGCAACAATCTTCTTTAGGTTTTAACTTAAATTTTGACAGTTTGTCAATCATTTGTTTGATGAAAAAAATAATTATGTTAGTAGGTCATCTTCTTTATCTAAGAATGATAAATGCTCTTCAAAAAGTTTGCTAGATAGCAATACTTAGAAGTCCTCTGTTTATTATAATGAGTTACCCATTTCTTATAAAATTGATTTGAAGAATGGGAGTGTTTGGGTCAAAACTCAACATATTAAAGTAAATTTTATGGAAATAAAATCTTAAGTAATTGAGGATGGGAATGTGGTTAAACTCAATGTGGAGAAGGAATGTACAAAGCAACAACCTCGATCCAAATGTTAACAATACACAAAGAAAGAGATAATTTCAAGCCATGTAAGATAGTACATAACTCAAAATAACTAACAGAACATTTGGCTAAAGGACTAGCATAAACAATAATAAAATTACCATAAAAATATTTAATGATACCACCACAACCCCAAGAATTGTCTTTAACAAAACCATCAGTATTAATCTTAAGAACAATTTGAGGAGGTTTAGACCACTGAACAAGCTTAGGATTATCATTGCCAATATTTCCTTGAAGAGCGATACCCAAAGCCTTACCATCATAAAATACCCCTTAAAATTCCTAGAAGCCAAAAGCTTCACATTGAATAATTTACAAATTTTGTCTTTAATATTTCTAATAATATATTCATGATTCGTAGTAGTATTATTATAAATAGAATAATTCCTAGCCACCCATAGGTACCACATAATAAAGGAAGTGATAAGATCAGTAATATGGCCTCTCAAATTAGTGAACCATAGATCTAGAATGCCCTTGATAGAAATATTTACATGAAAATAGTTTTTATTGAAAAAAAGTCCACAAAATAAATCTATATCTTAGCAGTAATGGTACCATAAATAAAAACATGGCTCATATTATCCACATGATAACAACATTGGCATTTAAAATGCAAAACAAAAACTTTTTTCTATAAATTTCATCAGTAGGGACATATTTTTACAAAATATGCTAAATAAAATTAGAAATGGTTGTATGAAAGCTTTTATGCCAAATCATCTTGAAAGGTTTGTTAACAGGATTCCTAGTTCTAATATAATTCAAAGCATCCTTAAGTATAAAGATGTCATTACCAGCCATATTGGATAAAAGGATGTCTTCAGCATCAATGTTTAAGGGAATTTGGTAAATCTTATTTTTGATAGCATCAGGAATAATCTCATCTAATTTATTATAGACCAAACAATTATTATCAATAAAAGAGTTAACTTTGATATCATCAATGAAAGAAGTATTTAAACATGTGGTCAATGGAAGAATTCGCCAACTAATTATCCTGCCAAAAAAATAAATTAGCATTGCCAAGACCCTAACTAATAAAAGGTTCAGCTTCCCATTTAATGTTGCAATCTTTTCCAAACTCTAGAATTCCCTTTCTTATAATGGAAAATAGTCGAATGTTTGCCAAAACAATACTTAGCTTTCATAAATTTTGACCGAAGGCTAGTCTTTTCGCAGAAATTAAACCATAATTTAAAGGAAAATACATGCACTAAATCCACCATATTCCTATACCTTAAATCACATTCTTCCAAAACACCACAACAATTTCTCCAAGAGGTCGAGATAATTTTAGAATTGCCACATTTATCGTTCCAAAAAAAACTTATTAAACAATTTTTTAGTTCTATTACACATAGTAAAAGTAGGTTATATACATTCAAAAATATAAATAGGCAAAGAGAAAAGCACACTCTTGATTAAAACCAATCTCCCACCAAAACATAGAAAATTAAACTCCCAAGTGTTAAGCTTATTTTGAACAATAGTGATAAGCTCATCAAAGAGAAAAGACTTCTTGCAACCTTTATACAGAGGAACACCAAGATGCATTAAAGGTAAAGATCCATGCTTAAAACTAATGATATCTCTAATAGCATTGATGCGGTCACTAGGAAAATTCATAGGGGTAATAAAGCAACGCTTATTTTTATTAATGTTAAGACCACTAATCATCTCAAAATTGTTCAAAAATATGATAGGAAATTTAACCATCTTCACATAACCATTAGAATAAATAATAATATCATCCGAAAAACATAAGTGAGATATAAGAAAACCACCTGATGTTCTATACCTAAGGTTAGTGTGGCTTTCAAAAAGGTAAAAGAGACCTCTAAAAAGATATTCAGCAGTAATAATAAAAGGGTATGGGAAATAAGATTCCTTCGCCAAATGTTGCGATCCATGACCCCAAGTTTGAGATTTTGATGATGACAAATAATGTCGCCTGAACTACTATTCATTGAATATCATTTATTTTTTTCTATTATCCGTGAGTACTAACATTTCAGGAAGATCACAAGCTACTCAGAACAACAGGAAGACTGAAGATTGGTTAGATTAGGAGTATGAGTCTGACAATGTAATTTATTATTTATTTTATTTTTTATTTCCTTGAGTCTGGCCACAAACTGCATGTAAGTCTGAGCAACCAAGCACACACACAGGGGGATAGGGCTTTAAAAGTAAAAAATATAGATTTTCTTTCTCTGGTGATCGTATTGTATGACTTCATTTTGTATTGTACGATCTGAGCTTATAAAACAATTTCTGTGAATAGATCGTACCGTACGAATACTATCTTACTGTACGATGTGTTCCAAATCCGAAACCCTACCCGTCAAATTAACTTAAGTAAGTTTTTCTCAGCCGTTCATACTGTACGATTTATATTAAATACTTAAATTAAACCGTGATTAGTGGAATAAATCAAGGCTTAATTACTAATTGAAAATCATACTGTACGAACATATTCATACTATACGATGAACAGAAATGAATTCTGATGGTTCCGGCGATCATTCTGGATGATCCCTTATTTTTGTCTCATCATATTGTATGATGTAGATCGTACCATACGATGAACAGAGATGACATTTGATCGTCCCGGAATTCATCCTAGATGATGCCTTGATTTTGACCATTCATACTGTACAATGTATATCATACCATATGATGTATAGAGATGACAATTGATCATCTTGACTATCATCCTATACGAGCAGTAGTGTTGAGGATCGTACCGTATGATTTATTATCGTACTGTACGAGTATATTTTGAACTGTTCGTACACTTTCGTACTAGTACGAGGCATGTTATATATATCGTACTATACGATGTGAAATCGTAATGTACGATTGTAATGGCTACTTTAAAAAATTCAGGGATTTTGGAGCCCATTTTAAGTGTCAAAATTGTTACGTTTTCAAGCTGATCCTAAAGAGTCTCACTTAACTGCGGTCAAGAGAATCCTTAGATATCTACTAGGCACCCCGAACTTATGAATTTGGTATCCTAGGAACAACACTTCCTTTGAAATCTTAGGGTACTCAGATTCTGATTTTGTAGGATGTATGATAGATAGAAAAAGCACCTCTGGTACCTACCAATTCATAGGATAATAATTAGTTTCTTGGTCCAGTAGGAAGCAAAACTCAGTAGCCCTTTCCATAGCTGAGGCAGAATATATTGCAGTAGAAAGTTGTGTTTCACAAGTACTATGGTTAAAATAAAAAATTCTTGATCTTGGCCTACCTGTAGGAACCATCTCAATCATGTGTGACAACACAAGTGCAATTTGCATATCTAAGAATCCAATTCAGCACTCTCAAACGAAATACATAGATATTAGACACCATTTCATAAGAGATCACGTTGCTAAGGGAGATATATAATTGCATCACATCGCTACAGGATATCAATTGGTTGACATATTCACAAAACCACTAGCATTTGGCACCTTTAGCACCTTGAGGACTAGACTAGGTGTCATAGACATTAATGCATAAAAAAAATACAAAAAAATCGCTTTTAAGGTTATTCCTTATCATCACACAGTCACTACACAAAACCACAAAATTTTACATTTTATTATCGTACTGTATGATCCACTATCGTACTGTACGATATATCTAAATCTACACAAAGCACAACCTATATGCAAATTTCATCTATATTTATCGTACTGTACAATACCATTGTACTGTACGATACAACTGGCAGTCATTAAAGCCATCTGGTACGTCATTATTGATCATTGTACGGTATGATACCTCCTCTTCGTACTGTATGATCCATGTCAGCAAACAGATTGGGATGAATTAACTCTGTATGGTATAATATTTATTGGTGTTCGTACTGTACGATACATCCACTTTGTACTGTACGATCCACCTCAGCAAAACGGATGAGAATGAGTTAAAGGTGTCTAGTATGATATAATTATTGTTTGTACTATACGATACACCTATTCATACAGTACAAAACTGTTCATCAAAAGTCATACCGATGACCCTCGGGATGATCAAAATCATTCTGATCGTACTGTACGATACCTATGGTACTGTACGAGCTAACCACCTTTTCCCTAAATGACTCGTCAGAACATTTATTACCAATCATACTGTACGAAACACGATCGTACTGTGCGATGTTGGGAAAATTCTATAAATTTCCTTGCTTGGCAGATCTCTTCACTCCAAACTCTTCACTCACATATCTTCTTCTACTTGCCTTCCTGATCATGTCGAGTTCCAACAAGAGGGGTTGTTTGGCAGCTGAAAGTTCATCTTCCTCTAGCCGTCACAGCACTCGCTTTCTAAATGATGAGTGTGAAGAGGCCTATCATAAGTATAAAGCCTGCAAGATTACACCATAAAAAATGCTCAATCATGCTTCTCTGAACTTCGAGGTACTAAACCTCTTTGCTTCCACCACCTTTCAGTTCCTTCTCACCCTGGCCTTTCCCTACAACTCTAAACTTCTATTGGAATTTCTAGCAAATCTAACATACACTGTCGACAATACAACTTTCCACTCCTTTGTCGATCGCCAAAACATCGAGATTACCAAAGCTGACATCGCCCAATATATTGGGCTATCCACTGAAGGACCTTGAGTTCGTTCCTTTTTAACAAATGAATTTGACTGGATTGAAGTTAATCGTGTCCTTAGGAAAGATGCCTTTTGTCAACACCAACTACTCGTCCAATCACTCAATCGAAATTCCAGAATTATTCAACATGTCCTTAGAACCTCTATAATACCCAAAGCTGGCGACCGGATCAACATGACCCCGACTTTATCTGTCGCTACCTATCTTATCATGTACAATACCAAATTTGATGAGGCAAATCCTGATTATTGACTACATGCATTATATGACTTTCGTTCGCCTCCCTACTACTCGTCGGAAATAAAATCTAGCTCTTGGTCACCTTATAGGATACATCCTTCAAAATAAATACCAATTAACCTATCCTGGTGAACCCAATAATCTTTCAATCTTTTATACGGATGCCTCTTTCCGTATTCTTTTCCATCGGGGACAAGAGCCAAAAGAACCTGACTTTGATGATAAAGAAGTAGAAGCTGCCCCCGCAACAGCTAAAGCTCGACCACAACGACATGCAGCACCCCAAGCTCCTGCACCAGCTTATCCTCACGATGAATTGGTTGAATATTTCGACTAACTTCAGACTCGTCTCGACATGCACATACAAGAATCCTTCCCTTTGAAGTGTATGTGTTGTATTTTTCTTTCTTAGTGTTGTTTGCTTCTCTTTTAGGTGCTGTCAAAAGGGGGAGAAGGTTGTTGTAGTTTACTTATGTTGTAGTTTGCTTATGTTGTTGTTTCCTTATATTGTACTTTCATTTTGCATTTCAACAGAATGCATTTCATCTCTTTTCTTGTCTTGTCTAGTTCGTATTTTCTTTTTCTATTAACAAAAAAAATAAAAATATATATGCCTTTCAAACTTGCCTACAACAAATATTATTTTACATCATCAAAAAGGGGAGATTGTTTCGACCCATAACCCCAACTTTGAGATTTTGATGATGACAAATAATGTTGCCTGAACTATTATTCATTGAATATCATTTATTATTTGCTATTGTCCATGAGTACTAACATTTCAGGAAGATCACAAGCTACTCAGGACAACAGGAAGACTCAAGACTGGTTAGATTAGGAGTATGAGTCTGAAAATATAATTTGTTATTTATTTTACTTTTTATTTTCTTAAGTCTGGCCACAAACTACATGTAAGTCTGAGCAACCATGCACACACATAGGGGGAGAGGGTTTTAAAAGTAAAAAAATATAGATTTTCTTTCTCTCGTGATCGTACAGTACAACTTTATTTTGTACTGTACGATCTGAGTTTGTAAAATGATTTATGTGAATAGATCATATCGTACGAATACTATCGTACTGTACGATGTGTTCCAAATCTAAAACCCTAGCTGTCAAATTAACTTAAGTAAGTTTTTTTTTCAGCCGTTCGTACTATACGAAGGACTGCGTACTGTACAATTTATTTTAAATACTTACTTAAATTAACTCGTGATTAGTGGAATAAATCAAGGCTTAATTACTAATTTAAAATCATATTGTATGAACACATTCGTACTATACGATGAACAGAGACGAATTCTGATCGTCCTGGAGATCGTCATGAACGATCTCTTATTTTTGTCTCATCACACTGTACGATGTAGATTGTACCATATAATGAACAGAGACGACATTTGATCGTCCCAAAATTCTTCCTAGACGATGCCTTGATTTTGACCATTCGTACAGTATAATATATATCATACCATATGATGTATAGAGACGACATTTGATCGTCCCGACTATCATCCTGTACGAGCAGTAGTGTTGAGGATCGTACAGTACGATTTATTATCGTACTGTATGAGTATATTTTGAACTGTTCGTACACCTTCGTACTAGGATAAGGCATGTTATACATATCGTACTGTATGATTGCAACATCTACTTTGAAAAATTCAAGGATTTTGGAGCCCGTTTTAAGTGTCAAAATTGTTATGTTGTGAGAGAGAGACAGAAAGAGGAGCACGTGATTAGAGATGGAATCCTTGGGAGAGAGCTCTTGAGAAGTTTTTAGGGTTTGAGAGAGGAAGGAGAAGGTGAGCTTGGTGAGGGAGAAGAGGTGTGAGGGAGATCACACGGTTGCTCCGTTCTTGCTGCATCTTGCTCCTCCTGTGGCACGGGAAGAACTTGTGGGAGGCTCTCTATGGGGGAGACTCTTCTACATCCGTGACCTCGAAGGTACTCTGCCTTCTCCAAGAGGGAGAAAAATGAGAAGGTACTCTTCCGTCACCAGGAGGGTTAAAATAGCGCTTGGCACTCCGCCACGCCGGGTTGGTGAAAGTGAGTACTCTTGTAAGGGCTTCTTCGCCTTACCGAGGGGGGCAAAAGGAGAGCTATAGTTTGTAGTGAAATTCCCAGAGCGGAGGACTCCGGCGAGTGGATGTAGGTCATGGTTTGACCGAACCTCTATAAAATTCATGTGTGCTTTTGCCTTATCGCTCTTTACTTTTGTTTGCACTTAATTTTCATAATATTTGCTTGGTGAAATTTGTGGAAGAAAAGGATTCTATTGTTGCATGTTGAGTTCAATTTTTTGCCTTCGTAGTAGTTTAAATTTTCATGTTAAAAATTTAAAAACATCAAAAAAAAAAAAAATAGAACTCTTGCTTAACTTTTAATTATTGCTACAAAGTTTTCACAATTCCCCCCACCCTCTTATCGATCTAGTTATTTCACCTCATACCATAAGAAGCCTTAAAAAACTCTACTTTTACCATTAATGTTAATAGAGAAAAAATTGCCTTCAATGCTATTTTTGATCAAATTAATAAAGTAAGAATTAAAATTAAATAACTGCAAAATGGAATACATAAATTTCCAGTTGATGTTGTCATAGGCTTTGGCAATATCTAATTTGAGAATAATGTTACCACCTCTCACTTTAGTATCCAAATAATTGGTAAACTCTTTGGCTAATAAAATGTTATCAAATATAGTTATCCCTTTCACCAACCCAGTTTGATTTTGAGAAATAATTTTAGAGAGTATGGGGGACAGACATTTCATAAAAAATTTATACATGACTTTGCTAAAAAAAGAACAAAGACTAATAGGATGAAAATCATCTCAATTTTTAACAGCCACCTTTTTAGGAATAAATACAATAGAGGTACTTGATAAAAATTTAGGAATAGGGTTGACATTAAAGGAATCCAAAACCGCAGCAACAAAATCATCACAAATAATATTCCAAGCTTTTTTGAAAGAACTTTGTAGTAAACCCATTCGAGTCAACCATAGAGTCATCATTAATATAAAAATAATATTCTTGTTTTCCTCAGAAAACATGAGTTTATTAAGCGCATTATTATCCAAGATTTTAAATAGGATAATGATTTATCTTATGGTCCTTGGATGCATGTTAAATTTAGGAATAACAGGAGAAAGACCTTAATCAAGAGTAATCTTTCTAAGAATACCGATGTCAAAAGAGATAATGTGATATTTCAAATTCATAAAACAACTTCTAATGTCAAAGGTTATTCAGCTGAAGTATAGGATGAGAAATAAATTTTTAAAATTGATAAATATCATTCTGATCTTCTTTTATCTCCTTTAGATTTGTTAAGAGATAATAAATTCAATTTATTATCTCATGACAATGCTGTTAAGGAATTTGTTGAAGCTAATGTAGATAAAGATCTTGAAGGTGAGATCGTTGAAACATCTATTAAATATGGTTCAGTTATTGTAGTTGAACCTTATGTTGTTGTTAAGGAAGCTGAAGTTTATGTTAATAGGTCTGAAGTTGTTGTTGATAAGGTTATTGTTGAACCTGAAGATAATTCAAAAGTTGGTTCTGAAATGTTTGTTGAAGATGGTCCTGTTGCTGAACTTGAATATAACTCGAATGATGGGTTTAAAAAGTTTGTTGGAGATGGATCTGTTGCTTCTCTGAATGATCTTACTTCTTTGAGGGATTCTGGTGCTGGAGCTGAGATCCTTTTGAAAGCTGATGAAATCCAAATTCCAAATGCAAAGATGTTTGTTGCTATGATTTTATAAAAGGTGGAAAACTTGAAGAATATTAAACCTAAGATAAGTCCCATTTTGTGTAATAGTGATGAGATTTTAAATTCTTCAAGTTTTAAACAAAAATTGTTTAAAGAACTTCAATCATTAAGTCCGTTGGAAGATCTCCCTAGAAGAAGGAAAGTTGACTTGAGGTTGCATACTGTTGGTGGGGATCTTCCCCTTCAGTTCTCTAAATGTCATCTTGTATTGACTGGAATTGTAGTGAAGCCCATATAGCCAGTGGCGGATCCAGCCCTTTTTTTTAGGGTGGACAAACTCGAGATATATAAAAATATAAATACAAAAAATATAGATATATTTCACTAACAAAATTCAAAACAAAGCATTATATTTCATCATAATTTTTGAAATTAAAAAGAAAATTACAAACTTTGCATTCTACTTTGGATTTTCTGATAATGTTGCATAATGGCTTCATTCGGAACAGAATCAAATACTTCTTTTTCAATATATGGCACTAGACAGTCATTAAGACAAGCATCGCCCATTTTGCTAAGAAGTCGATGCTTAATGATCTTCATTGCAGAAAATGCTCTTTCCACCGTAGCAGTAGCAACTGGTAACGTCAGTGCAAAAATAATAAGTTTATAAACTAGTGGATACACAACATTTTTTTATCCTTTACCATCTGTTTTGCTAGAGCAGCAATGCTAGTTAAAGAAGTAAACTCCTCGCTAGTACGCATATCAATAATATAAGTTGATAGTTGATGCTCAAGAGACACAAGGTCAATCATAGAGAAATCTGCTGCATATAATTCTGCAAGACGAATTAATTTTCCCTTATCATAAGCAGAAAACATATTGCTCGGATTTAGACATGTCACACAAAGAAGTAACTCGGTGTTACTTTCTGAGAATCGGTTATTCAATTCCTGAAGTTGCATATCAATAACCGCATAGAATAAATCTACTCGATAATGATGAAAGTTTGTAATTTCTTCACTTTTTCTTATAGATCGTCCACGAGCCTTGAATTTAGAATCCATATTTGAAACTTCAATTTCAAAAAAAATTGCAAAAACGTGACATAAAGCGGGAATACTATGGTCTTGAAGCTTCATTAAAGCCTCACATTTATGTCTTGCCTTGTTGTGTGCACTGTTGTGATCTCTAACATGACTCAAAAGCTTCTATTTTCTCTTCCAATTCTTAAATCCCTCACCAACAAATACGTCTCCACCGCCTTGGGAAGTATTAGCTTGGTCTTGAGACTTAAATAAATAGCAATATAGACAAAATACAGCATCTTTTTGTACACTGTATTCTATCCAATCAGGAAATTCTTCAAACCACTTTGAATTGAACCTACGTGCAATATTTCCTATGACTGTTTGAGGGAAACAATGATTTTTTGGTTGATGCGGCCCTTTTAACATATAAGCTCTACGAACTTTATCACGCTCATTCACATCATAACACCATATTGATGGTCGAAGGCCAGGGTCAGCTGGAAGATTGTTAATATCAATTTCGACACGTTCTTTTCGCATCAAGAATCTTTCCATTTATAGTAAAACAAGTAATAGACAATAATAAATGATAAATGATGATCAATGTTGGGAACTTTCATGCTTGATAGTATATAGCACTTAAGCCCTCAACAATATATAATCTTTATTCTACTAATTATAAACCTCTTATTTTCTAAATATCAATGATAAATGATGATAAAAAAATCTCATTAAATGAACCACTTCACTAGTTTTCCACCCAAACCAAATTATCAAGAAGAGAAAGATATATCAAAAATAAAAAAGCAAACCACCATAAAATAAAATGATAAAAAGCCAGGCAAGAAGGTCTGTACATTAGCTGATCAATCATACCCCCACAATAATTAAGATTCATGAAGATATATATATACACGGACAAACACATATTTGATATTTCTATCCAAACTTAAAAAGTTTAAAAATCTCATTACTCCTTCACCCCATTGTCTCCCACAAAATACTTTAGTAGTTAGTATATATGATATTTCTACACTTTTTCATTTTAGTTAGTATATCTGATATATTTTTTAGTAGTTTTTTTGTTCCATTCTAATAAAATCCAACAACAGGAAACCTAGCATAAACTCAACAACAGGAAAAATGACTGAATTAAAACCTCACTCAAATACTCAATTAAACTTCCTAAATGACTGAATTAAAACATAGCATAAAATAAACTCAACAACAGGAAAAAATTTAGAAACTATGTTTCATTCTAATCAAATCCACCCAAAAAAGAGGAAATGTGGCGATTGGCGAGTTACCTTGACGTTGTGAGCACGAATGGCGAGCCTAGCGGCGAGCAAGGCAAACTGAGATATGCTTCAAGCCTTCAACCGTTTAAATCGACTTAAATCGGAAGAACCGCATAAGAGGCGACCAATGCCGGCAAAGACGAAGTGCGAATAGAAGGGCGACGATGCCGGCGAAGACGAAACCTGCGGAGACCGGGAGACGTCGAGGCGAAATGTCGAATGCTTGAGATTTGCCGAAGAAGAAGCCCGACTGCCGAGCGGAGACGAGAGCTATGCACGGGATTTTGCGAAATATGCAGCGGCTGGAATAGCGACGTGGGCAGGCGCTACTAAGATTAGGGCAAAATTTTATTTTCAGGGTGGGCAAATTACCGAAATTGCCCCTCATGTATATTTTTTTTTGTTGAGGGTGGGCAACCCTGAGTATACCGTGGGTCCGCCCATGCATATAGCGGCTTCTTTTTATCATAGTCATGACATTTGTGAAGAAGGCTTGAAAGTACTGGAATGTTCATGTTCATAATCATTTGAAGATGAGGTCTTGTTCATAGAATGTTAAGTAGAATTACACCTGTTACTGATATGGAACTTCTTGTTCATAAAGGGTAATTCGTTGGTGAGCTTCAAAAATTCTGCTCCAAGAATTGAAGAGGTAGCTTTATGGATATTTGGAGTTGTTATTTATATTTTTTTCTATTTGCATAATGAAATTAATGGAGTTTACTATTCTTATTATTTTTCATTTTTTGCCTAATTGGAAACCTTGGGATACAAATCAATCTTTTAGGTTGTCAAATATATTGGGTGTCCCCATCATCCCAATTGGTTCAAATAGAGGATCAGTGGATCTTATCTTTGTTATGATATTTTCAATTTCACAAATATTTTTTTCTTAGGTTTTATTTGCTTCTCAATAATGGCCACCTTCGCAATATTAGGAAAGATAACCAATGGTTTAAAAATCGGACCGGACCGGCCGGTCCGACCGGTTCAACCGTGAACCGGTCTGAAAGCCGGTTCGGTTCAACCTGAGAACCGCCTTAGCATCGAACCAGCCGGTTTTGACATGAACCGCCGGTTCAACCGGGGAACCGGCGAACCGGTCCGGGTTTCTTAAAACCGGCCGGTTCAATTTTTTTTAATATAAATAATATTAAATAAATATTAATCTTAATCAATTATTATAAAACTTCTAATTTCATATTAAATACATTATTTTAAATAATAATTGAACAACCTCATGTCATCTTTTCCTCACATGACCTCTTGTTATGAGAGAAAGTGAAAAGGTATATAAAATATACAAAGTAAAACTTCCCAAGCAATGTGGGACTAAACCATACAAAGCAAAGACCAATTTTTTGTTTCATAGTTTTTTATAATTTTTTTAATTAGTTTTTTATAATTTGAATAATATTAATTTTTTTAGTTGATAAAATTTATTTTCTTAGTTCATAATATTTAATTTTTTTATATTTATTTTTTTTAATATTTTTCATTATATATATTATAAAGTTAATGTGGATTCATTTTTGTTTGTCAAATCACTCAAGTAAAACTTATATCATATAAATTATAATAGAAATAATTATTTTTTTTATATTTGAATAATATTTTTTAATGTTTTTTACATATTTAGATGTCCGGTCATAATATTATGATGTAAAAAAAACTTTGTAAATTTTAAACATATTTACAAAACTTTGTAAATATTAAGTTTTTTAACATATTTGATAAATATTATATTGTTAAAAAACTTTGTAAATAATATGGTAATTTTTTTTAACATTTTTTAGATGTTGCCAAATGAAATAATTTATATAAAAATATTTAATTATATTTATAATTTGTATATTATGAGCTTTTAAATAATTTTTGTTTATAAATTTAAAATCTAAATATGTAATATAAAATAACAATAATTTATATGAAATTATATGGTTATTAAATTTCATTATTTTGTTAATTTTATTAATTTTTTATAATAATAATATTATTTATTACGTCATCCGGTTCGACCCCGGTTAGACCGGTCGAACCGTGAACGTCTCTTTCTTCCGGTTCATTGTCCGGTCCGGTTTTCAGAACCCTGAAGATAACTTTGTTAGTTTTTTTAGTTCTTGCTGTAATAATTTTTTTTCTTTGTTTAATGCAATTTCCAATCCTTCAAAAAAGAAAAAAATATAAATTATAATTTGAATGATTTAACACCTTTTCTTATCTTTTATTTCCTCTATCATCATTACTTCAAATTAAATATTGTCATGGGATTCTTTTTTAACTCTAACAATAATATTTTACCCTAATTAAAAACTTGGTAATCGTTTGATCTCGTTCCTCAATCAATTCACCTCAACTAACATTTTAAATGTTGTACGTATTTATTAATTATTATACAAAATTAAACTTTCATAAACTAAAACATGCAAATCCTTATCACTCTCAAACTCGTAAGTTAAATTCTCTATAAAATTTTTACTTATCATTTGACGCTTAAACTTCAGAAAAATGTTATTTATATATATATCAGCCGGTTATTTATTCAGCCTTCCTAAACCCTAAACCAATAAAAAAAATCCCATTAAATCATTTACTTCACCAAGCGCCTTTCTCCACTCTCCAAAATTTTCAATACTCACCCTTTTTCTCCATCGTTCAGTATTCCTTCCTCTCTCTCTTTCTAACAAAACAGAGAGAACCATGGGAACCATGGCATCAAATCCAGCACCTAACGGAAGAACAAGAAGAGAAGACCTTCAAAATAGCATCCATGGAGATCTTTCTGAAGAAACATCTTCCGAGCCTCTGGATGCCGGCGCCCTTTTTGTTCTTAAATCCAAAGGTTCAAAAAATCAACTACCTTGAAATACTATACTCTATTCCATTTTCAGAAGTAAGGTTTTCATACAAAGTTAGATCATATAGGATCATGGCTTCACTGCGGATATCACCTGACTACATCAATAGTTGCGCCGGCGCTACTAAGCCTGCCGCTGGCGGTGGCGCAGCTCGGATGGGCGGCTGGAGTTCTGATCCTTCTGGTTGCCGGGGCCGTTACCTTCTACTCCTATACCCTTCTCTCGCTCGTACTGGAGCAACACGCTCTACTGGGCCATCGCCTGCTTCGCTTCCGGGACATGGCTCATCATGTACTTGGTACGTATTCTCATTAAATTTTTTTTTTTAATTTACATTCGTAGTTTCAATTTGAGATTGAGATTTGTTTGAGATAATTTTTTTTAATTCTTCTTAAAGAAAATTTTTAGTATAAAAATTAAAATTTTAAAATTTTTATAAAAAAAACTTAAAATTTTTATAAAAAGATCTACTTTAAGAATCATAAAAAAAGCCATCTCAAGCAAAGCTGGAACCAAAGTTTCATCTTACCCAAATTTGATTGATTCCCACCAATTTAATATATTGGAAATACAACAAACCCAACCACCCCCTTTCCTTTATCTTTATTTAAACTAATTTTTAGTTATATTTTTGCTAATTTTAAGATTTTTTTTTTAAATAGTAAGAAGATTAATAAAATCTTAATCTAGATTCAAATAATTATTTGGTCAACTTTGATATTAGAGTCAAACCAAACTCAACCTTAAATTTTGTTGCGTTAATTTTTTATGCTCCTATATTATTTTTCCTTTTTTTATATGTATATATATTATTTAAAAGATTAAATTTATTTATTTAACACTTTAGCCTCTAATAATATTAAAATATCATTTGTATCAATATCCCAATTAAATTCTTGTTATATGTTAAAATTATCAAACTTATTTTAAAATAAATATAATATATGAAGGATTTATTAATTTATATTATGTTTATTTAAAATAAATTTAATAATTTTATACTCATTCTAATCAAATATTTTGAACTGGATTCTAAGCTAATTTTATTTAATTTATAGGATATTATATATATATATATATATATATATATATATATATATATATATATATAATAGTTTTGAAAATAGGATAGGACCAAATTCGTAAACCCGTCATATGGACGATTCGGTACTGGCTAGCCTATGGTTAGAACCACTGGTTCAACCAACAAACTATTGAACCAGTGTAAGGAACCAATCGGTTTAAAGCTATTTGATTTAAATAATTAAATATATTATATTTATGTATATGTCATCATAAAATTAGCTTGATCGGGCACGAATCTCAAGGCAAAATCAAGCCGGAAACTTCAAAAATTAAATCCGGTAGCATCTGAACTTCGATTTTAGCAAACTTACAGTCAAACTGAGCGTCTCGGAAATAGGAACCCAACGACACCAAATTTGACTCAATCCGAGCCCAAATGAGTCCAAATCAAGGACCCAAAGCGCTGTTGGAATGTTTGAACAACAATTTGAGTTACCAAACGACCTCCGATTTTAACAAGCTTATAGTCGAATCGAACGGCTCGACGAGACAAATCCACGAGCCCAAGATTGCCAAATTCTGACATCATTAAGATCTTCAAATGTCTGACGAACAATTTGCGACCAAGGGATTCAATATTGGCCGTCCATTCAAACCACTCCTGATTTTCCCCTGATCTCTCACCTATTTACGGGCCATGTCATTCCAGCAATCTATAAATAAACCCCTCATTTCTCATGAGAGGGGACCGAAGCAAGGAGGAGGAGGAGAAGAAGAAGAGAAGAATAGGAGGGAAGAGACTCCTCGACTACCGCCGGAGTTCTATTCGAACTCCAAATGACACCGGAATTCTCCCCGACTTCCACGGGATGCCAGAATTCTGCCCAACTTCCACGAGATGCTAAAATTCTTCCCAATTAACGATAGAGTTCCCTTCTGACGCCAAAACTCCGCCCAAGTAATGTCGGAGTTCTCTTCGGCCACCAGCAAACGTCGGACCTCTACCCGACACCAGACTTCTACCGGTTATCGGACTTTCGCTAGACATCTATCCAAAGATGAATTCCTTTCCATTGTTAGACTTCTACCCGACGCCGTCCTTCTAATCTTCGTCGCCAGACTACAGTCTTTCCGACCTCCGTCGCCCGCCGACTCCGATCCTCCTAACTTATGTCGCCCACCGACTACAGTCCATCCGACCTCCGTCGCCAGCCGACTATGGTCCTCTTGACTTATGTCATATGCAGATTACAGTCTTTCTGACCTCTGTTACCAGACTATGGTCCTCCTGACCAAACGAACACGTCAATAGTGACTATTTGTATTCACATTATGTAATGTACTCTATAAATTGTACATCAAGCTAAGGACTTCTCCAAAGGAAGGGCCTCATTTGGAATCAATTGCAATACTAGTGGATTCATTCAAATTGGGCTAGGCCCTATGGTTTTTCCCCCTTTTCAGGGGTTTTCCACGTAAAAATATTTGTGTCTCCTATGAATGCTACACTCTCTTATCTGATTGCGAGCCGGATTTTCGTACAATGCTAAGACGTTAAATTTTATATTTTTCTACCGCCGCGAATACTCCTGGACACAGCATTTATTATATTATTAAATCTAATAAATTAATTTAAATTTAACATAATTCAAATTTGTATAAAAATCATTCTTCAACCAACCATGAACAAAATTTACTCACATGATCCCAACACCACCTCATATGAGCTCTTATTACATGTAAACAAATTTAAAAAATTATATAAATAAGAGAAAAACAAACCTCATAAGCTTAAGTGATGTTAAATTAAATAACTTAATTGAATTTTTGAAATTTAAGCACTTACATTACATATTTTTAAATTAGATTATTTAATTATTTTTTTAATAAAATAATTAAATTTTATACACACACTCAAAGCATTACAAAAATTATTGAAATTTTAAATTATATTTCTTCAATAATTTCTTGTTAAATGTACGTCTACTGAAATAAACGGCTAAGGATGCGACCACACGACCTATGCATCTTTCAACCATATAATATAAGTATCTATGGGCCATGGGCTATGCCATATTATATAGAAAAATTAATTTGAATGAGACAAATAATCTTCGTCGCATGTCTTCTTTGACTTTAAATTACATAAATGATGTTGACAGTTTGATTCTCATTTTTATAGATTGGTTGTACTGATGATGATAATAAGTAATTTTATCATATTGATTATTAATTAATATAAACAACAAAAAGGACCACAGCTTCTTTTATCTCTTGGAATTTTAAATTGGAAGAAATTTATAATTTAAAATTTTGTTGATGAAGTACTCTTCAATCCCTTTTAACTTAAAAAATACATCACTATATTCATTATTAATGAGCATTAAATAACATCTGTATTTATTAAATATTTCTGAACTGTGAATTGTTTTTCAAGATTTTATTTCAATGGAATATGTAACTTGTTGATGTGCGTACTTGCCAGGTCCTGGTTGGGGTCGCTATTATATTGGTCCGCTCCAGTTCTCACTTTGCTTCACAGCAGTGGTTGCTGGAACCCTGCTTGCAGGTCAAAGCATGAAGGTATATATGATCTTCGTATATATGACCTTCTTCTTGAATGACATAAATTAGTTACTTATTTTATAGTTTCTAAACTGTGTTATTTATGCTTGTATTGTTTTGCTTTTAGGACAATTGTTTGTCCCCAATATGAATACAGAAAATTTATTAATTTGTTATAAAACCATAAATTAATCTGTTAGACATAAAGCTCTAAAACCTAACTTTTGATATTGATGAATGGAAGGTCCATAATAGTCACATTTTAGTAATTAATTGAATACGGTCGTAGGAGCGGCTTCAACTGCCTATGTTGTTAGAAATTCTTTGGGATAATTTTTTTACTATTTTCTAAAGCTGCTCTTTAGTAAAAAAAATTCGTGCAAGCTGTGAAAAGATAGTTACCAAAAGTTGTCTCAAATGAAGCATTAGTTGTGGAATTGTTTAGAGAAAAATAAATCCCAGATTTTAAATATTGCTATGAAAATTATAGACTTTACCCTTTTGAAAAAATTAAGGATTAACTTTCGTACAACTATCACATTCTAACATATTTAAGATGTGCATTTGATTGATTTAGATGATTTAATTTATGAATTAATAATACCAATTGATTATTTTGGATGTGAAATTTACAAAAACAACCAACCAAATTTCTTTTCAAATCAAATTAAATCATTCCAAACTTGATTCTGTGCAATTCAATTTTATTTTGGATGAACCAAAGTATGATTAACTTAAAATAACATAAATATCTTTAGCTTAAATAACATATATTACGAGAAATAAATCAGACTTTGTTGAAATTTATAATTTTGGCATGTGGAATAAAAGATATTCATGTTGATCTTTATGTCACTTATTTATTTATTTGATTATTAATGGAATATTTCAAGAAATTAATATAATTCAACTTTTTATTTGATGTTTTTTAAAATGATAAAAAAATTGAGCAAATAACTAAAAATTACAGAAAGTCAACATTAAACTTGTAACTTAGCTAATACTTAAACAGCCTAGGTAAAACAACAAAATAAGATGGATTTGATTCAATCTTTCGATTTTATCCAAATAGTGCATAGCCCCTTATAGATCTAATTAATTTTTAATTTTCTTAATCCTAAACATGAAATGAAATATAAAGATAAAAAGGTGGGTTGGGTCTCATGTTATTAGATAACTAAGGTTTTGTTTGGGACGACTTTTTTATTGTTTCTTAAAGCTACTTTCTAGTATAAAAGTTTCATTTTTTTTACTAGAAAATTGCTTTAAGAAGCAGTAAAAAAGCCGTCCCAGAAGAAGCCTTGGGATACCTTTCTTACTATGCTTTTCAGACTGTAACAATAATTTTTATTTGATCAATACTTTTTCGTTATTTTTTTAAAAAATATTATACTAGAAAGTTATTTTCTACAACAGCCTCAAAATTTATTTTCTCAATAATAACCTTACAAAGCAATAAGAAAGCTATCACAAATGAAGCCTAAGTGTGGCCGACCAGAGACAATGGGGCTATGAGTTCTAAATCTGATAATAGCATGTATTCAAATAAAAGTATTTTTTGTTATTATACTCATTTTAAATTTTAGGTTGTAATCGTAGCTTTATTGTTAGATTATAAAGACATTTATTTAATCAGTGTTGTTAGTAATCTAAAAATAAAGGAGAATTTTTTGCTTTCCTAAAAGCATTTCTTTTAATGTCTGTGTAGCTTAGATGAAGTTTTTACGAGTGTTAATGCGAAAGAAAGGGTTTATATGTTCATGATATGATGAAAAGCTGCTTTCTGCAATCATAAGTATCAAGTTATTTTCCCACAACAACTTCACAATCAACTTTATAAAATGCTATAGCTCGCCCTTAGGATTAAATTATCTCATAAGTACTTTTATCTTATACTCATCAGTTCTTTTCACTTTATTAAATATTTTGCAAACAATGGCTAAATAGGGTAGCCACCTATAGTTTCCTTCTTCTTTTTGTTGCATTTATGTTAAATTAAAAGATTTTAAAAGCAAAGAGGGACAAATATGCGTAAAGCTTCTCATAGTTTTGGTTTATGGTTAATCTTAATCCGATAATGAATTACCTCAAATAGAATGCATTGATAAGACGACTTGATCTAACCAATTAATTTATAATTTCTTTCTAACTTTATTTATTTATCGATTTTAAGCTTCTTAGCATTTTCTGATTATAAAAGAAATATACTCTAATTTAAGCTTTTAATGTCATTTTTGTTGTAGGCTATATATCTGTTGGAGCAGCCAGATGGAACAATGAAGCTCTATGAATTCGTAGTTATTTCTGGTGCAATAACGTTGATACTAGCCCAATTCCCCTCGTTCCATTCTCTGAGGCACTTTAACCTCATTTCCCTCATCCTTTGCCTTGCTTACAGTGCTTGTGCTACAGCAGGCTCCATCTATATTGGTGAGTCAAATCATATGCATCATATTCAAATATATGTATCATACATAGAAATATGCATAGTCATATTTAAATACACACAATAACAAAATGAAAGAAGAGAGGGAGGAAGAGCGAGTTCCTATAAAGACATAGAAAATTGGTGTGGAGAAACATGGGTGGACACCATTGACGAGATAAGTGAGAGTCTTACCAAGATATGACAACACAATTGAGGGAAGAATGCTTTTGACTAACATTTTCTCTTTGATTTTACAACTTGTACTTACCTCCAATCACTAACCCCTATTTTAAAGGTTGATATTATACTTGATGTTATACAGTTGATGATTTAATATAATTACATAGACATGGATTTGTTAATCTAATTGTGGTTGGTAGTGCAATATTGAAGTTTACTTGATGAGTTGCTTCAACTCCAAGTGGATAAAGGATGTTGTCCTTTGTGGGCAAGTTCTCTCAGCCATGTCGACTTCCTCGATTCTCATAGTGAATTTCGGCAATTGAGCTTTGTGAATAAATTTGTGTTGAGCTCTTAGGCGACTTCTCAACTATATGACTTCAGGCGACTTTATATATTTCAAATAAGTTTAGAGCAAGAAAGTTTAAGATTCCACCTCGTTTTAAGTTGGCTTAGGACCTAGTATAGCTACAGTATCTCTTACTAAAAAGACTTATATAAATATATGTGTATTCCAATTTGTTTATCATAGTCTTTTTAAGAAATCGAGAACAATAAATGAGTAAAGCACCAAAAACCCCAATTCTTCTTGGTATGGGAGCATGAATGAGTATAATGCATTGATTTATTGTGATAGTTAATTATGTAGTACATTAAGTGGATAAAAAAAGAAGTTAAAGTACATATTACAAATGACCAAGCTAGTGCCAAATAATATACTAATGCAAGAGTGCAATTAAGACCAAATATTAGAGCCTACTCATGAAAAAGTAATTAAATTAGACTTTTAATATTTAAATTTCAAACAGTTTGGCTTTTTATCTTAAGAAACATATGTAGCTAATTGTTAAATATACATAAGATGAATTAATAAGGGTGGTATGCATAAGATGAATCATCTGATCTTAAGGGTGTTAATAATCATTATATTCTCAAACATTCATGTTTATAGATGCCCTTTAATCGTCATCACAAATATTTTTCAAAAAATGATCCCCTTGCATAAGGGTCATTTGAATGAGATCATTTAGTAACTATTCCTCAAGGTTTTTTTATTTTTTTAAATCCATTTTTTAAGGTTAAAGCCGCATCAAGTTGTAAGCTAATATAAGAGTCTCTATTAAGAACTCGCCTCCTTAGTCTAGAAGTCTCTAGTATAAGGGTAGCCAATATAAGAGTACATCTATTTTTGCATGCTCGCTACGCTAGTGCTCTTACTAACTGTGGGTCTCCGAAAGGATTCCGCTCGTGTGGTTCGAATGCAAAGGGTACGATCACACTATCCCGTAAGACAAAATGGTCGTAGGCCTTTACAATAGACACAAGCAGGCCGATGGAAGAGCAGATGGAGTTATAGATACGATTAGCCATGGAGGATAGCGGCTTTCACCTACCAACCTCGATGGATAATAATATTTATAACCCAAAATTCACGAGATTTCCCCTATTCGATACATCAGCTTGAATAGGGTTTATTTGATTGTGGGGATCGGTTTCCTACGGGCGCAAGCCCCCGTAGTTAATTACATCTTAGACCTCGATCTAAGAAAACTCTCGATTAAGGATGTTGGATTATTCACTTCTTGATTTGGTGCACAGATAAAGTTCCTAAATTCTATTTCAAATAGTCTCTTCTATTTACCCTTAGTGATTATTAGACATTTTTAAATGGATAAAGATATGATTAAAATTTTGAGTTTAGAAGATCAAAGGTCGGATTACTACCCTAAGAGAAATGACAGACTCAAAACACATTAGAAGTGAAGAGACACACTGAGGGGTGAATAACCTGGGCTTATGCTTGCCTGGAGTGAGCTGCCAGCTAACATCCTAAACACAATCAATCGCCCTATATGTATATAAGATAAGGAAGCTCTATCCTAGGAAATCAAGGATGTGTAGTTCAAGAGGTTTCAATCAGTGACTCTATAATATGCAAAAAGATATACTTAACGCCATGTATGATGCATGAAATGGCTACAAAATATCCCTAGGTCTATTTATGTAATGCATGTATGTAAGTGAAGTGTAGCATGAAATAAGGTGTGTAAAAACAAATGCATGCATGACATTCAGAGTACAGAAAAAGTAAATAAACACACCCTAAGGATACCCTCCAGGCAAGGTACCCGCACAGAAAATCATCATAGTCATGCCCACTTTGTGTGGGAAAACAGCGATGCCCAATGGCATAAATAAGTGGCCTACTCTACAGGCCTAAATGACCCTAAAGGTATCTAAGGCTCACAGAAAAAAAAAGAAAAAAAAAGGGGGGGGGGGTATCGTACCCAAAACTGGAAAAGGCCGAAATCCTAGCGATGCCCACTTCGTGTAGGAAAACAATGATGCCCAATGGCACAAGTAGGTGGCCTACTCTACAGGCCTAAATGACCCTAATGGTCTCTAGGGCTCACAGAAGGGGGCAAACTTTGACCTATAGGGTCAAAGCTTCGTCAGTGAACTAACCTAAGGCTGGCTACCTAAACATGCTTGAATACCTATTAACAAGCAGTGTGTGATGTGAAGCAGTTCCGATACATAATTAAAGATTTATTTTTGCAAGCTGTAGAAATTATACCTGACTGTATGTGGCGCTGCCACTTAAAAGCTTATAAGCAAACGGTCCCGTTTAGCTTCTGATCATTAAGCTCCAATGTATCTCGCAAGAAAAGATAACATAGAAACATATATATGAGCGTAGATGCCATTCAGAAAAGAAGTGCAGGTAACTAACAAAAATATAACTAATAGGAAATTAAATACAGCTAACAGGAAATTTAATAATTGCATTTATAGAACATGTGTATGTAACAAGTATTGAATAATAAGAGAAAATGTAAGCCTGACCTAGAGCTAAAAGTAGTGTCTTAACTAAACCAGCCTAGGTGTGTGTAACAGGTTGTGTGGTTTTGGATAGGTCCTATGTAGGATAGTTTAATTGAAGTTGCTTGTATTTGATTTGTTAGAAGGCGAAAGAAGGATTTTAATTCAAGTTTAAGTATTAGTAGTTCAAGATTAATTTTAAAGATTTTATTTTTAGGATTTGATTGATTATTTAGTTGGTTATAAATTAGAAAGAAAGATGAATTAGGCAATTTATTATCAATTGATGTTTGATTCAAATTATTAATAATCAATTAAGTTTAAAGTTTTGCCACTCCATCGAATCCATTCGTGGCGTTGTGCCACCATGCTCGAGGAACCAGGCCTCCTTAGGACACTTAGCCCCGCAGCTCGGAGTAGTCCATCCAATAAACTTCATCTTTGGAGTGATTGTTATATATTAAGGGGTTTGTTGACTAATTTTAAAAGATTGATTTAAGAATTTGATGGATTTTAGATTAGTTATTAGACTTTGAATTATAATGAAATCTCTTAATAAATTCTTTATGATTCACTTAGTTTATGTTAGGCTTTGATTCACTTGGCTTAATATTAAAGGTATTTTAAACTAAGTGTGTTGTTGATTATAAGTGAGTTTGATTAAAGCTTTGATTTTTATAAGTCTTTTATGTTGGACTAATTTTAATTTAGGTTTACTCTCCTAATTTAATCTACATCTTTTAAGATTTTTAGGTTGGTTAAGGGTTGTTTAAGGGATCAGTTAAATTTGGTTTGAATTTTGCAGTTTAGTAGTTATATTCGTTAATTAGGGTTGGATTAAGAATAAAATGTTTTGATACATTTTTAGAAGCTGGGTTATGATTGATTCGATTGGTCGGTTATTAACAGATTAAGACATGCTAAACCTAGGAAAAAGTGTCACTAAATTTTCTATATTTTGATGTCTCTATCCTATAAGGAGCATGCACCCTAAGTCTAGGTTATCTAAGACTCGGTCCTTAATTTTTGTCCTTAGTTGCCACTAGTGTTATAGGAAACGAAAGGAGATGTTTTTCTAACCCTTCTAGACATTCATACATGTATCGATAGGTTTAGTGATCTACAAGTGAAGTAAGACAATAAGTGGGAGAGTAGTAGAAATGCAAGAAGAACAAAAACTACAGAATACCGAAAAGAGAGGAAGAAATAAAAGACAAAACAATAAAGGAATGTGAGCATTTTGTTATTGGACATGCTTCTTCAGAACCAAGCATGTCTCTAAGACGCCATTCACTCTCATTCAATATAACACGAATAAAAGAGAAGGTGCTTTAATGCCATTTTACTGTCCCCGCACTCCAAATAAAACACTTGAATAATGACCAACTCAAATAACTAAACTATTCTCTAAATAAAGCTCAAAATAACGGAGGGGAAGCAGTTTCCCAAAACTAAAACTAAAATAAGCTTCTTTTCAACATTCTTCCAAACCCAACTTTTAGAAATGAAAACTAAAGAAAGATAACCCAAATAGGAAAGAAGCATTTGTTTACAAAAGACACTAAATGACCCTACTGCACAAGGCCAATCACAAAACTAGAAGTCCGAAATTGACATGTGAAAACTTCTAAATTGAATACTACATAAAACTCAGCATAAATCATCTACAATAATCTTTTTTTTTTGACGCAAAAGACAATCAAGTGCTTCTATATTTGGCGTGGGGTAAAATCGTAAGAAATCTCCAACGAAGAGACTTCGCAAAACTCTTCGTAACAAAACATTCCCAAAATTTATCATAAAATTTCTCAACATGAAATAACTCACAAAAAAAAAACTATTTGGAAAGTCTCTAACAATAAAAGGACCCATAAAACTCTCCAACATGAGACAAGCCATAAAACTTTCTAATATAGAAGAAACATAAAGACTTTCCAACATAAACCATCGTTCGCAAAAAGTTGTATATAACTCATATTAACCCTTATCATTTCATTCATGCGAAAAGAAGTTCTAATGTAACACGTTTCTTCCAGAAGATACCCATAATCACATGAAAGTCATAAATGAAAGCACATGCTAAATCAGTTCTCACATTTGTACCAAAGTCTTCATAATAAAATCATGCACATTTAAAGACGAAAGTCAAAGTCATATTTCTCCAAATCATGCAGTAAACAATCAACTAGAGAAAGAGAAGGGTGAAGGGTCAAGATTTAAAATAAGCACAAAGGTATCTCAAAGTCTATCAACTCTTGATAACAAAGCATATGCTTCCAATGACATTATTTGCATAGATAAGAAATTTATGGTTGTCTTTCAACAAATGGGCCGTATGCCATGAAATAAAATCTAAGAAAACTTACAAATTTGTAATTCGGAGTACAAGCAAGCTTACAACAGTTCATGCATAAAACACCTTTCTAATGTGATAAGGTTCATACTCTCACAACAATGATACTTGCCAAAGACTCGTACCGACATTATGCTTGTACCGGTGATGGGAAAGATATAAATCTCACAATCCCTTGATACTTTCTCCAAACTCTATCAACGAATCCACTCGCTCATAGAAATACATATAAAGTTCTCCCAACCAATCATGACTCTAGAGGACTAAGTATGCACTTGATGTGTTACCATAAAAGAAACATCAATCTACGTCCCATTTCAAACACAAAGCATATGTTCAGAACATGTTCACTTGAATAGCCCTACCGAGTTCAAAAATTCTTTCCAAAACTCCAAAGAAAAGTATCCAACAAAAAGACCTGTAACCTTGTGTCAAACCAAATGAAGCTTTCAAATGAAGCACAAAACAACTTGGAGATTTTCTGATATAAAGCAACTTGTGGAAATCTCACATAAAGCAAATTATAAAACTTTTCCATCTCGAAGCACTTTCCAACATAAAACCGTCTTTGAGATTTCTCCAACCTGAAACGATTCTCGATAATAGAGATGCTTTTGGAACTTTTCTAACATGAAACCAGGACCAACTTTTAAAGCTCTTCTAATATAAAGCAAAATCATAGAATTTTCCAACATCACCATATTATGCATCGTCAAGGGTTTCAAGAGAGCTTCCCAACACGAAAAACCCCTTACAAAACTTTCCAATACTCACATTAAGAAAAGAAATAGAGATCTACAAAGAATGGCATTTCAGTTTATAAGAACACATTTCACACCCCTCAACAATATTTCATCAATCATCTGATGTGAGATATCTACAAAAATTATACAAGCTATCATGGGAACCATAACATATCCAGATGCTTGAGTGAAGTCATCCAAATGACTCATACAAGATCCTTCATGATTCGTACAATAGTTCTCTCAAGGATACCTAACAAAGCTTGCTACTAACAATAATAGCAAGAGCTTTCTCAAATCTCTTAACAAAGTGATTCAAAGTATATACTTGTTCATTTGTAAAACATGGACTAATTTTATTTCAAAACTAATATAAGTAAAATAAAGGCTTGTAGTCATCATTCATTACCATTCATTATACAAACTAATATGAAAGGAATATGGAAGAAATGAGATATGATTATGCTTGCTCACTATCTTTGCTTGGTTAAACCGTATAACATTTCCTAATAAACATTAGGACAAACACATCGTATGCATTTAGTAGGGGATATATCATGACCCTCTTCAGTCTACACAACTACACATCTTATAATACAAATCATCAATGAATACGTCATTCTATAGATTTCCCATTTAAGAAACTCCATTTCAAACAACAGTGACTTTGCTACAAAACCCATTCATGCTTCATAAAACTTATCTAGTTAAATCGTCAAGAGAAAATATTCATGAATAGGAAAAATATCTAACCCAAGCAAGTATAGAAATTTAATCACAGCAAGAAATTAAGGACTTGCTGAACGATCTCACTTAGTAGGTTGACTACTCAATATTGTCATCCACAAAAGCAAGGAGAAGAATAAATAGGAGAAGGAGAAAAAAAGGATAAGAGGAGTAAGAGGAAGGGGAGGAACAAGAAGAAATATACCTGAGAAGAAATATACCTATTGTTTTGGAGGAGATCGGTCGGCTAGAACAGGGGAGACCTACGACTGGAGCTTGCAAGAGGAACGAATGTCGGTGTCGGACTCGTCTAGGGCAAGGTTCGTCAAGGAAAGATCGGCCGAAGGAGGAGCAGGCGTAGGGAGTTCGGGTTCGTCTGGGATTCACGAAACAGCGAGAAAAAAGGGGGGTCGGGGGTCTTCCGACCTGAACTAGGTCACCCAAGCACAGGGAGAGGCCATAGGCTTCGGCGTCGGGTGGGATCTGCGAAGCCGAGAGTGGAAGGAGGGGGTTCCGCTCCTAGCTCGTGCGCGCGTAGAGAGATAGAGAGGGAGTCTTTCGGCTCTTGCCTTCGTGCGAACAAGGAGAGAGGAAGAGCGGGAGGGAGGCTTTCGGCTCTTGCCTTGCCAAGACCGAGAGAGTGAGTGAGATGGAGGCTTCAGCCTCAATTAGGGCACCAAGGGAGAGAGGGTAGATCGGAGCCGTTCGATCGAATTCTTGATCGGACCGTAGGATTCCAATTTTTTTTGAAATTAATCAATTCTTGATTAGGATTTAGCTACACCCAAGGGACTGAAATCGGATTCAAAAATCGAGTCAGGTCTGGTTCGATCCGGGTCGACTTGAACTCGCCTCGACTCGACCAAAATTAATTCAATAAAATAAGATAAAATAAATCAAACTCAAATTAATGTTGATTCGAATCGAATCGGGCTCGACGAGGCTCGATCAACACGATCAAACATATTCGAGGATAAATCAAGACAAAAACGAGGTCAACACTAACCATCAAGGCCAACACAATCAACCAACATAAGTAACAATTTTAGAGTCCCTCAACAGTTGGGTGAGCAATACTATCCAACTTTTAACATAAATTTTGCTAATCAAGATCAAATGCGATGTAGGATTTATAAGATTTTTATGATGATGAATGCAATTTGAATTTTCCATCATTAATATATTTAGTCACATATATTTATTAATTAATATTTGTTGTGGTAACTTACAAATGAATGCAGGCCATTCCTCTCGTGCCCCAGAAAAGGATTATTCCCTTCCTGGCGATGGGCAGGATCATCTTTTTGATGTATTCAATGCTGTATCTATCATTGCAACTACATATGGGAATGGGATCATCCCAGAAATTCAGGTTAGCACTTTTTAACTTTTTCACTATTTTGAGTTCACAATTATTGGTACTATCCATAGCTTCAAGTAGGGTAAATAATGTAATTTCTTCTCTCAAATCATTTACCAAAAATTTTTTTAGAGCAACGGGTCTGTTTCGGACGGCTGTAGTGTTTTATAAAGTTAGTTGTGAAGTTGATGTAGAGAAAACAATTTTGCTACTATAATTGTAAAAAGAAGTTTTCCACCACAAGAATTTTCAAACAATCCTAAAAAAAGAAGCAAGAAAGTACTACCTAAATGAAATTATGGTTGTTGTATAAAAATCAAAGCAGACAAAAAATTGTACCAAATCAATCCTAATTAATGACTCAAATTTTCTTATGACCATGTTATATAAAATATTTTCCAAAAATTGTCATTTTAGCATATGAAAACTCAACTAACTAGAGAGCTTTTTAAGAAATTATCAAAATAAGGAATTTTCATGGTATTTTTTAGATAAATTTAAAATTTCCATGCTGGTTCAATTTATTTATTAGAATTTACAAGAGTAATTATACCTTTGCAAATGAATGATAGCATTTCACATCGATAAAATTAGCTTGTTATTTAATTTATGTGATATCATAAAATAAATGAGGATCAAAATATATGAAAAAAAATGGCCAATATCATTATTTTTCATATTATCTTTTATAAAAACTATGTTTAAAACATCCTTTTGCAGAAATTAATTTTTTGAACTGTTGCAGAATTTCCAAATCAGCACGAAAAGGTTTTATTCACTAATTTTAATATAATTATTTGATTTGAAATATTTATTTTACCACCTCAGGCAACTATTGCTCCTCCTGTGAAAGGCAAAATGTTCAAGGGCCTCTGTCTCTGCTACAGTGTGGTGATGAGCACTTTCTTTAGTGTTGCTGTCTCGGGTTATTGGGCATTCGGCAATCAAGCAAGAAGCAACATTCTCTTCAATTTCACCGCTGGTGGACGCACCCTAATTCCAAAATGGTTCATTGTTATGACCAATATATTCACAATTGTTCAAATTTTTGCAGTCACCATCGTAAGCAAGCATACACATTACTAATATATATATATATATATCCAAACTAAAAATATATCAAAATAATAATAATAAATATTGTTTTTTTAACTATTTAGAGGGATTTACATACATATCATAATTTTTTTATATATTTATATATTTAAGAAATAAAATTTTATATTTATATATAACATTCTAATCTCTAACTCACATAAAAAAATATCACTAGATTAGCTTAACTAAAGTCAAATGGCTTAGTTCTAATGCCATTTAGCTTTCGTTTGGGACAATTTTCTTACAGTTTCTTAAAGCATCTTTTTAGTACAAATTTTAAATTTTTTGTACTAAAAAACTATTTTAAGAAACAGTAAGAAAGCTAAACAAGCTTGTGATGTAAATGATTTTCACTCAAATTAAGAGGAATTAGCTTTACACTTAAAATAAACTACTTCAATTTATATTACATTTACTATACTGTACTTTGTCTAATTTTATATTCTAATCAAACACAAAAGTTTGTAAAACTCTTGCATTTGAAATACTATATACCCAAAAGTAATTCAACCAAATTACCCCTTAGAAGCAAAAAGAAAACCGTCCCTAACGAAGCCTTAAGGCACTACAGTGTTTTATAATTATATATGTAAATAAATAAGAATTTTATTGTATGAATGTAAATCCTTCTATTTTAATATCAGGTCGTTTACATTAAATATCTTTTAACTCTAACATATTTTGCATTAAAATATCTAGACATAATATTTTTTAATAAAATTTAAAATTTAACGTTTAAGAACAAATACTGAACGCATGCAGGTCTACCTACAACCAACAAATGAAGTGCTCGAGGGATTATTCGCCGACCCAAAGAAAGAACAATACTCCGCTCGTAATGTGGTTCCAAGGATGATTTTTCGTTCAATTGTTGTTGCGGTGGGCACCATCATCGCCGCCATGCTTCCTTTTTTTGGAGATATTATTGCTGTCGTTGGAGCATTCGGGTTCTTGCCACTGGATTTTGTGGTGCCCTCTGTGATGTATAACATAACATTCCGGCCATCGACGAGGGATTTTGTCTTCTGGATAAACACAATGATTGCTACAGTCTCATCTATTTTGACGGTCTTAGGTTGCATTGCTACTGTGAGGCAGCTAACTATGGATGCCAAAACATATAAGTTATTTGCTAATTTGTAACTATGGATTCCTACTTCTTGGAGAAGTGGATGGCTAACATCTAAATTTTGCGTAACATTTAAATATTAAATTAATATGTAAGACAAGAAAAAAGGCTATGTATTTCAATGCAAATGTACTTGTGATTTTTCTCATAGCTTATATGTTGAAATGATTTTTCTCATATCTTCTATTTTGCATGGATGTTAAATTTTCAGATGAGTAAAATATTATTTAATTTTTTAGGTGATGTTACATATGTAGTAAAACCAAACCATTTAGATTGTACATAAAAAAGACATACTTCTTATATATTGAGATTTGAGATAAAATTTTTACTATTATCTATATTTTTCATGGCAGCTTTTATTAATAATTATTCTTTTGAAGTTGGCATACTTATTGTATGTTCATATATATGTTCATAGGTAACTCGTAGGAATCAAATAAGTTCACCACTAAGGCGCTCGATCAAGAGGCGTGCTCATTCAATATGAGCCACGCCATGAGGAGCACTTACTAAAACACGATCAGGGAATAGCAAGTATTCACCTGAATGAAACTTGCATTATAGAAGCTCATTACCACAAAACTCAATCAATGATGTATATATTCTGAGTGAATTTGATAAGAAAACTTGTCTCAAAGCACTTTCACTTGAAGAGACATTTGTCAAAGGAGGTGCTCTCCATAGCTATGGCCTGCCTTCTTCCATGGATATCCCCGTCCAAGCTACAAGAGCCACAAACTTAAATGGCCTATAATTATAGCTTCATCAACTATGTTCATCCCCAATGCAAGCTACACCTGCCTGGAAGACTCATCGCTCACCTGAAGGGACTTTCTACTTATTTGAGAAGTTCACCTTCATGGAGAAAGATGCTCATCCCAGAGGACTTGTTCAAGGCACTCACCTTAGAAGACTTACCCAAGGCGCTCGCCCCCTGAGGTCTCACCACCTAGATAGGACAATTGTTAGAGATGATTATGATGTATTAGAGGCAGATTACTACGAGTGTATATCTTGGCCTTGTTTATGTGTCGGTATAAGATTTTTCATAAAAATTCATGCATTATTTTCTATTTTCTTGTTATAAACTTTTCTATCTCCTAAATTTAGGGTTAAGAGGTATATTTTAAACTTCATGTCATTTTTAATATTCATAGATATTATTTAGTTTCTTATTTTTTGTATGTACTCACTAATTTCCCCTTCTTTTTCTCTTGCTCTACCTAACCAAACTTATTAGCAAGAATAGATGCCACCACTGGATAAATTTCTATTCAACATCTTGAAAAATACAATGAGTATGGTTTGATGCTAGTTTTTGGAAGACAAACATTATATGAAAAGTAGTAAAATGAGGAGTCATCCTTGAATATGGAGAATAAAAACTTAACAATCCACCATGTACATCGCTCTCTCATCGTTGTTTGCTACCTTGGTCATCGGAATAGCCGTATGTTGATCTGTGTTAGCCCATTTCTTTTTTGCTTTGGTCATTGATGTTCTTGGTAGACATTTGCAATAGATTGTACCATGGTGTATTAATTTTGTTAATAATATTCTTCTTGTTGATGAGACTATAGAGTGAGTAGATGGTTAAATAACTGTGGATACTATTAGTAGAATTAAAGTTCGATGGTTATAATACTGGAATTGGGTTTATTGTGTGATGGAAAATTCTCCTCAAACTTTGGAGAAAACTATATAAGATGTGGTTCCAAATCTTCACTTATGCCATAAAGAATATGCTTTATGAAGGTAAATTTTATGCAAACACTTAACTTAATAATATGCTTCTCCTTCTGTGCTGCACAATTCTACCGAAATTTTGTTAATAAATCAGCAAAAAATATCTCCGGCAAGAAATTTCTTGCATGTTTTACCGTCGACTTAGTTTTTGCCATAAATTCATTGGAAATGCACATTTTCCTATGGAATTACTCATTTTGTGGTGGATCAGGGCCCTTAAGTGCTCACGTAGCCTAGCGGGGACTAAAGAAATGCACCCACAATGTCAACTTACACCTACATGAAGCACTCATTAGCATGGAGGGAAAGGCTATGTCTCTCAAATTTTCTCTTAAATAGGGGAAACGTCATGAGGCTATCAAAATTTGGACTAAAAAGGGGACTTGATTGAACACATGGGACTTAAGTGAATGATGAGTTGAACTTAAATCTTATTTAAATAACAAGAACTTGAATTTGAACTTGAACACAATGAACAATCAATAAGATCTTCATTTGAATAATAACACAAAGAACTTAAAGGATGATAGAGAATTGAATCTTAAACTAAAAAAATTCGTAATCATGAATATGATAGATGATTATTCAAAGAACTCAAATGAATGAATCCTAAAGAACGTGAACATGAATGGAGCATATGAAACAGACTTTGGTTTAATGAATGATCAATCAAAATTTAAGTTCCCAATGAACGAATCCTGATCATTTAAGTGGATCTAAGTGAACAAGCAAGGATTTGTGGTGGACTAAGGGAAAATACTTACATCTCACCCAGAGGAAACAATTAGCAAGAATATCTAACTAGATTGCAAGTGATGTTTCAAAACCTTCAGCTATATATGAATAATATGATGCTTGTAACTTCCAAATGAATATGCTCCAAGTCTATGCGACGAACTTGAAATCATCGTTGGATGAGACTCTTAATGAATTTGTTGGCTCATCAGAAAACTCTAGACAAATGTGTTGACAATACGAAAAATAGACTTGTGATGCTACTGTCTCCCTACAACTATTGTTAACTGCCTAGGGAATCCATACAATAGTTCCCACAAGAGTTGAAAGATACACATGCAGATGCAACAATTTGCCAATCAGTGTAATGAAGCTTCCCATAGATACAAATGATGTATCATATGATGAATGGTATAATGTCCCTTCAAATGGTGGTGGTTAATTAGTAGACATATACAAAGAAATATGCAATGAATGCAAACATGCCTTGCAATCAATGCCAACATATGAACTACTCACAAATAATGATATAAATCGTTCAAATAAATATCAATGAACAAAGTTATTGTGTGAATCACAACTCTCTTGCAGTCAATAGCTATATAATGACAACCAAATGTAGAGATCCCAAGCAATCAAAAGATGGCTGATTAATGACAAATGCAAATGCTTAAGGGTCGTTGAAGGAGACTTATTTTATATTCGACATGTTGTTTGAAAGCAGAGAAGAAAGAATTGCAACACATGCAGGCACCTATAGCAATAGTAGGATATTCATTAGTGTATAATAAGCTACCTATAAAAAGTAACAAGTACAGCAGGATAGTGTACCTGTATAAACCAACAGTCTAACAATTACAGTGCAACGCCATACCACCGGATCCATAATATGCAAATAAGAGGGCAGTAAGCTGTTGACCTCTTTTTTGTATGAGGTCTCTAGGACAAATCAAGTCCCTAGGATCTATCTAGACCTTAGGACCAATCTAAACCCCTAGGATCTATCTAGACCCTATATCTATCCAAAACCTATAATTTATCTAGACCCTAAGATCAATCTAGTATTGCAACTTAGTTTTCATAACTATATTTTCATATCATATGTATTTTTTATTATTCCAAAATATTATTGAATTGATTACTATTTTCTCTTAATATATTTTTAAAAATATTGCTTTTGTTATTTGTGTGTACTAATATGTTAGGTAATATTCCTGATTGCTGAAGACTTCAAGGCATATTAGATTAAGGTTCTTGTAATGAAGTATGTAATTTTTATTTATTTTTAGTCTGAGAGAGTGTGATTGTAATTGGGTAACAATGCACACACACACTAGATGAGTGCAAAAAATTTATATTTTTTTTAAAACTAATCGCATCATACTATATAAATTTGGGTCGTATAAGATGATTTGACCTGAGCATTCATCCAGAAAGCTGTTAATCGAATCATTCATGAAAAATTTCTAAGTACTATTCATATTGTGCGATGTTACCTTCGTATAGATGACATCCAGAGTATGAAATCAGTGCATATCATTTCATCCATACAAATAGGTGAATTTTTTAAACAATTATTATTGTATGAACTTGGGTTCGTATAGACGACTTATATAGTACAAAATTGGTGGGTATCATTTTGTCCATATAAATATGTGAATTTTTTGAACTGTTCGTATTGTACGAACCTGGGTTTGTACTGATGACTTCCATAGTACAAAATGGACTTGTCCATTTTTATACTGAATGAAACATAATTTGATTAAAATAGATCGTATTGTACAACATTGAGTTCGTAAAGATGACTTCCAATGTATAAAATCAATTCATACAAAATTATACCGGATAAATATGTTCAATTTTGAACTGATCATACTATATGATATCAATTCGTATATAAGTCAATCAGAGTACACAATTGGTTTGTACATGATTGTATGAGAAAATTTGTATTGATTGTATGTATGATTTGTGATTATATTGTATGATTATGGACGGATAAATTGAAATTTTCAATTTTTTGGAGGATTTTTTATATTTTTTTCATATATAAGGTCCTAAAAACTGACTGTGGATGAATGCTTTTTTATATTTTATATAAGATCAAGTGTGAGAGTACTTTGGGAGAGTGTTTTTGAGAGTGCACAAAGAGATCTTACAAGTGAAATTTGAAAGTTTGTTAGGGATGTTAGGCCCTATAAACTAGCCCAAAGCTAATTAAGAGAGAGAGGTGAATTGGTAAAAAAAATCTTTCAATCAAAACCAATTTCACCACAAAGAAAACCAAATGCAGAAATTAAATACGGAAGAAATAAAGGAAAGAACACACCAGATTTATAGTGGTTCGGTCAAACCTTGACCTACGTCCATTTTTTGGAGGCACCCTCCAAGTATTGCACTAAACTAAGTGTCTCTCCTTTAGCCCCCACAGCTAGTCTTCTTTAGCCCCCACAGCTAGTCGGAGAAGCCCTTACAAAATCACTTCCACCTTCCCCGGTGCAGCAGAGTCACCGGGTCCTTTGACACCAAAGAGATCTACTTCTTTGGTGAACTTCCCACGAGACAAGCCTTGAATCTAATAGTATTCAGGTGCTAGCTTGTCAGAGCAACCGTGTGGAACCCCCTCCACACTCCTTTGAGTCCCCCCTCACAGGATCTTCTCCATCTCTCAAACTCCCCCCTTTCCTCACTCCCTTTCAAGCTCTCTCTTCAAGTTTCACCTAAAAGAATGAAGCTATAATGGCTGCCAAAGACACTTACTAAGTGTCATGTCATAGCTTAAATAGAAGATCTCAAAACAAGCTTATTAATGCAAGTTGCTGACTTTATCGTCCAGGACTGCACGATCAGTTTAAAATAAACCCAATCAGCCGGGATGATTTTAGATGATCAAAAGAAGTTTGTTCATATCGTCTAGGACGATAATATATCGTCCTGGATGATCAGAACAAATAGTGGAATATCGTCCTGAACATCGCCCTGAAAAATAGCTGTTTAATGTCCAATCGTCCAGCATATCGGTCTGGATGATTTTGCGATCATCGTCTAGAACGATTTGATCATGCAATCAAGTCATAATTACTTTCCTTAAATTCCAAAGAAATTTTGGAAAAATTGTACTGGATCGTCCTGGATGATATGTAATAGTCCTAGACGATCCTCAGGACGATGTCTAAAAATAAGTAATTCCTAAATAGATATGGCGACAGATTCTTTCTGTTTTGAGCCTATCATCATGGCCGATACAAATCGTCCAGGATGATGATTTTTTCATAATGAGGATGCCCTAATTAGGGTTTCTACTTTTGAACTGATCATCCAAGATGATATAAAATTATCCCGGACGATGTTACCAAAAATAGTAAACTCTAGGAACAATCAGAAATCTTCCAAGTTACAAAGCATCAGGAGCCACACTAAATACAATAGACTCAAGAAAGGAAAAAGAGTACAAACTGACTCAGACCTAGTCTACCCAATCTTGAGCTGGTTCCAAATTACAGTTTGATCGTGTGGACCTGAAATGCCAGTAGATAAGACAGTCATAGAGAAATAAGAGTGTTTGCTATTATCAAAATCATAAACCATGAAAACAGATCCGCAACAAAATTTGTGAAGGGTTCACAAGGTTACTCAAAGGTGAGAATCTTTTTATAAGTATGTCAAATATCTTCCTTACTTCTTTGAAGTAGCTCGAGAGAAGATCTTTAGAGAAGATCTGGTTCTCTACTGACACTAAGAAGGTGTGAAAGGATGATGATTCTCTACCAACACCAGGAGGGTGTAAAAGGATGATGGTTTTCTACCGACACTGATTGGGTATGAAAGGACAACAATACTCTGCCACATCGGAGATTAGTGGAAGAGAGGTTAATTATAAAGGTTTCTTCACCTTATTGTTGGTGCAAAAGGAGAGTCACTTTGGTAATTATGTAATACCTGATAAGAGAGTCTTCAGGGAGTGGACATAGGTCTAGTTGGACTGAAGTATTATAAATTTTATGATTTTTTATTTTTATTTATCGCATTTATAATTTTCTACATTTTTTTGTGGTTGAAAAGTTTAGTTTGATAAAACTTTTATTGTGCTTAAAATTATAAGAATGATTTGCAAAAGAAGTTTTTTAAATTACCAATTCACCCCCCTTTATTTAGCCTTTGGATAATTACTTTAGGTCTAACAAACTATATAGATTTTCAAGTGGTATCAGAGGTTACTTTAAAAAATTAAAGTTTAGATAACTTTTTAAAAATGATCATGGCTACTTTTAGAAATCGTAACACACATGAAGGGTATTTGATAACTAGACCCCCATTATTTGATAACATCCCTTTCGATTTTTGGTAAACACGTATGTCTACTTTTCTTCAATCGCTTGACTATAGCATGTGAATTTTAGTATAAGAAAGATACACTAGGCCAACTAGATTTGTAGGTGGCATTAGAACTAAAATACCATTTGGTGACTAAACTATAAAAGAAAAAGAATTAGCTCAGTTAAACACTATATTTGAACAATTTTTTTGTGCACTTAAATCTGAAGACTATATATATGCACGTCTCTACCCGTATAACTAGAAAAAAAATTATGGATAAATTTTATATCACATATGAAGGGACTAATGAAGTGAAACAATCCAGATTGAATATTTTGTTACATGATTATGAATAATTTCATGTTAAATTAAATGAATCAATCATTGACATGTATACATGTTTTACTCAAATAGTCACCTCATTGAATACTTTAGGTAGGGAACTAACTAATGCTGAGAAAGTAAGTAAGATTCTTCACTTTTTTCATACTACATATAATGCAAAGATAAAAGTTATAATGGAATTAAAAGATTTAAATATATTTATTCTATTGATAATCTTCTTGGATTGTTAATTGCTTACAAGTAATAAGTGACTCAAAGATAGATTTGTTGCGACTTAAGCTTATGAGTTTTATATTTTTAATGATAATAAACATCTTTATATCTCATAGTATTTTTCATTCTATATTTGTTTGTGTGTATATTAACATTTCAAGAATACCATGCAACATCAAATAAAGAATCAGTTCTCAAGATTGGGTTGAATAAGGTTATGCTGTAAAGGGTCTGTCATATTTATTGATGTAATTTTAATTTCTTGAGTCAATTCTTGTAAGGGGGTATGCTTGTTTTGTGACCATGCACACACACACTCAGGGGAGTGAGATCTAGTCAAAATTAGAAGTTCAAGTTTTGAAATAATCGTACTGGACAATTTTGGATCATCTAGGATGATCCTTTATGATCTTGGACGATAGCCGCCAATGATAATTTAGGCAAGGTTTTAAGATTCAATTTTTGTTCTAATCATCTCAGATGATCTAGATTATCCTAGAAAATTAATACAAATCATGCCTAAATTGATCATGTGATCAGGGGATTAATAATGGTTAAAATTTTCAATTAGATCATCCTGGACAATCTATATATTATACCAGACAATGTTTGCATACATACTTGATTTTCCTAAATTATCTAATAAGGAATATCAAAATTTTTCTTCTAATCGTCCAAAATGATCGATAATACCATCCTGGATGATAAGTACAAATTTGATCATATCGTCCAGGTGATCATCCTGGACTATCAGGTCAAATTGTACACATCATATTGGACAATCCTATGATTATCCTGCATGATATTTGATGCCAAAATTTAGTTTTCAGGGTTTTTTAAAGCCCTATTTGTAAGCACATTATACGGGACGATCCTGCAATTGTTCTGGACGATTTTTGCCGCCAAGATTAATTTTTAGGGTTTTTTAAAGCCCTCTATTTAAGCTTTGTCAAGGCACTTGGTAAGTGTCTTCGGCATCCATTGAAGCTTCATTATTTTGGAGAGAACTTAAAAGAGATAGAGGAAAGAGTGGAGTTTGAGTGAGAGAGAAGATCCTTGGAGGGGGTTTCACATAGTTTCTCCAACAAGCTTGCACCTTAGTACCATCAGATTCAAGGTTCATCTTGAGGGAAGTTTTGGGAAGAAGAATATCTCTTTGGTGTCAAAGGACCCAGCTACTCCGCCGCACTAGGGAAGATAAAAGTGACTTTGTAAGGGCTTCTCCACCAAGCTGTGGTGGCTAAAGGAGAGTCACTAAAGATTTACTGCAATACTCAGAGGGTGCCTCTAAGGAGTGGACGTAGGTCAAGTTTGACTGAACCACTATAAATTTGGTGTGTTCTTTCATTTATTATTTATGTACTTTATTATTTTTTGCACTTTATTTTTATTATGATTAACTACTTGGGTAAAATATATGATTAATCTTTTTATTATTGATTTAATTTGTTTCCACTTTAAGATATTAAAAGATTTTTTCCTTTTAGTTAAAAAAGTTTTTAATATCCAATTCACCCCTCCTCTTGGTTATCCTTAGGACTAGTTCAGAAGGGCTTAACATCCCTGATGAACTTTCAAGTGGTATTAGAGTAGGATTCAAAAATAATGTTTTTGAAAACTTTTAGAAAAAGATCAATGGCTAATTTTTATAATCGTAATATTTTGGAAGGATATTCAATCACCCGACTACCTTTATTTATAAATTTTTTTTTTGATTTTTGGAAAATTTGCATGTCTATTTTCTTGCAATCAATTGATTATTGAATATGACAAATGATTCTAATTGGTTATTATGTACCATCATATGTTATAAATGGAATTAAAAATGACATTCCTTTTAATCAATAGAATAAGGTAGAATAAATCAATGCTTAATTAAATACTAAATATTTAAACTATTTATTCTGTTCTTTAAATTCTGAAGATTATATGTTAGTATCCATGTGCACTACTGGAAAGAAAATTTGGGATAAATTATATACTATATATGAAAGCACTAGTGAAATCAAGCAATCTAGGTTGAATATTTTAATGCATGATTATGAACTATTTTGCATGAAACCTTATGAGACAACCTTAGACATGTATACTAGGTTTATTTAAATTATGACTTCATTACATGCTTTAGGTAAAGAATTTTCAAACTTTGAAAAAGTTAATAAAATTTTACATTATCTACTTGATAAGTTTGATGCCAAAGTTATTACTATTTGTGAATCAAAAAATTTGAATGAATATTCTATTGATAATTTGATTGGCTCACTCAATGCCTACGAGCAAAGTTTCGGTCAAAGACTTTTGGATGCAGGTAAAATGATAGTGCTAAAAATTAAAGACATAAAAAAAAGTGGCTTAGTAAATGACAAAAATGAAGACTTAATAAAGTATGTTAAGATTTCTTCTTAATTTCCTACTGATCATATATGGATACTAAAGTACAAGCAAAAGCATCAACAAAAGCAAAACAATAATAAAAAAAATGATAAGAATGTTAAGATTTCTTCTAACATTATTTGTTTTAGACGTAGAAAACTTGGACATATGAAAAATTAGTGTCCTAATTTAAAAACTCTTCATATAAATAAAAAGTGTAAAGCTAAGCTAATTGTAAAAAACGGGAAAATAATAAAAAGTAAAAAATCTCTTGGGCAAACCTAGTTTCTGAATCATCAGACCAGGAGCAAGATGATGCATTAACCCTTTTTTGTGTGTTTTTATATTTATTTGTGTATGCATGTTTTTATTTGTTGTGTTTTTATTTATTTTCTTTAATTTTTATTGGTTTAGTTTTTTTTGTTCTTATTATTACGTTAAAATTTTTAAATTAGTTTTTATATTTAATTTTTGTGAAGTTTTCTCTTATCAACACACATATACCACCTTTTCTGTTTCATATATACTTTAGGAAACGAAACCATTAAAAACAATCTTTTTTTCTTAAAAAACATTTACCTCATATTTTTCTTAAATTCTTATATAAGTTGTGATTGACTTCTCTAAAAATAGTTGAAGAAAGAAAATTCATGATTTTGTCTCTCTATCTCTTTTTTTAAAGAGGTTATTTTACTTTTTATTCAAAATCTTTATCATATTATAAATTTGATTTTGAAATTAAACTTTTTCATCTCACAACATTTTATCTGTCGTAGAGGGATCTTTTGCAAGTTGTTGAATCCACCTCATAATTTTCTTAATTAAGTAGTTTATTTTTGTTAATAGAATGGGTTTACTTTAGTTTTCTTAAAATTACAGAAAGGAATCATATTTGTTTAAAAGAAAAAAAAAAAAAGCCAATGATGACAAATTTAGAAAGATATATAAAGTGTATCAAAAATCAAAAGATACGTAATGGTGCCAAATTTAGAAAGATACACAAAGTGTATATTAAAAATCAAAAGGTGCACAAAGTGCGCCAAAGAATTGAAAAAAGGCATAAAATGAGCCCACAAAAAGTAAGCTTACCTTTTTTGTATTTTTTAAATCTTAAGAAAATTGTTTTATCTATTGATATTTTTGATACTTGAGTTTAAAAATCATGATTCTTGATTCACTAATTTTTGTATTAATCCTCTATTAGATATATTTTATGAAAGGATTTTTGAAAACATTAGTGTTTCCTTTTCTAATTTATTCATTCATTTACATATTGGCTTAAAAAGTTCTTGAGTCTTTAAAAGAACTTGAGATTGGATTAACAATTTCTAAATTTCTAACATTTCTGAGTTATGCATTATCAATACATTCCTTACTAAGTTTTTGAATAAAATTAAGAGGTAACTTTCTCATTTCGAGAATATTTAATTATTAAAAAAAATGCCTTCTCTCGATCGGGGATTGTTTGATATTTTATTAATCGATTTTTGCTATTTTGGTTTTATGTAGTGCTCCTCTTTTTAATAATGTAAGAGGCGAGGGGGGGGGGGGGAACGTACTATTGTTTTTGTGTATCTATTTTAGTTTAACTTTCACTAGTATTTATTTTATTTTCAAAAAATAATAAAAATTAAAAAAGAAAGAAATTCTATTTTTTTCCCTATTTTTAAATTTTTTATTTTAGTGAGGGAGAGTTTACGTGAAAATATTTTTAGTTGGGAATTTCACCAGAAAGTTTTGCCATCAGAAAAAAGGGGGAGATTTTTATGACTCGAGCTCATGTGTTTTATATTTTTGATGATAACAAACATCTTTATATCTAATAGTATTTTTCATTCTATATTTGTTTATGTGTATACTAACATTTCAGGAAAACCATGCAACATGAAACAATGAATAAAAGCTTAAGATTGAGTTGTGATACGTCGTAAAAAATTTATCTTAATCGGGCGTGAATTTTGATGAAAATATAATTTGAAAATTCAAAAATTAATTTGGAGACCATTCGAACTCCGATTTCAGCAAACTTATAGTCGAATAGGCATCTCAGAAATACGAACTCAACGACACCAAATTCAACTCAATCTGAGCCCAAATGGGTCAAATCAAGGACCCGAAGCACTATTGGAAAGTTCAAACCACAAATTGGATTAACAAACGGTTTCCAAACATAACAAGCTTATATTCGAATTGAGCGGCTCGACGAGACAAATCCAAAGAGCCCAAGATCGCTGAATTCTGACATCACTAAGATCTTCAAATGTCTAAAGAATGGTGCATGATCAGAGGATTCAATATCGGCCTTTCATCCGACCACTCCCCATTTACCCTTGATCTCTCACCTATTTACGTGCCATGCCACTCCATAAATCTATAAATAGAGCTCCCTCTCCTCTTAAGAGAGAGACTCCCCGAAGCCTAAGGAAAAAAAGAGAGAGATCGGAGATCACACTTGCTTCCTTGCCTCCTTGACCACCGCCGGAGTTCCACCGGACCACCACTTGAGGCCCTCACCTCCGCCGGACCACTGCCTGACGTCGTTGCTCCGTTGAACCACCACTTAGGTCCCTCACCTCCGCTGGACCACCGCCTAACGCCATTGCTCCGTCGGACCACAACTTGAGGCCCTCACCTCCACCAGACCACCGCCTGACACCGTTACTCCATTGGACCACCACTTGAGGCCCTCACCTCCGCCAGACCGCCGCCTAACGCCGTTGCTCTGCCAGACCACTGCCTAATGCCATTGCTTTGCTAGACCACCACTTGAGGCCCTCACCTTCGTCGGACCACCTCCTAACACCGTTTCTCCACCGGACCACTACTTGAGGCCCTCAACTCCGTCGGACCACCGTCTAGCGCTATTGCTTCGTCGGACCACCACTTAAAGCCCTGTGCTCCACCAAGCTACCACATGAGTCCCGAACTTTCACCAAACCACCACCTAATGCCCAGACTTCTTCCAGGCCACCACTTAAAGCCGAGAGTTCTCCTGAAGTACCGCCTTCTTATTATGGTATTTTAAACTCTGGTCTCCTGCCAACTAAGGTCCTCCCGACCTCCATCGCCTACTATAGTCACTCTAACCTCCATCATCAAACAACAATCTTTTATACCCCCAATCTCCTGCTAATAATAATAATTCAGACTCCTATCTCCTGTCGATTATAGTCCTCTCGACCTCCATCGCCTACTATAGTCACTTCGACCTCCATCACCAGACAACGATCTTTTAGACCCCAGTCTCCTTCCAACAACGGTCTTTCAGACTCCTATCTCCTGCTGACTACGGTCTTCCCAACCTCCATTGCCTATTACAGTCCTCCCGACCTTCGTCGCCTACTATGGTCACTTTGACCTCTATTACCAGACAACAATCTTTCAGACCCCGGTCTCCTACCGACTACGGTCCTTTCGACCTCTGTCACCTACTATGGTCCTTCCGACCTCCATCAACAGACAAAGATCTTTCTAACCCTGGTCTCCTACCAACTAAGGTCTTCCGGACTCCGGACTCCTGCCGACTACGGTCCTTCCGACCTCCATCACCTACTACGGTCGTTCTGACCTACATCGTCAAATAATAGTCTTTTTGACCTCTATCTCCTGCAGACTATGGTCCTTCCAAATTCCGTCACCTCCAATGGTGTCTTTCCGACCAAATAAATATGTCTATGTTGATTATTGTAACTCCCACCATGTAATGCGCTCTAGATGATGTATATTTGTATATCAAGCCAAGCCTTCTCCCAAGGAAGGGCCTCATTTGTAATCGACAACTAGTTTTAGTGAATTTTTTATTCAAACTTGGCCAGGCCCCATGGGTTTTCTCCCTTTAAGGAGTTTCCACATAAAAACTCTAGTGTCTCTTATGAATGTTACACTCTCTCACTTATATGATTGTGTGCTGGATCTTCGTATAATGCTAAGATGTTAAAAATATATTTTTTCTCTACAACCGCGAATACTCCAGGACGCAACAAGTTGAATAAGGTTATATTGTAAAGGGTCTATAATATTTATTGATGTAATTTTGATTTATTGAGTCAAGTTCTATAAGAGAGTATGCTTGCTTGGTGACCATACACACATACACTCAGGGGAGTGAGATCTAATCAAAATTAGAAGTTCAAGTTTTGAACTAATCGTATTGGACAATTTTAGATCATCTAGGATGATCCTTTATGATGTTGGAAAATAGTCGCTAATGATAATTTAGGCAAGGATTTAAGATTAAATTTTTTTTCTAATCATCCCGGATGATCTAGATCATTCTAGACGATTAATATAAATCATGCCTAAATGGATCATGTGATTAGGAGATTAATTATGAATAAAATTTTCAATTAGATCATCTTGGACAATCTGTATATTATACCAGACAATATTTGTTGACATACTTGATTTTTCTAAATCGTCCAAGATGGAATATCATAATTTTTGTTCAAATCATCTAGGACGATCCATAATATCATCCTAGACAATAAGTATATAAAATTTTGATCATATCACCTAGGTGATCATCCTGGACTATCAGGTAAAGTTCTACATATCGTACGAGACGATCCTATGATCATTCTAGATGATTATTTTGCTTCGGAATTGAGTTTTTTTGGATTTTATGAAGCCCTATGTTTAAGCACATCATACGGGACAATCCTGTGATTGTCCTGGATGATTTTTTTTCTACTAAGATTAATTTTTAGGGGTTTTTTTCAAAGCTCTTTATTTAAGCTTTGTCAAGTCACTTGGTAAGTGTCTTTAGCAGGCATTGAAGCTTCGTTCTTCTAGAAAAAACTTGAAGAGAGAACTTGAAAGGAAGAGAAAGGAAAGGATAGAGTTTGAGAGAGGGAAAAGATCCTTGGAGGGAATTTCAAGGGAGTATGGACGGGGTTTTCACACGATTGCTCCGATAAGCTTGTACCATAGTACCATCGGATTCAAGGTTTATCTTGAGGGAACTTTTGGAAAGAAGAAGATCTCTTTAGTGTCAAAGGACCCTGCTACTCTATCGTACTGGGGAAAGTGGAAGTGATTTTATAAAGGCTTCTCCGCCTAGTTGTGGGGGCTAAAGGAGAGTCACTAAAGGTTTAGTGCAATACTCGGAGGGTGCCTCCAAGGAGTGGAAGTAGGTCAAATTGGACTGAACCACTATAAATCTGTTGTGTTCCTTCCTTTATTATTTTTGTACTTTATTATTTAATGTACTTTATTTTAATTATGATTAAACTACTTGGGTAAAAATATCTGATTAATCTTTTTACTATTGATTTAATTTATTTTTGCAGCAAGATATAAAACTTTTTTTCTTTTAGTTAAAAAAGTTTTTAATATCCAATTCACCTTCCAACTAGTTAGCCTCAGGACTAGTTCATAAGAGTTTAACATCTCTAATGAACTTTCAAGATTGATTTATGCAAGAAGCTAAAGGAGAAGAACATATCATTGAAAGTGGATCACTTGAAGAGTGATCAGTCTCAGCCTAAGGATGAAGATGATATTGCCTTGATGACAAAGCAATTCAGGAGTTTTCTTAATAGAAAGTAAAGAAGACATCAGTAGTGGAATAAAAGTAAGTTTCATAAAAATCATAAGGCTTTAATGACGTAATTTGCTGTGAATAAAGGAAGCCTACACATATCAAATAAATAAGAAAAAAAACTCCTTTAAGATAATTTGTGTTTGAATAATGTTGTGTTCAAATTATACCTAAGCTTAATGACTTCTAATGTTTTCTAATAATAAGAAAACAAATAAGAAAACTCCTTTAAGGAGTTTTCCAACACAGATCAAATTATCTTGTTAATGACTTATGATGTTTTCTAATAATAAGAAAACTCCTTTAAGATAATTTGATCTAAAATCTGATGAAGGAAATTTTCATGGATACTCCAGTGTTGGAAAATTTTATAGAGTTTTTAACAAAAGAACTTTGGTAGTTGAGGAGACCATACATGTTGAGTTTGATGAATATGACATTTTGGAAGAGCAAAGACTGAAAGAGGATCATATTAAAAATATCTCCTAAGGAATTGATAAGATAAATATGAAAGAAAATGTCATGAAAAAAGAAAACCCTTTGCCTAGAGAATAAAAATTTTCTACGAATCACCCTGAGGAATTGATTTTAGGTAAACTTAATGAGCGTGTTAGGACTATGCACGGATTTAGCAAAGAAGTGAATCATTCTACCTTTATATCGATGGTTGAACCCACTAATATAAATCAAGCACTTTTGGATAAATTTTAGATTTTGGTCATACAGGAAGAATTAAATCAATTTGTTAGACATGATGTTTGAGAATTGATTGAAAGGCCTAATGATCAAAGTGTTATTGGAACTAAGTGGGTGTTCAAAAATAAAAATGAATGATTCAGTAGTTGTGATTAAAAATAAGACAAGATTGGTGGCTAAGAGGTGTAATCAAATAATAGAGATTAATTTTGAAGAGACTTTTGCCCCTATAGCCAGACTTGAAAGAAATTAGGGTTTTATAGACTTTGCCTATTTTAAAGGTTTTTAAAATTATATTAAATGAATATTAAGAGTGCTTTTTTGAATGGGGTGATATAAAAGGATATTTATATTGAGCAACATCCAGAATTTGAAAATGAAAAATTGCTTAATCATGTGTTTAAATTGAAATGGCATTGTGTGGACTGAAAAATATACTTAAGGCTTGGTATGAGAGGTTTAAGTACTTTCTTACTAGAGAGATTATTTGTTAAAGGAAGTGTGGACACCACTATCTTTTTAAAAGAATAGGAGATGGCATACTCATTGTTCAAATAAATGTTGATGATATCTTATTTGGATCTACATTTAAGAACTTTGTGATGAATTTCAAAAATAATAAGAAGTGAATTTGAGATGAGTTTAATGGGAGATTTGAGTTATTTTCTTAGTTTTTAGCATAAAGCAAAATGAGAGAGAAAACATTTTTTTAATCAGTTAAAGTATATTAATGACATTCTCAAAAAATATGAAATAAATAATACTAAACTAATGACTACAGTAATGAGTTCCTCATTTCAATTAGATAAGGACCTTAATGGAAAATCTTTTGATCGAAAGAAATTTAGAGGAATAATTGAATCTTGCTTTACTTGATTGTCAGCATACCAAAAATCTTGTTCAGTGTTTATTAATGTGCTATATTTCAATCTGATCTAAATGAATCACATTTGAAGCAATTAAAAGAATTCTGAAATATCTTGTCGGAACTCAAAGCCTAGGGATTTGGTATCCTAAGAACAACTCTTTGTTTAAAATAGTTGGATATTCTTATTTAAATTTTTTAAGATGTAGGGTTGATCAGAAAAGTACATATGGAACTTATCAATTCATAAGAAATGTTTAATTTCTTAATCTAGTAGGAAAAAGAATTTAGTAGCCATATCTACTATTGAAGTAGAATACATTTTCTTAGGTAGTTGTGTGGCACAAGTTCTTTAATTGAAATAATAATTGATTGATTTAGCATTTTTTATTAGCACAATTCCATTTGTTTTATGATAATGCTAGTGCCATTTGCATTTCAAAGAATCCTTATCAACATTCTAAAACCAAGCATATACGCATAAGACATCACTTCATTAGAGATCATATAGCTAAGGAAAATTAAATTGCGTCATGTTGCTATAGAAAATCAACTTGCAGATATTTATATAAAACCACTAGCCTTTGACAAATTTAGCACCTTAAGAATTAGGTAAGTGTGATTCATCTTAATGCTTAAATTAAAAAATTCTACAAACTTGATTTATTGTGAATATGTGTTTGTTTTGTTTGTTTTTTGTTTATTTATTTTATTCTTTTTTGTGTGTTTAGTTTTGTATTTTTTTATTTTGTTTTCATTTTTTACTAAAAGCATATCATTTAATGTAAGGCGATTAGTTTTTAGAAGATTTTCAGATTGTCATGTCTTATTTTTTAAGGGTTCTTTTCATATTGTATGAAATTTTTTTTCATTTATGTATGAATTTTGTAGCTTGTATATGATTGGTTTTTGAGTTGAGCACACGAAACTTAGTTTTTTCATAAGATTCATACTGTATGATGACACCATCATATTGTATGATATATATAGTTTCATTTATACTAGCTGGGACAGTTTTACAGTTAGTGTCAGTAATTGATTGCATATTATACGTATAATAGATCATTTTTCTTTAAAATAGAAGGGTTCTTTTAGATTCATTTTTTCATCACTTTCTTTTTCGTTCCAAATCTTCTCTAGAGCCCACACCTTAGGATTGGCCAGTAAAAGCAAATGACCCCAGCTCTATAAGGATATCGTCATCTAGAATAGGTAGGGATGATAACTTCTTATCCAAAGAAAATGAGGATGCTTTCTTTAGGTATTCTACTATTAAAATTACCCCTTCCCAACTTCTCATTTAGGGTGATATCCATTTCTCTATCATGCCCTTATTTCTTCAAACTTAGTTGTCATTTACTTGACTCTTATTTATGCCAACCATAACGAAACCTTCCAAATGTTTTTGGGCAACATGAAAGTTAATCAAGATCGCACCAAAATTACTTCCTATGTCTTTTAAGAAGCATGTAAAATCACAAAGGAAGATCTAGGCAACATTCTTCATTTAAGAACCCAAGGGAATAGGGAACATACTTTAACCTCTAGAGTTGATTTTGAAAGGGGTCTAAAATTAATAAAACTCTTAGAGGTGTCACCCAAGTGAGTCATTTGCCTCGTTTCTACACTCAGAATTTTTAAATTCCTAAGTCATCCAGTATGTTTTGAGAACTTTTATCATTATGATGATCGAATTAAACATGGCTCCTCTTTTATCCATAGTCACTTACTTGATAATGACTGAAAAATCATTTGATGAAACCCAATTGATCATGGATTATTTTTACAATCTTTATGAAATTGGACTTCCTCATCATAAAAGGAGGAAAAAAGTGGTTTTATGACATCTGGTTACATGTATCCTAGATAAGAAGTATAATCTTATTCATCTTGAACCTCCCATTAAATTCCATGCATACTTTATTGATGCCTCTTTTTTGAGCACTTTTTGGGAGGGATCAATGTTATGAGAGTGATAATTTAGATGAAGAAGGGATAGCTCCTACTCCAGAACTTGCACCTGCTCCTAGACCTGATCAAAATTTCTACCAAGAGATGGTTCAGCACTTTGATAGATTTGAAACCTATTTTGATCAATGCTTTGATCAAATTGAGAATTGCCTTAATCAGTAGCATGCAAGTTATCAGGAAGACATGGGCTGGATTCGAAGGTAATTTGACTCGATAAACACCAATATAGCTATAATGAAAAGTTACTTTTTCTATATTCAACCAACCACCACCTCTAGATTAGGAACCCTCTGACTACTAGATGTACTACTTGTCAGTATTTTCTTATTAGTTTTTGTGTTTTCTATTTTGATGTTTTTTCTATGAGTTTTAGTATTTTCATATATTGTTTTGAATCTTTGTGATGATGTTAGCTGAATGTTGTTATGTTGAGTAATATGAAATGAGACATATGTTTGTATGTGCTCCTTGATATCAATGAAATAGAGAAATATTTTTGTTCACTTTGCATTGAATTTCATTTCTTGAAATATTTATGTTTTTAAAGAAAAAATCTTTTATAGTTTGATCATTGGAATGAATTCTTAATTACTTTACTCTATAAAATTAATTTTCTACCAAAATTTAATCATTCAAAAGTTTAAATTAAATTTATGACTGAATGTAGATAAGGAGATTAATTTCATATTCTTATAGATAAACATATCTAAACTATAATTGTTGCATGATTGATGTCTTATTATTTTTTATTTTCTTTTTTGAATATGTTTATTTTTGTTATTGGTGAAATTTGAATTTAAAATATACTGATATTGGAAAGACCCAAAAAGTTAAAAAAAAAAAAAGGAAAATGCACAAAATGTGCAAAAATAAAAAAACAAGTGCAATAGTTTGCAAAGTGAAAAGAAGTTATAAAATTAACCCAAATAGAAAATACGCACAAAGTGTGCCATAAAATATTTGAAAAAATGTGCAATGTTGCCAATTAAAAGCATTTTTTATTATTTCTATCCTTTATCATTTACTCTCTAATCCAAATCCATCTAATTGGCAATCATATTCAATATTGAATTTAAATTTAACTAATCTTTATTTCATCATTTTTACAATAATCATTTTTATTTATTTTGTCTAGCATTAAAAATAAACTAAGTTGACTTTTTTCTTTCTTAGTTGTTCTTTGATTTAAAATTTTAAATTTTTTTTAGTATTACGAAGTTAATACTGTATTTACAATTATTTTAAAATCATTTTTCTTCTTCAACTCTTTTGGTTTGTCTATAGAAACCTTTCATTTCAAGATATACTTCCTTTTTTGTTATTGTCAAAAGGGAGAGTCATGATATTGTTTAATAATTGATGTATGTGTGTTATTTGTATCTATATATTATATTATGGCTGTGTGTAATGTGATGTGTGTAATATGATGTGTGTATATTTTGAATGGTTGAATGTTCGTGTTTGTGTTTTTGTTCGAGTTGTTTGATTTCAGTAGCTGTTTTTGTTATTTCCTTTTTAGGGTTTAGGATTTTGTTTTTTGAACTTTATGGAACCCCTTATTTTTAAATAGGTCATTCATTTAGGAGGAGCTAAGGAGAAAAAATATTTTAAATGTTAACTCAAACAATAATTATTTTGCCATCATAAAAAAGGGGGAGATTATTGCAACTTAGTTTTCATAACTATGTTTTCATATCATGTGTGTTTTTGATGGTTCCAAAATATTATTTTATTGATTACTATTTTCTATTAACATATATTAGAAATATTACTTTTGTTGTTTGTGTGTACTAATATTCCAAGAAAATTATATTCCAGATTATTGAAGACATTAAGATAGATTATATCAGAGTTTCTTGTAATGAAGTCTGTAATTTTTATATTTTTCTTGAGTCTGAGATAGTGTGATTGTAATTGTGTAACTGTGCATAAACACACCAGGGGAGTTTAAAAATTAGTATTTTTTTTTAAAACTAATCATACTGTATAAATTTTTGGGATGTACGGGATGATTTGACCTGAGCATTTCTCTAGAAAGCAGCTAATTGAATCATGCATGAAACTTTTTAAGTACTATTCATACTATACGATGTTACATTCATACAGATGATGTTCATAGTACAAAATTAGTCTGCATCATTTCGTTTATATACGAACAGGTGAATTTTTTGAACTGTTCGTGTTGTACAAAACTTAGGTTTGTAAAAATAACTTCTAGAGTATGAAATTGGTGTGTATCATTTCGTCCATATAAATAGTTGAATTTTTTTGATCTGTTCATACTATACGATCATGGGCTCATACAAACATTTTTAAAGAGTACAAAATGATCATATTGTATGATTTCAGATCATACTATAATATGATTTCAGATCATATTATATGATTTCAGATCATAACTGGTCGATTTTAGATTGTATAGGATGATTTGTCAAGGTTTTCTCTCCACAAGCAGTTAAATGAACCATGTGAAGAAAATTTTTCTAAGTCCTATTTGTATTATACAAATTCATCTTCATACAGATGATGTCTAGAGGAGTTTGAAATAGATATGTACAAGTTCGTCCCAATGATTAGTAAATTTTTTTTGAACTGATTGTATTGTATGAAGTACTTTTCGTACAGATCTGAACCTGATCATACTGTATGAAGCACCCTTTGTATAGATAATATAATAGAGTACAAAAAGATTGGGTCTCTTTTTTATCCCAACAAACACCAAATTGTTTGAGCTATTCCTACAACTATACAAAACACATGTTTATATAGATGACATCCATAGTATAAAATTGTGGGGTATGTTTTTTGGCCTGACGAACCATGAAATTTTTCTTCTGAACAATTTATTTAGTATGATATAAATAGTTTCATGCTATATAATCAGTGTATACAAAAAATGGCTTGTACAGGATTACACGAGCAAATTTTTGAACTTTTTGTACGTACGATCGTCAATCATACTATACGATCATGGACGATCAAAATTGAAAATTTCAAATTTTTTGATTGGTTTTTTTTTGTCTCTAGCTATATAAAGTCCTTAGAAACTAATTTGTTCTATCTTGTCTTTGTATTTTATTTGAGAATAAGTGAAAGTAAGTTTTGGGAGAGTGTTTGTGAGAGAGTTCTTGCAAGTGAGAGTGTGAAGGGATCACAATATCACTCAAAGGTTAAGAATCTCCTTTTATGTTCTCAATTCTCTTTCATGCTTCTTTCAGGTTTGTTCGAGAGAAAGATATTTGGAGAAGATCTGGCTCTCTGCCAATACTATGAGAGTGTGAAAGGATACTGGTTCTCTTCTGACACTTGGAGGGTATGAAAGGATGAAAGTTCTCTGCCGACACCAGGATGCCAGTTCTCTCTCACTGACATCAGAATGGTATGAAAGGATGATGGTGCCTCTCTATCGATACTTGGAGGGTGTGAAAGGATGATGGTACTCTACTAACACTTGGAGGGTGTGATAGGACCATAGTACTACAAAAATTTGAAGGGTATGAAAAAATGATGGTACTACTTCTCTGCAAAACACCGAGGATTAGTGGAAGAAAGGGTAATTATAAAGGCTTCTCCGCTCCGCCTAATGTGGGGAACAAAAGGAGAGTCACTTTGGTAATAGTACAATACCTGAAAAGGAGTTTTCAGAAGGGGGATGGTAGGTCTAATTAGATCAAAACACTATAAATTTTTTGTGTTCTTTATATTTTCATAATTTTATTTTTTTTTGCACATTTTTTTATTTAAGTGGTTGAAATGTTTTATTTTTTTAAAAAAATTAATAATTATGCAAAATAATTTAAATTATTAATTTTAATTAAGAGGAAAATTTTTAATTACCAAATTCAGCACCTCTCTAAATTAGCATTGGTATAATTATTTTTAGGTCTAACAACCTATACAGACTTTTAAGTTATATCAGAGCTTTGCTTCAAAAAATTAATTGTTTATAAAAACTTTTTTAAAATGATAATGGTTTTTGAAACATATAATACACTTAAAGGATATTCGATCACTAGACCCCCCATTATTTGATAATATCCCTTATGATTTTTAGAAAAACACGAATATATATATTTTTCTTCAATCGCTTGACTATCGCATGTGGATTTTAGTACATGAAGGATACACTAGGACAACTAGACTTGTAGATGACATTAAAACTGAAACACCATTTGCTGATTGGACTATAGAAGAATGAAAATTAACTCAATTAAATATAAAATGTTGAAATAGTTTTCTTCTGTGCACTTAAAATCTAAAGACATACATGTGTGTTTTCTATCTGTAAAAGTGGTAAGGAAATTTGTGATAGACTTTTGTATCACATATGAAGGGACTAAACGAAGAAACAATCTAAATTAAATATTTTTTTTTACATAATTATGAATTAGTTTGCATGAAAACAAATGAATTGATCATTAACATATAACACATCTCACTCAAATAGTCACCTCATTGCATGCTTTTAGGTAGGGAATTAATGAATATAGAAATGATTAAAATACTTCATTGTTTGCCTACTACTTATGAATGCCAAAAAAACTACTATTATAGAGTCTAAAGATTTAAACTATTTATTCCATTGATAATCTAGTTTGGATCACTAATTGTTATGAGCAAGGAGTAAACTCAATGATAAATTGATGTAGGTGAGAAGCGAAAGGAAAAGAAATATAAATTTGAAAGTGGATGATGTTGCAAAAACCTATTTTCATGTCTTATGTTTTTGATGATTGACAAACACTTTTTCTCTTTGGACTACTTGTTGCTTCTAACTTTTCAGGAATCGAAGATCGGACGATCAAGAAGAAGCCAAGTTCAGGATTGCGTAGGTTTAGGGTTAAGTCAGTATGTAAATTTTATTTTTTCACCTTTTGAGTCTACTTGTAATGATCAAAAAGACTGATGCTAAGTAACCCTTCACACACACACACCTGAGAGACTTAGAAATTTCTATTTTTTACCCCACATCGGCCAGGCGATTTTCATATCGTCCTGGACGATCGGCTTAAAACAGAAAGTCTAATTAAGGATTCTTAATTAAGGCAGCCGACATTAACCTATCGGCCTGGACGATACGTGTATCGTCCAGGACGATAAGCTCAAAAATAGAAAGAGATAGCCGCCTTAGACAGTTTTAGGCATACTGTATTTTAAATTATCGGCCAGGACGTTTCCCGGATCGGCCTGGACGAAATTACCAAATTATGCCTTAATTGATCAGGAAATCAAGGAGTAATTAAGGATGATTGATACGATCAGATCGGCCAGGACGATCGTGAGATCGGCCTGGATGAGCAAGCCAAAATTTCAATCGGCCAGGACTGTTCCCAGGGCTGTGCTCAGGACGATTTACCTCTGATTTGAACTAATCGCCCAGGACGATCGTGAGATCGGCCTGGACGATAAAGCCAAATTTCAATCGTCCTGGACTGTTCCCAAGGCTGTGCTCTGGGCCGATCTTCCTTGAATTATACTAATCGGCCAGGCCGATGTCCATATCGGCCTGGACGATAAAGTCGGCTACTTGCAATTAATGAGCTCCTCTTGAGCTCTTCTATTTAAAAGAGCTCTTCTTCAATGTTTTTAAAAAAACCTTTTGGCTGCTGCCTTGACCTGAGAAGACCTTGAGGAGAGAAAGAGAGAGAGGGAGAGAGAGAGGATCTTGTGAGGGGGAGCTTGTGAGGGGATTCACAAGGGTTGCTCAAGGATCGCTCTGCTTGTCTTTCATCTGGAGTTTCTCGTCCGTGGAAGGGTCGGTAGAGGTAAGGAGTTTTGCTTTTGGTTGTGTTTCTCTGCCAGCTTCAGGAGGAAGCAAAAGGAGGTGGGTTCTCTGCCTTGCCGGGGTGGCAAAAAGGAGTTTATGTGAGGGCTTCTCCGCCTAGACTGTGGGGGCTAAAGGAGAGTCACGTTTTGTAGTGCAATACTTGGAGGGTGCCCTTCCAAGGAGTGGACGTAGGTCGAGTCGACCGAACCACTATAAATTTATGTGTTCTTTTTCTTGCTTCCGCACTTTTTTAATTCCGCATTATTTTTTGTGGTGTGATTTGGTTTGTGATTTTCTTTCTTTGTCTTAAGAATTTTTTAAATACCAATTCACCCCCCCCCCCCCTCTTGGTTAGCTTGGGACTAAGTTCATAGGGCTTAACATCCTGAACGAACTTTTTTTTAGTGGTTTTTTTTTTTTTACTCAGAGCCGGATCAGAGCGGGATTCGAAAAATTAAGTTTGAAAACTTTTTGAATTTGATCCATGGCTAACATTGGAAATAGCGCAACACTACGGAAGGGTATACGATTACCCGACCCTCCTCCCTCATTTCGAGTAACCTACCTTTTTGATATTTTTGAGAAAATTAGGTTTTGCTGATATCTGTCAACATTTTTACAATCTAAACTGATATATCGCATGTGGATTGCTTATTATTCAAGAAGGTTATTCTCCACATTCTCAGTGAAATTAATGGTGTTAAAACTGAAGTTTGCTTTACTGAATGGACCTTTCGATGAACGTGATTTGGCTCAGTTAAATGCAAAAATGTTTGAAACTTGTTTTTTCTGTGCTTTGAAATCCTGAAGATTACAATGCGAGTGTTATCTAACTTGGCAAAACTGGGTATAAAGAAATTTGGGAAATAAATTATGCATCCACCTATGAAGGTACTTAATATAGTTAAGCAATCACCGTTTGAACTTTATACGAATTGGCCCACTTCTTCTTCTTTACTGGTGACGTGTAATGGCGTTCTTGTCGGCATATTTTCTTCTTGATGAAAGCTACTACTCCTGCTTTTATGAAAGCTTCTTTGTTTCTGCAATCACCTGCTTTCTAATTCTCCAATATCAATTCTCCTTGGAGCTTGTTTGACGGGATGCTTGACTGTGCTAGCAATCAGGCTTGATTTGCTTAATCTAATGTGAATGTCACTTCAGTGGGATAAGCCGGGGGCAATCTCCCAGTATATGTCACGGCCCAAAGCAAAGTCAACTGGGAATTCTATTAGGAGCTCTTGTACTCTCTATTTGTGCTTTGGAGTATGATGAGGAGAGCTCTATTTTATGAAAGGTTTGGGCCCAGCAGGCGAGGGCAGGGTCTTCACTCAGTTTCCCAAGTTGACTTCTTTTATCCCCCCCCCCCCCGTGCCTTACGAGAATTATTCTCCTGGGGATGGCGCAGGATACAGGATCATCTTTTTGATGTATTCAATGCTGTATCTATCATTGCAACTCACATATGGGAATGGGATCATCCCAGAAATTCCAGGTTTAGCACTTTTTAACGCATGAGTCACTCTTTTGAGTTCACAAATTATTGCGATAATATTCCATAGCTTCAAGTTAGGGGTTAAATAAATGTAATTTTCGTATCTCTAAATCATTTACCAAAATTTTTTTTAGAGCAACGGTGTCTGATTTCGGCCGGCCGTAGTTATTTTATAAAGTTAGTTGTGATAGTGATGTAGAGGAAAACACGTTTGATGCTATAAATTGTTAGAAAGAAGTTTCCCACCACAATGAATTGTTTAAACAATTGTAAAACAAGAAGCAAGCAAGTAACAACCTAACTGAAATTATGATTCTTATCTAAAAATCAAAGCAGACAAAAAATTGTTCCAAATCGAACCCTAATTAATGACTCAAATTTTTTTCAGGACTCGCGATGTTATATAAAATATTTTCCAAAAATTGTCATTTTAGGGGGGGGCATATGAAAAACTCAACTAACTAGAGAGCTTTTTAAGAAATTATCAAAATAAGATGTTTCAATGGTATTTTTTTACGATAAATTTAAAATTTCCATGCTGGTTCAATTTATTTTTATTAGAAATTTACAAGAGTAATTATACCTTTGCAAATGAATGATAGCATTTCACATCGATAAAATTAGCTGTTATTTAATTTATGTGATATCATAAAATAAATGAGGATCAAATATATGAAAAAAAAAAAGGGCCAATATCATTATTTTTCATATTATCTTTTATAAAAACTATGTTTAAAACATCCTTTTGCAGAAATTATTTTTTTGAAACTGTTGCAGAATTTCCAAAATCAGCACGAAAAGGTTTTTTATTCACTAATTTTAATATAATTATTTGATTTGAAATATTTTTTTTTACCACCTCAGGCAACTATTGCTCCCTCCTGTGAAAGGCAAAAATGTTCAAGGGCCTCTGTCTCTGCTACAAGTGTGGTGATGAGCACCTTTCTTTAGTGTTTGCTGTCTCGGGTTATTGGGCATTCGGCAATCAAGCAAGAAGCAACATTCTCTTCAATTTCACCGCTGGTGGACGCACCCTAATTCCATAAATGGTTCATTGTTATGACCAATATATTCACAATTGTTCAAATTTTAATTTTTGCAGTCACCATCGTAAGCAAGCATACACATTACTAATTATATATATAGCTTATAATATATATATATATATATATATATATATAACTAATAATAATATATATATTATATTATGATATATCTATATATATATATAATATATTATATATTTAATTTAATAAATATATATATATCCAAAACTAAAAATATATCAAAATACATAATAATAATATTGTTTTTTTAACGCTATTTAGATAGAGGGATTTTTCATACATATCATAATTTTTTTATAATATTTATATATTTAAGAAATAAAATGATTTATATTATATATAACATTCTAATCTCTAACTCACATAAAAAATTATCACTAGATGTTAGATTAGCTTAACTAAAGTCAAATGGCTTAGTTCTAATGCCATTTAGCTTTCGTTTGGGACAATTTTCTTACAGTTTTTTAAAAGCATCTTTTTAGTACAAAAATTTTAAATTTTTTGTACTAAAAAATTATTTTAAGAAACAGTAAGAAAGTTAAACAAGCTTTGTGATGTAAATGGTTTTCACTCAAATTAAGAGGAATTAGCTTTACACTTAAAATAAACTACTTCAATTTATATTACATTTACTATACTGTACTTTGTCTAATTTTATATTCTAATCAAAACACAAAAAATTTGTAAAACTCTTGCATTTGAAATACTATATACCCAAAAGTAATCCAACCAAATTACCCCTTAGAAGCAAAAAGAAAAACCGTCCCTAACGAAGCCTTAAGGCACTACAGTGTTTTATAATTATATATGTAAATAAATAAGAAATTTTATTGTATGAATGTAAATCCTTCTATTTTAATATCAGGTCGTTTACATTAAATATCTTTTAACTCTAACATATTTTGCATTAAAATATCTAGACATAAATATTTTTTAATAAAATTTAAAAATTTAACGTTTTAAGAAACAAATACTGAACGCATGCAGGTCTACCTACAAACCAACAAATGAAGTGCTCGAGGGATTATTCGCCGACCCAAAGAAAGAACAATACTCCGCTCGTAATGTGGTTCCAAGGATGATTTTTCGTTCAATTGTTGTTGCGGTGGGCACCATCATCGCCGCCATGCTTCCTTTTTTGGAGATATTATTTGCTGTCGTTGGAGCATTCGGGTTCTTGCCACTGGATTTTGTGGTGCCCTCTGTGATGTATAACATAACATTCCGGCCATCGACGAGGGATTTTGTCTTCTGGATAAACACAATGATTGCTACAGTCTCATCTATTTTGACGGTCTTAGGGTTGCATTGCTACTGTGAGGCAGCTAACTATGGATGCCAAAAACATATAAGTTATTTGCTAATTTGTAAACTATGGATTCCTACTTCTTGGAGAAGTGGATGGCTAACATCTAAATTTTTGCGTAACATTTAAATATTAAATTAATATGTAAGACAAGAAAAAAGGCTATGTATTTCAATGCAAATGTACTTGTGATTTTTCTCATAGCTTATATGTTGAAATGATTTTTCTCATATTTCTATTTTGCATGGATGTTAAATTTTCAGATGAGTAAAATATTATTTAATTTTTTAGGTGATGTTACATATGTAGTAAAACCAAACCATTTAGATTGTAACATAAAAAAGACATACTTCTTATATATTGAGATTTGAGATAAAAATTTTTTACTATTATCTATATTTTTCATGGCAGCTTTTATTAATAATTATTCTTTTGAAGTTGGCATACTTATTGTATGTTCATATATATGTTCATAGGTAACTCGTAGGAATCAAATAAGTTCACCACTAAGGCGCTCGATCAAGAGGCGTGCTCATTCAATATGAGTCACGCCATGAGGAGCACTTACTAAAACACGATCAGGGAATAGCAAGTATTTCACCTGAATGAAACTTGCATTATAGAAGCTCATTACCACAAAACTCAATCAATGATGTATATATTCTGAGTGAATTTGATAAGAAAAACTTGTCTCAAAGCACTTTCACTTGAAGAGACATTTGTCAAAGGAGAGTGCTCTCCATAGCTATGGCCTGCCTTCTTCCATGGATATCCCCGTCCAAGCTACAAGAGCCACAAACTTAAATGGCCTATAATTATAGCTTCATCAACTATGTTCATCCCCAATGCAAGCTACACCTGCCTGGAAGACTCATCGCTCACCTGAAGGGACTTTCTACTTATTTGAGAAGTTCACCTTCATGGAGAAAGATGCTCATCCCAGAGGACTTGTTCAAGGCACTCACCTTAGAAGACTTACCCAAGGCGCTCGCCCCCTGAGGTCTCACCCACCTAGATAGGACAATTGTTAGAGATGATTATGATGTATTAGAGGCAGATTACTACGAGTGTATATCTTGGCCTTGTTTATGTGTCGGTATAAGATTTTTTTCATAAAAAACCCTTCATGCATTATTTTCTATTTTCTTGTTATAAACTTTTCTATCTCCTAAATTTAGGGTTAAGAGGTATATTTTAAACTTCATGTCATTTTTAATATTCATAGATATTATTTAGTTTCTTATTTTTTGTATGTACTCACTAATTTCCCCTTCTTTTTCTCTTGCTCTACCTAACCAAACTTATTAGCAAGAATAGATGCCACCACTGGATAATTTTCTATTCAACATCTTGAAAAATACAATGAGTATGGTTTGATGCTAGTTTTTGGAAGACAAACATTATATGAAAAGTAGTAAAATGAGGAGTCATCCTTGAATATGGAGAATAAAAACTTAACAATCCACCATGTACATCGCTCTCTCATCGTTGTTTGCTACCTTGGTCATCGGAATAGCCGTATGTTGATCTGTGTTAGCCCATTTCTTTTTTGCTTTGGTCATTGATGTTCTTGGTAGACATTTGCAATAGATTGTACCATGGTGTATTAATTTTGTTAATAATATTCTTCTTGTTGATGAGACTATAGAGTGAGTAGATGGTTAAATAACTGTGGATACTATTAGTAGAATTAAAGTTCGATGGTTATAATACTGGAATTGGGTTTATTGTGTGATGGAAAATTCTCCTCAAACTTTGGAGAAAACTATATAAGATGTGGTTCCAAATCTTCACTTATGCCATAAAGAATATGCTTTATGAAGGTAAATTTTATGCAAACACTTAACTTAATAATATGCTTCTCCTTCTGTGCTGCACAATTCTACCGAAATTTTGTTAATAAATCAGCAAAAAATATCTCCGGCAAGAAATTTCTTGCATGTTTTACCGTCGACTTAGTTTTTGCCATAAATTCATTGGAAATGCACATTTTCCCTATGGAATTACTCATTTTGTGGTGGATCAGGGCCCTTAAGTGCTCACGTAGCCTAGCGGGGACTAAAGAAATGCACCCACAATGTCAACTTACACCTACATGAAGCACTCATTAGCATGGAGGGAAAGGCTATGTCTCTCAAATTTTCTCTTAAATAGGGGAAACGTCATGAGGCTATCAAAATTTGGACTAAAAAGGGGACTTGATTGAACACATGGGACTTAAGTGAATGATGAGTTGAACTTAAATCTTATTTAAATAACAAGAACTTGAATTTGAACTTGAACACAATGAACAATCAATAAGATCTTCATTTGAATAATAACACAAAGAACTTAAAGGATGATAGAGAATTGAATCTTAAACTAAAAAAATTCGTAATCATGAATATGATAGATGATTATTCAAAGAACTCAAATGAATCCTAAAGAACGTGAACATGAATGGAGCATATGAAACAGACTTTGGTTTAATGAATGATCAATCAAAATTTAAGTTCCCAATGAACGAATCCTGATCATTTAAGTGGATCTAAGTGAACAAGCAAGGATTTGTGGTGGACTAAGGGAAAATACTTACATCTCACCCAGAGGAAACAATTAGCAAGAATATCTAACTAGATTGCAAGTGATGTTTCAAAACCTTCAGCTATATATGAATAATATGATGCTTGTAACTTCCAAATGAATATGCTCCAAGTCTATGCGACGAACTTGAAATCATCGTTGGATGAGACTCTTAATGAATTTGTTGGCTCATCAGAAAACTCTAGACAAATGTGTTGACAATACGAAAAAATAGACTTGTGATGCTACTGTCTCCCTACAACTATTGTTAACTGCCTAGGGAATCCATACAATAGTTCCCACAAGAGTTGAAAGATACACATGCAGATGCAACAATTTGCCAATCAGTGTAATGAAGCTTCCCATAGATACAAATGATGTATCATATGATGAATGGTATAATGTCCCTTCAAATGGTGGTGGTTAATTAGTAGACATATACAAAGAAATATGCAATGAATGCAAACATGCCTTGCAATCAATGCCAACATATGAACTACTCACAAATAATGATATAAATCGTTCAAATAAATATCAATGAACAAAGTTATTGTGTGAATCACAACTCTCTTGCAGTCAATAGCTATATAATGACAACCAAATGTAGAGATCCCAAGCAATCAAAAGATGGCTGATTAATGACACAAATGCAAATGCTTAAGGGTCGTTGAAGGAGACTTATTTTATATTCGACATGTTGTTTGAAAGCAGAGAAGAAAGAATTGCAACACATGCAGGCACCTATAGCAATAGTAGGATATTCATTAGTGTATAATAAGCTACCTATAAAAAGTAACAAGTACAGCAGGATAGTGTACCTGTATAAACCAACAGTCTAACAATTACAGTGCAACGCCATACCACCGGATCCATAATATGCAAATAAGAGGGCAGTAAGCTGTTGACCTCTTTTTTGTATGAGGTCTCTAGGACAAATCAAGTCCCTAGGATCTATCTAGACCTTAGGACCAATCTAAACCCCTAGGATCTATCTAGACCCTATATCTATCCAAAACCTATAATTTATCTAGACCCTAAGATCAATCTAGTATTGCAACTTAGTTTTCATAACTATATTTTCATATCATATGTATTTTTTATTATTCCAAAATATTATTGAATTGATTACTATTTTCTCTTAATATATTTTTAAAATATTGCTTTTGTTATTTGTGTGTACTAATATGTTAGGTAATATTCCTGATTGCTGAAGACTTCAAGGCATATTAGATTAAGGTTCTTGTAATGAAGTATGTAATTTTTATTTATTTTTAGTCTGAGAGAGTGTGATTGTAATTGGGTAACAATGCACACACACACTAGATGAGTGCAAAAAATTTATATTTTTTTAAAACTAATCATACTATATAAATTTGGGTCGTATAAGATGATTTGACCTGAGCATTCATCCAGAAAGCTGTTAATCGAATCATTCATGAAAAATTTCTAAGTACTATTCATATTGTGCGATGTTACCTTCGTATAGATGACATCCAGAGTATGAAATCAGTGCATATCATTTCATCCATACAAATAGGTGAATTTTTTAAAACAATTATTATTGTATGAACTTGGGTTCGTATAGACGACTTATATAGTACAAAATTGGTGGGTATCATTTTGTCCATATAAATATGTGAATTTTTTTGAACTGTTCGTATTGTACGAACCTGGGTTTGTACTGATGACTTCCATAGTACAAAATGGACTTGTCCATTTTTATACTGAATGAAACATAATTTGATTAAAATAGATCGTATTGTACAACATTGAGTTCGTAAAGATGACTTCCAATGTATAAAATCAATTCATACAAAATTATACCGGATAAATATGTTCAATTTTGAACTGATCATACTATATGATATCAATTCGTATATAAGTCAATCAGAGTACACAATTGGTTTGTACATGATTGTATGAGAAATTTGTATTGATTGTATGTATGATTTGTGATTATATTGTATGATTATGGACGGATAAATTGAAATTTTCAATTTTTTGGAGGATTTTTTATATTTTTCATATATAAGGTCCTAAAAACTGACTGTGGATGAATGCTTTTTTATATTTTATATAAGATCAAGTGTGAGAGTACTTTGGGAGAGTGTTTTGAGAGTGCACAAAGAGATCTTACAAGTGAAATTTGAAAGTTTGTTAGGGATGTTAGGCCCTATAAACTAGCCCAAAGCTAATTAAGAGAGAGAGGTGAATTGGTAAAAAAAATCTTTCAATCAAAACCAATTTCACCACAAAGAAAACCAAATGCAGAAATTAAATACGGAAGAAATAAAGGAAAGAACACACCAGATTTATAGTGGTTCGGTCAAACCTTGACCTACGTCCATTTTTTGGAGGCACCCTCCAAGTATTGCACTAAACTAAGTGTCTCTCCTTTAGCCCCCACAGCTAGTCTTCTTTAGCCCCCACAGCTAGTCGGAGAAGCCCTTACAAAATCACTTCCACCTTCCCCGGTGCAGCAGAGTCACCGGGTCCTTTGACACCAAAGAGATCTACTTCTTTGGTGAACTTCCACGAGACAAGCCTTGAATCTAATAGTATTCAGGTGCTAGCTTGTCAGAGCAACCGTGTGGAACCCCCCTCCACACTCCTTTGAGTCCCCCCTCACAGGATCTTCTCCATCTCTCAAACTCCCCCCTTTCCTCACTCCCTTTCAAGCTCTCTCTTCAAGTTTCACCTAAAAGAATGAAGCTATAATGGCTGCCAAAGACACTTACTAAGTGTCATGTCATAGCTTAAATAGAAGATCTCAAAACAAGCTTATTAATGCAAGTTGCTGACTTTATCGTCCAGGACTGCACGATCAGTTTAAAATAAACCCAATCAGCCGGGATGATTTTAGATGATCAAAAGAAGTTTGTTCATATCGTCTAGGACGATAATATATCGTCCTGGATGATCAGAACAAATAGTGGAATATCGTCCTGAACATCGCCCTGAAAAATAGCTGTTTAATGTCCAATCGTCCAGCATATCGGTCTGGATGATTTTGCGATCATCGTCTAGAACGATTTGATCATGCAATCAAGTCATAATTACTTTCCTTAAATTCCAAAGAAATTTTGGAAAAATTGTACTGGATCGTCCTGGATGATATGTAATAGTCCTAGACGATCCTCAGGACGATGTCTAAAAATAAGTAATTCCTAAATAGATATGGCGACAGATTCTTTCTGTTTTGAGCCTATCATCATGGCCGATACAAATCGTCCAGGATGATGATTTTTTCATAATGAGGATGCCCTAATTAGGGTTTCTACTTTTGAACTGATCATCCAAGATGATATAAAATTATCCCGGACGATGTTACCAAAAATAGTAAACTCTAGGAACAATCAGAAATCTTCCAAGTTACAAAGCATCAGGAGCCACACTAAATACAATAGACTCAAGAAAGGAAAAAGAGTACAAACTGACTCAGACCTAGTCTACCCAATCTTGAGCTGGTTCCAAATTACAGTTTGATCGTGTGGACCTGAAATGCCAGTAGATAAGACAGTCATAGAGAAATAAGAGTGTTTGCTATTATCAAAATCATAAACCATGAAAAACAGATCCGCAACAAAATTTGTGAAGGGTTCACAAGGTTACTCAAAGGTGAGAATCTTTTTATAAGTATGTCAAATATCTTCCTTACTTCTTTGAAGTAGCTCGAGAGAAGATCTTTAGAGAAGATCTGGTTCTCTACTGACACTAAGAAGGTGTGAAAGGATGATGATTCTCTACCAACACCAGGAGGGTGTAAAAGGATGATGGTTTTCTACCGACACTGATTGGGTATGAAAGGACAACAATACTCTGCCACATCGGAGATTAGTGGAAGAGAGGTTAATTATAAAGGTTTCTTCACCTTATTGTTGGTGCAAAAGGAGAGTCACTTTGGTAATTATGTAATACCTGATAAGAGAGTCTTCAGGGAGTGGACATAGGTCTAGTTGGACTGAAGTATTATAAATTTTATGATTTTTTATTTTTATTTATCGCATTTATAATTTTCTACATTTTTTTGTGGTTGAAAAGTTTAGTTTGATAAAACTTTTATTGTGCTTAAAAATTATAAGAATGATTTGCAAAAAGAAGTTTTTTATTACCAATTCACCCCCCTTTATTTAGCCTTTGGATTACTTAAACTTGCTTAAAAAGGATTTTTTCAATGATTTGCAAAAGAAGTTTTTTAAATTACCAATTCACCCCCCTTTATTTAGCCTTTGGATAATTACTTTAGGTCTAACAAACTATATAGATTTTCAAGTGGTATCAGAGGTTACTTTAAAAAATTAAAGTTTAGATAACTTTTTAAAAATGATCATGGCTACTTTTAGAAATCGTAACACACATGAAGGGTATTTGATAACTAGACCCCCATTATTTGATAACATCCCTTTTCGATTTTTGGTAAACACGTATGTCTACTTTTCTTCAATCGCTTGACTATAGCATGTGAATTTTAGTATAAGAAAAAGATACACTAGGCCAACTAGATTTGTAGGTGGCATTAGAACTAAAATACCATTTGGTGACTAAACTATAAAAGAAAAAGAATTAGCTCAGTTAAACACTATATTTGAACAATTTTTTTGTGCACTTAAATCTGAAGACTATATATATGCACGTCTCTACCCGTATAACTAGAAAAAAAATTATGGATAAATTTTATATCACATATGAAGGGACTAATGAAGTGAAACAATCCAGATTGAATATTTTGTTACATGATTATGAATAATTTCATGTTAAATTAAATGAATCAATCATTGACATGTATACATGTTTTACTCAAATAGTCACCTCATTGAATACTTTAGGTAGGGAAACTAACTAATGCTGAGAAAGTAAGTAAGATTCTTCACTTTTTTCATACTACATATAATGCAAAGATAAAAGTTATAATGGAATTAAAAGATTTAAATATTTATTCTATTGATAATCTTCTTGGATTGTTAATTGCTTACAAGTAATAAGTGACTCAAAGATAGATTTGTTGCGACTTAAGCTTATGAGTTTTATATTTTTAATGATAATAAACATCTTTATATCTCATAGTATTTTTCATTCTATATTTGTTTGTGTGTATATTAACATTTCAAGAATACCATGCAACATCAAATAAAGAATCAGTTCTCAAGATTGGGTTGAATAAGGTTATGCTGTAAAGGGTCTGTCATATTTATTGATGTAATTTTAATTTCTTGAGTCAATTCTTGTAAGGGGGTATGCTTGTTTTGTGACCATGCACACACACACTCAGGGGAGTGAGATCTAGTCAAAATTAGAAGTTCAAGTTTTGAAATAATCGTACTGGACAATTTTGGATCATCTAGGATGATCCTTTATGATCTTGGACGATAGCCGCCAATGATAATTTAGGCAAGGTTTTAAGATTCAATTTTTGTTCTAATCATCTCAGATGATCTAGATTATCCTAGAAAATTAATACAAATCATGCCTAAATTGATCATGTGATCAGGGGATTAATAATGGTTAAAATTTTCAATTAGATCATCCTGGACAATCTATATATTATACCAGACAATGTTTGCATACATACTTGATTTTCCTAAATTATCTAATAAGGAATATCAAAATTTTTCTTCTAATCGTCCAAAATGATCGATAATACCATCCTGGATGATAAGTACAAATTTGATCATATCGTCCAGGTGATCATCCTGGACTATCAGGTCAAATTGTACACATCATATTGGACAATCCTGTGATTATCCTGCATGATATTTGATGCCAAAATTTAGTTTTCAGGGTTTTTTAAAGCCCTATTTGTAAGCACATTATACGGGACGATCCTGCAATTGTTCTGGACGATTTTTGCCGCCAAGATTAATTTTTAGGGTTTTTTAAAGCCCTCTATTTAAGCTTTGTCAAGGCACTTGGTAAGTGTCTTCGGCATCCATTGAAGCTTCATTATTTTGGAGAGAACTTAAAAGAGATAGAGGAAATAGTGGAGTTTGAGTGAGAGAGAAGATCCTTGGAGGGGGTTTCGAGGGAGTGTGGAGGGGGTTTCACATAGTTTCTCCAACAAGCTTGCACCTTAGTACCATCAGATTCAAGGTTCATCTTGAGGGAAGTTTTGGGAAGAAGAATATCTCTTTGGTGTCAAAGGACCCAGCTACTCCGCCGCACTAGGGAAGATAAAAGTGACTTTGTAAGGGCTTCTCCACCAAGCTGTGGTGGCTAAAGGAGAGTCACTAAAGATTTACTGCAATACTCAGAGGGTGCCTCTAAGGAGTGGACGTAGGTCAAGTTTGACTGAACCACTATAAATTTGGTGTGTTCTTTCATTTATTATTTATGTACTTTATTATTTTTTGCACTTTATTTTTTATTATGATTAACTACTTGGGTAAAATATATGATTAATCTTTTTATTATTGATTTAATTTGTTTCCACTTTAAGATATTAAAAGATTTTTTCCTTTTAGTTAAAAAAGTTTTTAATATCCAATTCACCCCTCCTCTTGGTTATCCTTAGGACTAGTTCAGAAGGGCTTAACATCCCTGATGAACTTTCAAGTGGTATTAGAGTAGGATTCAAAAATAATGTTTTTGAAAACTTTTAGAAAAAGATCAATGGCTAATTTTTATAATCGTAATATTTTGGAAGGATATTCAATCACCCGACTACCTTTATTTATAAATTTTTTTTTTGATTTTTGGAAAATTTGCATGTCTATTTTCTTGCAATCAATTGATTATTGAATATGACAAATGATTCTAATTGGTTATTATGTACCATCATATGTTATAAATGGAATTAAAAATGACATTCCTTTTAATCAATAGAATAAGGTAGAATAAATCAATGCTTAATTAAATACTAAATATTTAAACTATTTATTCTGTTCTTTAAATTCTGAAGATTATATGTTAGTATCCATGTGCACTACTGGAAAGAAAATTTGGGATAAATTATATACTATATATGAAAGCACTAGTGAAATCAAGCAATCTAGGTTGAATATTTTAATGCATGATTATGAACTATTTTGCATGAAACCTTATGAGACAACCTTAGACATGTATACTAGGTTTATTTAAATTATGACTTCATTACATGCTTTAGGTAAAGAATTTTCAAACTTTGAAAAAGTTAATAAAATTTTACATTATCTACTTGATAAGTTTGATGCCAAAGTTATTACTATTTGTGAATCAAAAAATTTGAATGAATATTCTATTGATAATTTGATTGGCTCACTCAATGCCTACGAGCAAAGTTTCGGTCAAAGACTTTTGGATGCAGGTAAAATGATAGTGCTAAAAATTAAAGACATAAAAAAAAGTGGCTTAGTAAATGACAAAAATGAAGACTTAATAAAGTATGTTAAGATTTCTTCTTAATTTCCTACTGATCATATATGGATACTAAAGTACAAGCAAAAGCATCAACAAAAGCAAAACAATAATAAAAATGATAAGAATGTTAAGATTTCTTCTAACATTATTTGTTTTAGACGTAGAAAACTTGGACATATGAAAAATTAGTGTCCTAATTTAAAAACTCTTCATATAAATAAAAAGTGTAAAGCTAAGCTAATTGTAAAAACGGAAAATAATAAAAAGTAAAAAATCTCTTGGGCAAACCTAGTTTCTGAATCATCAGACCAGGAGCAAGATGATGCATTAACCCTTTTTTGTGTGTTTATTTATTTGTGTATGCATGTTTTTATTTGTTGTGTTTTTATTTATTTTCTTTAATTTTTATTGGTTTAGTTTTTTTTGTTCTTATTATTACGTTAAAATTTTTAAATTAGTTTTTATATTAATTTTTGTGAAGTTTTCTCTTATCAACACACATATACCACCTTTTTTGTTTCATATATACTTTAGGAAACGAAACCATTAAAAACAATCTTTTTTTCTTAAAAAACATTTACCTCATATTTTTCTTAAATTCTTATATAAGTTGTGATTGACTTCTCTAAAAATAGTTGAAGAAAGAAAATTCATGATTTTGTCTCTCTATCTCTTTTTTTAAAGAGGTTATTTTACTTTTTATTCAAAATCTTTATCATATTATAAATTTGATTTTGAAATTAAACTTTTTCATCTCACAACATTTTATCTGTCGTAGAGGGATCTTTTGCAAGTTGTTGAATCCACCTCATAATTTTCTTAATTAAGTAGTTTATTTTTGTTAATAGAATGGGTTTACTTTAGTTTTCTTAAAATTACAGAAAGGAATCATATTTGTTTAAAAGAAAAAAAAAAGCCAATGATGACAAATTTAGAAAGATATATAAAGTGTATCAAAAATCAAAAGATACGTAATGGTGCCAAATTTAGAAAGATACACAAAGTGTATTAAAAATCAAAAGGTGCACAAAGTGCGCCAAAGAATTGAAAAAAGGCATAAAATGAGCCCACAAAAAGTAAGCTTACCTTTTTTGTATTTTTTAAATCTTAAGAAAATTGTTTTATCTATTGATATTTTTGATACTTGAGTTTAAAAATCATGATTCTTGATTCACTAATTTTTGTATTAATCCTCTATTAGATATATTTTATGAAAGGATTTTTGAAAACATTAGTGTTTCCTTTTCTAATTTATTCATTCATTTACATATTGGCTTAAAAAGTTCTTGAGTCTTTAAAAGAACTTGAGATTGGATTAACAATTTCTAAATTTCTAACATTTCTGAGTTATGCATTATCAATACATTCCTTACTAAGTTTTTGAATAAAATTAAGAGGTAACTTTCTCATTTCGAGAATATTTAATTATTAAAAAAAAACCTTCTCTCGATCGGGGATTGTTTGATATTTTATTAATCGATTTTTGCTATTTTGGTTTTATGTAGTGCTCCTCTTTTTAATAATGTAAGAGGCGAGGGGGGGGGGGGAACGTACTATTGTTTTTGTGTATCTATTTTAGTTTAACTTTCACTAGTATTTATTTTATTTTCAAAAAATAATAAAAATTAAAAAAGAAAGAAATTCTATTTTTTTCCCTATTTTTAAATTTTTTATTTTAGTGAGGGAGAGTTTACGTGAAAATATTTTTAGTTGGGAATTTCACCAGAAAGTTTTGCCATCAGAAAAAAGGGGGAGATTTTTATGACTCGAGCTCATGTGTTTTATATTTTTGATGATAACAAACATCTTTATATCTAATAGTATTTTTCATTCTATATTTGTTTATGTGTATACTAAACATTTCAGGAAAACCATGCAACATGAAACAATGAATAAAAGCTTAAGATTGAGTTGTGATACGTCGTAAAAAATTTATCTTAATCGGGCGTGAATTTTGATGAAAATATAATTTGAAAATTCAAAAATTAATTTGGAGACCATTCGAACTCCGATTTCAGCAAACTTATAGTCGAATAGGCATCTCAGAAATACGAACTCAACGACACCAAATTCAACTCAATCTGAGCCCAAATGGGTCAAATCAAGGACCCGAAGCACTATTGGAAAGTTCAAACCACAAATTGGATTAACAAACGGTTTCCAAACATAACAAGCTTATATTCGAATTGAGCGGCTCGACGAGACAAATCCAAAGAGCCCAAGATCGCTGAATTCTGACATCACTAAGATCTTCAAATGTCTAAAGAATGGTGCATGATCAGAGGATTCAATATCGGCCTTTCATCCGACCACTCCCCATTTACCCTTGATCTCTCACCTATTTACGTGCCATGCCACTCCATAAATCTATAAATAGAGCTCCCTCTCCTCTTAAGAGAGAGACTCCCCGAAGCCTAAGGAAAAAAGAGAGAGATCGGAGATCACACTTGCTTCCTTGCCTCCTTGACCACCGCCGGAGTTCCACCGGACCACCACTTGAGGCCCTCACCTCCGCCGGACCACTGCCTGACGTCGTTGCTCCGTTGAACCACCACTTAGGTCCCTCACCTCCGCTGGACCACCGCCTAACGCCATTGCTCCGTCGGACCACAACTTGAGGCCCTCACCTCCACCAGACCACCGCCTGACACCGTTACTCCATTGGACCACCACTTGAGGCCCTCACCTCCGCCAGACCGCCGCCTAACGCCGTTGCTCTGCCAGACCACTGCCTAATGCCATTGCTTTGCTAGACCACCACTTGAGGCCCTCACCTTCGTCGGACCACCTCCTAACACCGTTTCTCCACCGGACCACTACTTGAGGCCCTCAACTCCGTCGGACCACCGTCTAGCGCTATTGCTTCGTCGGACCACCACTTTAAAGCCCTGTGCTCCACCAAGCTACCACATGAGTCCCGAACTTTCACCAAACCACCACCTAATGCCCAGACTTCTTCCAGGCCACCACTTAAAGCCGAGAGTTCTCCTGAAGTACCGCCTTCTTATTATGGTATTTTAAACTCTGGTCTCCTGCCAACTAAGGTCCTCCCGACCTCCATCGCCTACTATAGTCACTCTAACCTCCATCATCAAACAACAATCTTTTATACCCCAATCTCCTGCTAATAATAATAATTCAGACTCCTATCTCCTGTCGATTATAGTCCTCTCGACCTCCATCGCCTACTATAGTCACTTCGACCTCCATCACCAGACAACGATCTTTTAGACCCCAGTCTCCTTCCAACAACGGTCTTTCAGACTCCTATCTCCTGCTGACTACGGTCTTCCCAACCTCCATTGCCTATTACAGTCCTCCCGACCTTCGTCGCCTACTATGGTCACTTTGACCTCTATTACCAGACAACAATCTTTCAGACCCCGGTCTCCTACCGACTACGGTCCTTTCGACCTCTGTCACCTACTATGGTCCTTCCGACCTCCATCAACAGACAAAGATCTTTCTAACCCTGGTCTCCTACCAACTAAGGTCTTCCGGACTCCGGACTCCTGCCGACTACGGTCCTTCCGACCTCCATCACCTACTACGGTCGTTCTGACCTACATCGTCAAATAATAGTCTTTTTGACCTCTATCTCCTGCAGACTATGGTCCTTCCAAATTCCGTCACCTCCAATGGTCTTTCCGACCAAATAAATATGTCTATGTTGATTATTGTAACTCCCACCATGTAATGCGCTCTAGATGATGTATATTTGTATATCAAGCCAAGCCTTCTCCCAAGGAAGGGCCTCATTTGTAATCGACAACTAGTTTTAGTGAATTTATTCAAACTTGGCCAGGCCCCATGGGTTTTCTCCCTTTAAGGAGTTTCCACATAAAAACTCTAGTGTCTCTTATGAATGTTACACTCTCTCACTTATATGATTGTGTGCTGGATCTTCATATAATGCTAAGATGTTAAACTATATATTTTCTCTACAACCGCGAATACTCCAGGACGCAACAAGTTGAATAAGGTTATATTGTAAAGGGTCTATAATATTTATTGATGTAATTTTGATTTATTGAGTCAAGTTCTATAAGAGAGTATGCTTGCTTGGTGACCATACACACATACACTCAGGGGAGTGAGATCTAATCAAAATTAGAAGTTCAAGTTTTGAACTAATCGTATTGGACAATTTTAGATCATCTAGGATGATCCTTTATGATGTTGGAAAATAGTCGCTAATGATAATTTAGGCAAGGATTTAAGATTAAATTTTTTTTCTAATCATCCCGGATGATCTAGATCATCCTAGACGATTAATATAAATCATGCCTAAATGGATCATGTGATTAGGAGATTAATTATGAATAAAATTTTCAATTAGATCATCTTGGACAATCTGTATATTATACCAGACAATATTTGTTGACATACTTGATTTTTCTAAATCGTCCAAGATGGAATATCATAATTTTTGTTCAAATCATCTAGGACGATCCATAATATCATCCTAGACAATAAGTATAAATTTGATCATATCACCTAGGTGATCATCCTGGACTATCAGGTAAAGTTCTACATATCGTACGAGACGATCCTATGATCATTCTAGATGATATTTTGCTTCGGAATTGAGTTTTTTGGATTTTATGAAGCCCTATGTTTAAGCACATCATACGGGACAATCCTGTGATTGTCCTGGATGATTTTTTTCTACTAAGATTAATTTTTAGGGGTTTTTCAAAGCTCTTTATTTAAGCTTTGTCAAGTCACTTGGTAAGTGTCTTTAGCAGGCATTGAAGCTTCGTTCTTCTAGAAAAAACTTGAAGAGAGAACTTGAAAGGAAGAGAAAGGAAAGGATAGAGTTTGAGAGAGGGAAAAGATCCTTGGAGGGAATTTCAAGGGAGTATGGACGGGGTTTCACACACGATTGCTCCGATAAGCTTGTACCATAGTACCATCGGATTCAAGGTTTATCTTGAGGGAACTTTTGGAAAGAAGAAGATCTCTTTAGTGTCAAAGGACCCTGCTACTCTATCGTACTGGGGAAAGTGGAAGTGATTTTATAAAGGCTTCTCCGCCTAGTTGTGGGGGCTAAAGGAGAGTCACTAAAGGTTTAGTGCAATACTCGGAGGGTGCCTCCAAGGAGTGGAAGTAGGTCAAATTGGACTGAACCACTATAAATCTGTTGTGTTCCTTCCTTTATTATTTTTGTACTTTATTATTTAATGTACTTTATTTTAATTATGATTAACTACTTGGGTAAAATATCTGATTAATCTTTTTACTATTGATTTAATTTATTTTTGCAGCAAGATATAAAACTTTTTTTCTTTTAGTTAAAAAAGTTTTTAATATCCAATTCACCTTCCAACTAGTTAGCCTCAGGACTAGTTCATAAGAGTTTAACATCTCTAATGAACTTTCAAGATTGATTTATGCAAGAAGCTAAAGGAGAAGAACATATCATTGAAAGTGGATCACTTGAAGAGTGATCAGTCTCAGCCTAAGGATGAAGATGATATTGCCTTGATGACAAAGCAATTCAGGAGTTTTCTTAATAGAAAGTAAAGAAGACATCAGTAGTGGAATAAAAGTAAGTTTCATAAAAATCATAAGGATTTAATGACGTAATTTGCTGTGAATAAAGGAAGCCTACACATATCAAATAAATAAGAAAACTCCTTTAAGATAATTTGTGTTTGAATAATGTTGTGTTCAAATTATACCTAAGCTTAATGACTTCTAATGTTTTCTAATAATAAGAAAACAAATAAGAAAACTCCTTTAAGGAGTTTTCCAACACAGATCAAATTATCTTGTTAATGACTTATGATGTTTTCTAATAATAAGAAAACTCCTTTAAGATAATTTGATCTAAAATCTGATGAAGGAAATTTTTCATGGATACTCCAGTGTTGGAAAATTTTATAGAGTTTTTAACAAAAGAACTTTAGTAGTTGAGGAGACCATACATGTTGAGTTTGATGAATATGACATTTTGGAAGAGCAAAGACTGAAAGAGGATCATATTAAAAATATCTCCTAAGGAATTGATAAGATAAATATGAAAGAAAATGTCATGAAAAAAGAAAACCCTTTGCCTAGAGAATAAAAATTTTTACGAATCACCCTGAGGAATTGATTTTAGGTAAACTTAATGAGCGTGTTAGGACTATGCACGGATTTAGCAAAGAAGTGAATCATTCTACCTTTATATCGATGGTTGAACCCACTAATATAAATCAAGCACTTTTGGATAAATTTTAGATTTTGGTCATACAGGAAGAATTAAATCAATTTGTTAGACATGATGTTTGAGAATTGATTGAAAGGCCTAATGATCAAAGTGTTATTGGAACTAAGTGGGTGTTCAAAAATAAAAATGAATGATTCAGTAGTTGTGATTAAAAATAAGACAAGATTGGTGGCTAAGAGGTGTAATCAAATAATAGAGATTAATTTTGAAGAGACTTTTGCCCCTATAGCCAGACTTGAAAGAAATTAGGGTTTTATAGACTTTGCCTATTTTAAAGGTTTTAAATTATATTAAATGAATATTAAGAGTGCTTTTTTGAATGGGGTGATATAAAAGGATATTTATATTGAGCAACATCCAGAATTTGAAAATGAAAAATTGCTTAATCATGTGTTTAAATTGAAATGGCATTGTGTGGACTGAAAAATATACTTAAGGCTTGGTATGAGAGGTTAAGTACTTTCTTACTAGAGAGATTATTTGTTAAAGGAAGTGTGGACACCACTATCTTTTTAAAAGAATAGGAGATGGCATACTCATTGTTCAAATAAATGTTGATGATATCTTATTTGGATCTACATTTAAGAACTTTGTGATGAATTTCAAAAATAATAAGAAGTGAATTTGAGATGAGTTTAATGGGAGATTTGAGTTATTTTCTTAGTTTTAGCATAAAGCAAAATGAGAGAGAAACATTTTTTAATCAGTTAAAGTATATTAATGACATTCTCAAAAAATATGAAATAAATAATACTAAACTAATGACTACAGTAATGAGTTCCTCATTTCAATTAGATAAGGACCTTAATGGAAAATCTTTTGATCGAAAGAAATTTAGAGGAATAATTGAATCTTGCTTTACTTGATTGTCAGCATACCAAAAATCTTGTTCAGTGTTTATTAATGTGCTATATTTCAATCTGATCTAAATGAATCACATTTGAAGCAATTAAAAGAATTCTGAAATATCTTGTCGGAACTCAAAGCCTAGGGATTTGGTATCCTAAGAACAACTCTTTGTTTAAAATAGTTGGATATTCTTATTCAATTTTTTTAAGATGTAGGGTTGATCAGAAAAGTACATATGGAACTTATCAATTCATAAGAAATGTTTAATTTCTTAATCTAGTAGGAAAAAGAATTTAGTAGCCATATCTACTATTGAAGTAGAATACATTGTCTTAGGTAGTTGTGTGGCACAAGTTCTTTAATTGAAATAATAATTGATTGATTTAGCATTTTTTATTAGCACAATTCCATTTGTTTTATGATAATGCTAGTGCCATTTGCATTTCAAAGAATCCTTATCAACATTCTAAAACCAAGCATATACGCATAAGACATCACTTCATTAGAGATCATATAGCTAAGGAAAATTAAATTGCGTCATGTTGCTATAGAAAATCAACTTGCAGATATTTATATAAAACCACTAGCCTTTGACAAATTTAGCACCTTAAGAATTAGGTAAGTGTGATTCATCTTAATGCTTAAATTAAAAATTCTACAAACTTGATTTATTGTGAATATGTGTTTGTTTTGTTTGTTTTTTTTTGTTTATTTATTTTATTCTTTTTTTGTGTGTTTAGTTTTGTATTTTTTTATTTTGTTTTCATTTTTACTAAAAGCATATCATTTAATGTAAGGCGATTAGTTTTTAGAAGATTTTCAGATTGTCATGTCTTATTTTTTAAGGGTTCTTTTCATATTGTATGAAATTTTTTTCATTATGTATGAATTTTGTAGCTTGTATATGATTGGTTTTTGAGTTGAGCACACGAAACTTAGTTTTTCATAAGATTCATACTGTATGATGACACCATCATATTGTATGATATATATAGTTTCATTTATACTAGCTGGGACAGTTTTACAGTTAGTGTCAGTAATTGATTGCATATTATACGTATAATAGATCATTTTTCTTTAAATAGAAGGGTCTTTAGATTCATTTTTTCATCACTTTCTTTTTCGTTCCAAATCTTCTAGAGCCCACACCTTAGGATTGGCCAGTAAAAGCAAATGACCCCAGCTCTATAAGGATATCGTCATCTAGAATAGGTAGGGATGATAACTTCTTATCCAAAGAAAATGAGGATGCTTTCTTTAGGTATTCTACTATTAAAATTACCCCTTCCCAACTTCTCATTTAGGGTGATATCCATTTCTCTATCATGCCCTTATTTCTTCAACTTAGTTGTCATTTACTTGACTCTTATTTATGCCAACCATAACGAAACCTTCCAAATGTTTTTGGGCAACATGAAAGTTAATCAAGATCGCACCAAAATTACTTCCTATGTCTTTTAAGAAGCATGTAAAATCACAAAGGAAGATCTAGGCAACATTCTTCATTTAAGAACCCAAGGGAATAGGGAACATACTTTAACCTCTAGAGTTGATTTTGAAGGGTCTAAAATTAATAAAACTCTTAGAGGTGTCACCCAAGTGAGTCATTTGCCTCGTTTCTACACTCAGAATTTAAATTCCTAAGTCATCCAGTATGTTTTGAGAACTTTTATCATTATGATGATCGAATTAACATGGCTCCTCTTTTATCCATAGTCACTTACTTGATAATGACTGAAAAATCATTTGATGAAACCCAATTGATCATGGATTATTTTTACAATCTTTATGAAATTGGACTTCCTCATCATAAAAGGAGGAAAAAAGTGGTTTTATGACATCTGGTTACATGTATCCTAGATAAGAAGTATAATCTTATTCATCTTGAACCTCCCATTAAATTCCATGCATACTTTATTGATGCCTCTTTTTGAGCACTTTTTGGGAGGGATCAATGTTATGAGAGTGATAATTTAGATGAAGAAGGGATAGCTCCTACTCCAGAACTTGCACCTGCTCCTAGACCTGATCAAAATTTCTACCAAGAGATGGTTCAGCACTTTGATAGATTTGAAACCTATTTTGATCAATGCTTTGATCAAATTGAGAATTGCCTTAATCAGTAGCATGCAAGGTATCAGGAAGACATGGGCTGGATTCGAAGGTAATTTGACTCGATAAACACCAATATAGCTATAATGAAAAGTTACTTTTCTATATTCAACCAACCACCACCTCTAGATTAGGAACCCTCTGACTACTAGATGTACTACTTGTCAGTATTTCTTATTAGTTTTTGTGTTTTCTATTTTGATGTTTTTTCTATGAGTTTAGTATTTTCATATATTGTTTTGAATCTTTGTGATGATGTTAGCTGAATGTTGTTATGTTGAGTAATATGAAATGAGACATATGTTTGTATGTGCTCCTTGATATCAATGAAATAGAGAAATATTTTGTTCACTTGCATTGAATTTCATTTCTTGAAATATTTATGTTTTTAAAGAAAAAATCTTTTATAGTTGATCATTGGAATGAATTCTTAATTACTTTACTCTATAAATTAATTTTCTACCAAAATTTAATCATTCAAAAGTTTAAATTAAATTATGACTGAATGTAGATAAGGAGATTAATTTCATATTCTTATAGATAAACATATCTAAACTATAATTGTTGCATGATTGATGTCTTATTATTTTTATTTTCTTTTTGAATATGTTTATTTTTGTTATTGGTGAAATTTGAATTTAAATTACTGATATTGGAAAGACCCAAAAAGTTAAAAAAAAAAAGGAAAATGCACAAAATGTGCAAAAATAAAAAAGACGTGCAATAGTTTGCAAAGTGAAAAGAAGTATAAAATTAACCCAAATAGAAAATACGCACAAAGTGTGCCATAAATATTTGAAAAAATGTGCAATGTTGCCAATTAAAAGCATTTTTATTTTTCTATCCTTTATCATTTACTCTCTAATCCAAATCCATCTAATTGGCAATCATATTCAATATTGAATTTAAATTTAACTAATCTTTATTTCATCATTTTTACAATAATCATTTTTATTTATTTTGTCTAGCATTAAAAATAAACCTAAGTTGACTTTTTCTTTCTTAGTTGTTCTTTGATTTAAAATTTTAAATTTTTTTAGTATTACGAAGTTAATACTGTATTTACAATTATTTTAAAATCATTTTCTTCTTCAACTCTTTTGGTTTGTCTATAGAAACCTTTCATTTCAAGATATACTTCCTTTTTTGTTATTGTCAAAAGGGAGAGTCATGATATTGTTTAATAATTGATGTATGTGTGTTATTTGTATCTATATATTATATTATGGCTGTGTGTAATGTGATGTGTGTAATATGATGTGTGTATATTTTGAATGGTTGAATGTTCGTGTTTGTGTTTTTGTTCGAGTTGTTTGATTTCAGTAGTTGTTTTTGTTATTTCCTTTTTAGGGTTTAGGATTTTGTTTTTTGAACTTTATGGAACCCCTTATTTTTAAATAGGTCATTCATTTAGGAGGAGCTAAGGAGAAAAAATATTTTAAATGTTAACTCAAACAATAATTATTTTGCCATCATAAAAAAGGGGGAGATTATTGCAACTTAGTTTTCATAACTATGTTTTCATATCATGTGTGTTTTTGATGGTTCCAAAATATTATTTTATTGATTACTATTTTCTATTAACATATATTAGAAATATTACTTTTGTTGTTTGTGTGTACTAATATTCCAAGAAAATTATATTCCAGATTATTGAAGACATTAAGATAGATTATATCAGAGTTTCTTGTAATGAAGTCTGTAATTTTTATATTTTTCTTGAGTCTGAGATAGTGTGATTGTAATTGTGTAACTGTGCATAAAAACACCAGGGGAGTTTCAAAATTAGTATTTTTTAAAACTAATCATACTGTATAATTTTGGGATGTACGGGATGATTTGACCTGAGCATTTCTCTAGAAAGCAGCTAATTGAATCATGCATGAAACTTTTTAAGTACTATTCATACTATACGATGTTACATTCATACAGATGATGTTCATAGTACAAAATTAGTCTGCATCATTTCGTTTATACGAACAGGTGAATTTTTTGAACTGTTCGTGTTGTACAAACTTAGGTTTGTAAAAATAACTTCTAGAGTATGAAATTGGTGTGTATCATTTCGTCCATATAAATAGTTGAATTTTTTGATCTGTTCATACTATACGATCATGGGCTCATACAAACATTTTTAAGAGTACAAAATGATCATATTGTATGATTTCAGATCATACTATATGATTTCAGATCATATTATATGATTTCAGATCATACTGGTCGATTTTAGATTGTATAGGATGATTTGTCAAGGTTTTCTCTCCAGCAAGCAGTTAAATGAACCATGTGAAGAAAATTTTCTAAGTCCTATTTATATTATACAAATTCATCTTCATACAGATGATGTCTAGAGTTTGAAATAGATATGTACAAGTTCGTCCCAATGATTAGTAAATTTTTTTTGAACTGATTGTATTGTATGAAGTACTTTTCGTACAGATCTGAACTGATCATACTGTATGAAGCACCCTTTGTATAGATAATATATAGAGTACAAAAAGATTGGGTCTCTTTTTATCCCAACAAACACCAAATTGTTTGAGCTATTCATACTATACAAACACATGTTTATATAGATGACATCCATAGTATAAAATTGTGGGGTATGTTTTTGGCCTGACGAACCATGAAATTTTTCTGAACAATTTATTTAGTATGATATATAGTTCATGCTATATAATCAGTGTATACAAAAATGGCTTGTACAGGATTACACGAGCAAATTTTGAACTTTTTGTACGTACGATCGTCAATCATACTATACGATCATGGACGATCAAAATTGAAAATTTCAAATTTTTGATTGGTTTTTTTTTGTCTTAGCTATATAAAGTCCTTAGAAACTAATTTGTTCTATCTTGTCTTTGTATTTTATTTGAGAATAAGTGAAAGTAAGTTTTGGGAGAGTGTTTGTGAGAGAGTTCTTGCAAGTGGAGAGTGTGAAGGGATCACAATATCACTCAAAGGTAAGAATCTCCTTTTATGTTCTCAATTCTCTTTCATGCTTCTTTCAGTTTGTTCGAGAGAAGATATTTGGAGAAGATCTGGCTCTCTGCCAATACTATGAGAGTGTGAAAGGATACTGGTTCTCTTCTGACACTTGGAGGGTATGAAAGGATGAAAGTTCTCTGCCGACACCAGGATGCCAGTTCTCTACTGACATCAGAAGGGTATGAAAGGATGATGGTTCTCTATCGATACTTGGAGGGTGTGAAAGGATGATGGTACTCTACTAACACTTGGAGGGTGTGATAGGACCATAGTACTACAAAAATTTGAAGGGTATGAAAAAATGATGGTACTCTGCTGCACCGAGGATTAGTGGAAGAAAGGGTAATTATAAAGGCTTCTCCGCCTTGCTGTGGGAACAAAAGGAGAGTCACTTTGGTAATAGTACAATACCTGAAAAGGAGTTTTCAGGGGGTGGATGTAGGTCTAATTAGATCAAAACACTATAAATTTTTGTGTTCTTTATATTTTCATAATTTTATTTTTTTGCACATTTTTATTTAAGTGGTTGAAATGTTTTATTTTGTTAAAAAATTAATAATTATGCAAAATAATTTAAATTATTATTTTTAATTAAGAGGAAAATTTTAATTACCAATTCAGCACCTCTCTAAATTAGCATTGGTATAATTATTTTAGGTCTAACAACCTATACAGACTTTTAAGTTATATCAGAGCTTTGCTTCAAAAATTAATGTTTATAAAACTTTTTTAAAATGATAATGGTTTTTGAAATTATAATACACTTAAAGGATATTCGATCACTAGACCCCCATTATTTGATAATATCCCTTATGATTTTTAGAAAACACGAATATATATTTTTCTTCAATCGCTTGACTATCGCATGTGGATTTTAGTACATGAAGGATACACTAGGACAACTAGACTTGTAGATGACATTAAAACTGAAACACCATTTGCTGATTGGACTATAGAAGAATGAAAATTAACTCAATTAAACATAAAATGTTTGAATAGTTTCTTCTGTGCACTTAAATCTAAAGACTACATGTGTGTTTCTATCTGTAAAAGTGGTAAGGAAATTTGTGATAGACTTTGTATCACATATGAAGGGACTAACGAAGAAACAATCTAAATTAAATATTTTTTTTACATAATTATGAATTAGTTTGCATGAAAACAAATGAATTGATCATTAACATATACACACATCTCACTCAAATAGTCACCTCATTGCATGCTTTAGGTAGGGAATTAATGAATATAGAAATGATTAAAATACTTCATTGTTTGCCTACTACTTATGATGCCAAAAAAACTACTATTATAGAGTCTAAAGATTTAACTATTTATTCCATTGATAATCTAGTTGGATCACTAATTGCTTATGAGCAAGGAGTAACTCAAAGATAAATTGATGTAGGTGAGAAGCGAAAGGAAAAGAATATAAATTTGAAAGTGGATGATGTTGCAAACCTATTTTCATGTCTTATGTTTTGATGATTGACAAACACTTTTTCTCTTGGACTACTTGTTGCTTCTAACTTTTCAGGAATCGAAGATCGGACGATCAAGAAGAAGCCAAGTTCAGGATTGCGTAGGTTTAGGGTTAAGTCAGTATGTAATTTTATATTTCACCTTTTGAGTCTACTTGTAATGATCAAAAAGACTGATGCTATGTAACCCTTCACACACACACCTGAGAGACTTAGAATTTCTGTTTTTACCCACATCGGCCAGGCCGATTTTCATATCGTCCTGGACGATCGGCTTAAAACAGAAAGTCTAATTAAGGATTCTTAATTAAGGTAGCCGACATTAACCTATCGGACTGGACGATACATGTATCGTCCAGGACGATAAGCTCAAAATAGAAAGAGATAGCCGCCTTAGACAGTTTAGGCATACTGTATTTTAAATTATCGGCCAGGACGTTTCCCGGATCGGCCTGGACGAAATTACCAAATTATGCCTTAATTGATCAGGAAATCAAGGGAGTAATTAAGGATGATTGATACGATCAGATCGGCCAGGACGATCGTGAGATCGGCCTGGATGAGCAAGCCAAATTTCAATCGGCCAGGACTGTTCCCAGGGCTGTGCTCAGGACGATTTACCTCTGATTTGAACTAATCGGCCAGGACGATCGTGAGCTCGGCCTGGACGATAAAGCCAAATTTCAATCGTCCTGGACTGTTCCCAAGGCTGTGCTCTGGCCGATCTTCCTTGAATTATACTAATCGGCCAGGCCGATGTCCATATCGGCCTGGACGATAAAGTCGGCTACTTGTAATTAATGAGCTCCTCTTGAGCTCTTCTATTTAAAGAGCTCTTCTTCAATGTTTTTAAAAAACCTTTTGGCTGCTGCCTTGACCTGAGAAGACCTTGAGGAGAGAAAGAGAGAGAGGGAGAGAGAGAGGATCTTGTGAGGGGGAGCTTGTGAGGGGATTCACAAGGGTTGCTCAAGGATCGCTCTGCTTGTCTTTCATCTGGAGTTTCTCGTCCGTGGAAGGGTCGGTAGAGGTAAGGAGTTTGCTTTTGGTTGTGGTTCTCTGCCAGCTTCAGGGGGAAGCAAAAGGAGGTGGGTTCTCTGCCTTGCCGGGGTGGCAAAAAGGAGTCTTGTGAGGGCTTCTCCGTCTAGCTGTGGGGGCTAAAGGAGAGTCACGTTTTGTAGTACAATACTTGGAGGGTACCTCCAAGGAGTGGACGTAGGTCGAGTCGACCGAACCACTATAAATTTATGTGTTCTTTTTCTTGCTTCCGCACTTTTTAATTCCGCATTTATTTTTGTGGTGTGATTTGGTTTGTGATTTTCTTTCTTTGTCTTAAGAATTTTTTAAATACCAATTCACCCCCCCCCCCTCTTGGTTAGCTTGGGACTAAGTTCATAGGGCTTAACATCCTGAACGAACTTTCAAGTGGTATCAGAGCGGGATTCGAAAAATTAAGTTTGAAAACTTTTTGAATTTGATCCATGGCTAACTTTGGAAATCGCAACACTACGGAAGGGTATTCTATTACCCGACCTCCCCTGTTCGATAACCTACCTTTTGATTTTTGGAAAACTCGCATGTCAACATTTTTACAATCTACTGATTATCGCATGTGGATGCTTATTCAAGAAGGTTATTCTCCACATTCTCGTGAAATTAATGGTGTTAAAACTGAAGTTGCTTTTACTGAATGGACTTTAGATGAACGTGATTTGGCTCAGTTAAATGCAAAATGTTTGAAACTGTTTTTTTTCTGTGCTTTGAAATCTGAAGATTACATGCGTGTTTCAACTTGCAAAACTGGTAAAGAGATTTGGGATAAATTATGCATCACCTATGAAGGTACTAATGAAGTTAAGCAATCCCGTTTGAACTTTCTCTTGCATGAATATGAACTGTTTTGTATGAAACCTCATGAATCGATTTCTGACATGTACACTAGGTTTACTCAGATTGTTACTTCATTGCATGCACTAGGAAAAATAGCTTTCGAATTATGAAAAAGATAACAAGATTTTGAGATGCTTGCCTTCGTCTTATGATGCAGAAATAACTGCAATCACTGAATCAAAAGATTTGAATACTTATTCCATTGATAACTTACTTGGCTCACTCATTGCTTACGAGCAAGGTGTGAATCAAAGAAATCTTGATACAGGTGAGAACAAAAAGGAGAAAAAAATCGCACTGAAGGTGCACAAATCGGATTCTGAATCTTCCGGGTCTGAAAGTGATGAAATTGCCTTTATCACAAGGCAATTCAAAAGCTTTCTAAGGAAGAAACAAAAGCATCATCAAAGTTGGAGAAAAGGTAAGGATCATAAACATATTAAAGAATCTTCTGATGTTGTTTGTTTTGAATGCAGGAAGCCTGGACATGTGAGAACTGACTGCCCTACACTTAGAGATCAATCAAGCAAAGGAAGAATAGAGGAGAAAGCTAAGTCTAGGAAGGATAAGAAGAAAAACCAAAGGAGCTTTTTGGTAGAATCTGGTACTGACTCCTCTGAGACTGAATCAGAGGAAGAAACTACAAAACTTGTGTTTCATGGGAAAAGACCAAAGTGATCAAGAAGAGGTATGTGAACTTTCCTACGATCAACTTCTTGAAGTTTCAGAAAAAATTCATGCATCATATAGAAAACTAAAGAAAACTTAAGCTAGCTTGAAACTAGAATTTTTAAATCTACAAAAAGAGCATGAAATTTTGATTAAAGATCATCAAACAATTGATTCAAATCACATGACTTTACTTGATGAATTTGATGAGTTAAATAAAAATCATGGTGAGTTAGTTGAAGAACTTGATGCATTAAAAATATCACACACATCACTAGAATCAGATTTTAAGAAGTCTAAGGAGATAGAGAAGAATTTGAGGATTGAAAATGAAGCTTTAAAAAAACACTAATTTAAAGATTCAAAATGATTTAGAAGCATGTAAGAAAACTAGGATGACATCTACTTTTGATCAATTGCCAAAACCTAGAAAGAGGCATTATAACTCAAATCATTTAAGAAATCCCTTTCCTGGAGTTAGATGTTTTTCATGTGTGGCATGCTAGGACACACATTTCACACACTTGCACAATTCACCATAGTACACATTGGGTGTGGAGACCTAAGGTGCATGATCCACAGCATACCACACATGCATTGCATTCTTCTCTTCATAAGAAGGAACCCAAACCTGCTTGGGTTCCTAAAACTAACATTTGATAATTTTTGCAGGAAGGCTCTCACAAAAGACCTCATGAGAGTATGTGGTACCTGGACAGTGGATGCTCTCGACATATGACTGGTGACGCTAGCCAGTTTGTTGTACTAGAGTCCAGGACTGGTGGCAAGGTTACCCTTGGAGACAACACCACCAGGAAGGTGGTAGGAGCAGGTATAATTGGTAATTCCAAGAACCTTATGATTGAAAATGATTTGCTTGTAGATGGATTAAAGCACAACTTGCTCAGCATCAGTCAATTCTGTGACAAAGGCTTCATCGTACAATTCTTTGCGGATTCATGCATTGTAAGTTTAAGTAACAACACTATTTTTTGCAGGGAAAGAGGATCAACAACGTCTACATGCTTGATTTAAATAACATTGAATGTGCTGCTTCTTTTTGCTTAAAAACTGTGATTGATGATTCTTGGTTGTGGCACAGGAGGCTTTGTCATGCAAGTATGAAAACCCTTAGGAAAGTGACCCAAAAAGACCTAGTTAGAGGTGTCCCCAAACTTAAGTTTACAAAAGACCACCTTTGTGATGTCTTTCAACTAGGAAAGCAAGTCCACTCCACTTTTCATCCCATTAAGGACATTAGCACCTCTAGACCTTTAGAAGTCCTTCACATGGATTTGTTTGGACCCATTAGCACTGCTAGTTTGGGAGGGAAAATCTATAGTTTTGTGATTGTTGATGACTACTCAAGGTTCACTTGGACTAGATTTCTCTCTCTCATAAAAATGAGTCTTTTGAGGAGTTTAAAACATTTTCTACTTGGATTCAGAAAAAGCTAGGTTGTGAGATTTTGACAATCCATAGTGATCATGGGGGAGAGTTTGAAAATGAAAGATTTGGAGATTTTTGTGAGGACAAAGGGATTAGCCATAATTTTTCAGCCCCTAGGACCCCTCAGCAGAATGGGGTAGCTGAAAGGAAGAACCGGACCTTGGTGGAAGCCGCTAGAGCCATGCTTGCTGAATATTCACTTCCAAAATACTTTTTGGGCTGAAGCGGTTAACACAGCTTGTTATGTATTGAATAGGGTGAATGTTAGAGCCAAATTAGAGAAGACACCCTATGAGATCCTTAAGGGTAGGACACCCAATCTTTCCCACCTTCATGTCTTTGGTTGTAAGGTTTTCATTCACAACAATGGGAAGTCTCACTTGGGAAAATTTGATCCTAAATCTGATGAAGGAGTATTCTTGGGATATTCTAGTGTTGGGAAGTCTTTTAGGGTGTTTAACAAGAGAACTTTGATGGTGGAAGAAACAACCCATGTAGTTTTTTTTTGATGAGTCTGATTCTAAGAAACATGGAGTAGAAGATGATGATGTTGGAGAAATTACAAGTGGAGTAGAAAATTTGGGGAAGGGAAGTAAGCACCTAAGTAATGAAGGAGTAGAAGGAGTCACCCAAGGAGTAGAGAACTTTGTTGAAAGGGGAGAAACTTCACACACTTTGCCTAGAGATTGGAGATACTCTACAAGTCACCCCAAGGATTTGATCTTAGGAGACCTTTCTAGTGGAGTTAAGACTAGACATGGACTTAGGAAGGAGGTGAACCACTCTGCTTTTATTTCTATGACTGAACCCACCTCCATTAACCAAGCCCTTTCTGATGAGTTTTGGATTTTAGCAATGCAAGAAGAGTTGAATCAATTTGTTAGGAATGATGTTTGGGAACTTGTGGAAAGACCTAAAGAACAAAGTGTAGTTGGAACAAAGTGGGTCTTTAAGAACAAAGTGAATGATTCAGGAGTGGTGGTGAGGAATAAAGCAAGATTGGTGGCTAAGGGGTACAATCAAATAGAAGGGATAGACTTTGAAGAAACTTTTGCCCCTGTAGCTAGATTGGAAGCCATTAGAGTGCTATTAGCCTTTGCCTGTTATAAAGGATTTAAGCTTTTCCAAATGGATGTCAAGAGTGCCTTTTTAAATGGGGAAATAAAGGAAGATGTGTTTTGTAGAACAACCTCCCAGGATTTGAGAGCTCCCAATTTCCAAATCATGTGTTTAAATTGAAAAAGGCATTGTATGGTCTAAAGCAGGCACCAAGAGCTTGGTATGAGAGGCTTAGCACATTCTTACTAGAGAGGGAGTTTGTCAAGGGAAGTGTAGACACCACCCCCTTTTTCTTAGGAGAGTTGGAGATGATTTACTCATTGTTCAGATTTATGTGGATGATATACTCTTTGGATCTTCTAATAAAAATTTGTGTGATGATTTTTCTAAAATAATGAGTAGAGAGTTTTGAGATGAGTTTGATGGGGGAGTTGTCCTACTTTTTGGGGTTTAGCATAAAACAATTGGAGGATGGAACTTTTCTAAATCAAACAAAAATACATAAAGGACATTTTGAAGAAATATGAGATGGACAAAGCCAAGCCAATTAACACTCCCATGACTTCTAGTGCTCCATTGGATAAGGACCCAAGTGGTAAGTCTGTTGATCAGAAGAAGTATAGAGGCATGATTGGATCTTTACTTTACTTGACTGCGAGCCGACCTGACATCATGTTTAGTGTTTGCCTTTGTGCTAGGTTTCAGGCTGACCCTAAGGAGTCCCACTTGACTGCTGTTAAGAGAATTTTTAGATACCTTTTGGGGACACAAGGATTAGGGATTTGGTACCCTAGACATAGCACTTCTTTTGAGATTATTGGTTTTTTCTGACTCTGATTTTTTGCAGGATGCAAGGTGGATAGAAAGAGCACTTCTGGAACTTGTCAATTCATTGGACAATCTTTGGTCTCTTGGTCTAGTAGGAAGCAAAACTCTGTTGCTCTTTCCACTGCCGAAGCTGAATACATTGCTCTTGGAAGTTGTGTGGCCCAAGTCCTTTGGTTGAAACAACAGGTATTGGATTTAGGATTACATGTAAGTACCATCTCAATCTTTTGTGACAATACTAGTGCCATATGCATCTCTAAAAATCCTATCCAACATTCAAGGACTAAACACATTGACATTAGGCATCACTTCATTAGAGATCATGTGACTAAGGGAGACATTGAGTTACACCATGTGACAACTGAAAATCAACTGGCAGACATCTTTACTAAACCACTGGCCTTCGATACTTTCAGCTCTTTAAGGACCAGGTTGGGTGTGATTGACATAAATGCATGAAACTTTTTATTTTCTTTTGTTTTTCTTTCTTTTTTGCTTTTGTTTCCTGTTTTGTTGTTTTAGTTCTTTTTGTGTGTGTTTTTTTTTTTTTTCTTTCTTTCCTTTTTGTCTCTCTTTTACTTAGTTTTCAAAATCATGGCTAATATGGTATTATATTCCTTGTCCTTGCTTTTGGGAATTTGTAGTCAATATGCTTTTATCTACTCGATCTTTTAGATGGTAGAAATATTTTGTGATTGTGTCTCTTTCTCTAACCTATTTTAGTGGCATAGTTTTCTTTTTTAATCAAAAATCTCTCTCAAGTTAAAGATTGTTTATGGAATTGAGATCTTTTCTTAAACTTGCTTAAAAAACTCTATCTTACACTTATAATGTTTAAAGTTTGTTTTTCACATCAAAATTTCTCGTTACTCTTGTCCTTGATTATTGATTCTGCTTGTGATAACTCTTCCTTTTGTTAGAGAGAGTGCTCCTATTCTCTAATATATGAGAAGATATATTCACAACTTTGTCTTTAAAAGATTATAAAAGAGACTATAGCTTGCAAAAAAAAAAAAAAAAAATTGGCAATGATGCCAACAAAAGATGCGCAAAGACGCCAAAAATTGAAACAAAAAAAAAAAAAAAAAATTTGCGCAAAGCGCCACGATATTGACAAGAGGCATAAAATGAGCCCACTCCAAAACAAGCTACTCTCTCTTTTTTAAATCTTTTAGAACTTAGAAGTGTTGGTTATCAAAGACTTGACTTCGATTAACTTGCGATTGTGACAAATTTACTTTACCTCATTATTGTATGAAGATGGTTTTTTTTTAAGCCAAGTGATAGGTGAAATCCTTTTTTCTCATAACCAATTAATTTCTTGAGTTAGGTCATTGATTTCAAAAGACGATTCTACCCTAAAAAAAATGTCTGAGCTAAGGGTAGCCATGATCGGATATTCTACTTTTCTATAGATTGATGAGCTTATTAACACATTAACTCACAAATTTTTTGAATCAATCACATGGAATACTATATCATGTTCATGCCTTGGTTAAAAAAAAAAAAAAGGGGTCTTTGCTTTTTGCTTTCTTGTACCCTCCTTTTTGATATGTCAAAAGGGGGAGAAGTTTATGAGGTTCTTTTTTCATCAATCCTGAATTTTTTCCATTAACTGTTTTTCGTAGTAGTGTTTGCCATCATCAAAAAGGGGGAGATTGTTGCAAACCTATTTTCATGTCTTATGTTTTGATGATTGACAAACACTTTTTCTCTTGGACTACTTGTTGCTTCTAACTTTTCAGGAATCGAAGATCGGACGATCAAGAAGAAGCCAAGTTCAGGATTGCGTAGGTTTAGGGTTAAGTCAGTCTGTAATTTTATTTTTCACCTTTTGAGTCTACTTGTAATGATCAAAAAGACTGATGCTATGTAACCCTTCACACACACACTTGAGAGACTTAGAATTTCTGTTTTTACCCACATCGGCCAGGCCGATTTTCATATCGTCCTGGACGATCGGCTTAAAACAGAAAGTCTAATTAAGGATTCTTAATTAAGGCAGCCGACATTAACCTATCGGACTGGACGATACGTGTATCGTCCAGGACGATAAGCTCAAAATAGAAAGAGATAGCCGCCTTAGACAGTTTAGGCATACTGTATTTTAAATTATCGGCCAGGACGATTCCCGGATCGGCCTGGACGAAATTACCAAATTATGCCTTAATTGATCAGGAAATCAAGGGAGTAATTAAGGATGATTGATACGATCAGATAGGCCAGGACGATCGTGAGATCGGCCAGGACGATCGTGAGATCGGCCTGGATGAGCAAGCCAAATTTCAATCGGCCAGGACTGTTCCCAGGGCTGTGCTCAGGACGATTTACCTCTGATTTGAACTAATCGGCCAGGACGATCGTGAGCTCGGCCTGGACGATAAAGCCAAATTTCAATCGTCCTGGACTGTTCCCAAGGCTGTGCTCTGGCCGATCTTCCTTGAATTATACTAATCGGCCAGGCCGATGTCCATATCGGCCTGGACGATAAAGTCGGCTACTTGTAATTAATGAGCTCCTCTTGAGCTCTTCTATTTAAAGAGCTCTTCTTCAATGTTTTTAAAAAACCTTTTGGCTGCTGCCTTGACCTGAGAAGACCTTGAGGAGAGAAAGAGAGAGAGGGAGAGAGAGAGATGATCTTGTGAGGGGGAGCTTGTGAGGGGATTCACAAGGGTTGCTCAAGGATCGCTCTGCTTGTCTTTCATCTGGAGTTTCTCGTCCGTGGAAGGGTCGGTAGAGGTAAGGAGTTTGCTTTTGGTTGTGGTTCTCTGCCAGCTTCAGGGGGAAGCAAAAGGAGGTGGGTTCTCTGCCTTGCCGGGGTGGCAAAAAGGAGTCTTGTGAGGGCTTCTCCGTCTAGCTGTGGGGGCTAAAGGAGAGTCACGTTTTGTAGTACAATACTTGGAGGGTGCCTCCAAGGAGTGGACGTAGGTCGAGTCGACCGAACCACTATAAATTTATGTGTTCTTTTTCTTGCTTCCGCACTTTTTAATTCCGCATTTATTTTTGTGGTGTGATTTGGTTTGTGATTTTCTTTCTTTGTCTTAAGAATTTTTTAAATACCAATTCACCCCCCCCCCCCCCCCCCTCTTGGTTAGCTTGGGACTAAGTTCATAGGGCTTAACATCCTGAACGAACTTTCAAGTGGTATCAGAGCGGGATTCGAAAAATTAAGTTTGAAAACTTTTTGAATTTGATCCATGGCTAACTTTGGAAATCGCAACACTACGGAAGGGTATTCTATTACCCGACCTCCCCTGTTCGATAACCTACCTTTTGATTTTTGGAAAACTCGCATGTCAACATTTTTACAATCTACTGATTATCGCATGTGGATGCTTATTCAAGAAGGTTATTCTCCACATTCTCGTGAAATTAATGGTGTTAAAACTGAAGTTGCTTTTACTGAATGGACTTTAGATGAACGTGATTTGGCTCAGTTAAATGCAAAATGTTTAAACTGTTTTTTCTGTGCTTTGAAATCTGAAGATTACATGCGTGTTTCAACTTGCAAAACTGGTAAAGAGATTTGGGATAAATTATGCATCACCTATGAAGGTACTAATGAAGTTAAGCAATCCCGTTTGAACTTTCTCTTGCATGAATATGAACTGTTTTGTATGAAACCTCATGAATCGATTTCTGACATGTACACTAGGTTTACTCAGATTGTTACTTCATTGCATGCACTAGGAAAATAGCTTTCGAATTATGAAAAAGATAACAAGATTTTGAGATGCTTGCCTTCGTCTTATGAAGCAGAAATAACTGCAATCACTGAATCAAAAGATTTGAATACTTATTCCATTGATAACTTACTTGGCTCACTCATTGCTTACGAGCAAGGTGTGAATCAAAGAAATCTTGATACAGGTGAGAACAAAAAGGAGAAAATAATCGCACTGAAGGTGCACAAATCGGATTCTGAATCTTCCGGGTCTGAAAGTGATGAAATTGCCTTTATCACAAGGCAATTCAAAAGCTTTCTAAGGAAGAAACAAAAGCATCATCAAAGTTGGAGAAAAGGTAAGGATCATAAACATATTAAAGAATCTTCTGATGTTGTTTGTTTTGAATGCAGGAAGCCTGGACATGTGAGAACTGACTGCCCTACACTTAGAGATCAATCAAGCAAAGGAAGAATAGAGGAGAAAGCTAAGTCTAGGAAGGATAAGAAGAAAAACCAAAGGAGCTTTTTGGTAGAATCTGGTACTGACTCCTCTGAGACTGAATTAGAGGAAGAAACTACAAACTTGTGTTTCATGGGAAAAGACCAAAGTGATCAAGAAGAGGTATGTGAACTTTCCTACGATCAACTTCTTGAAGTTTCAGAAAAAATTCATGCATCATATAAAAAACTAAAGAAAACTTAAGCTAGCTTGAAACTAGAATTTTTAAATCTACAAAAAGAGCATGAAATTTTGATTAAAGATCATCAAACAATTGATTCAAATCACATGACTTTACTTGATGAATTTGATGAGTTAAATAAAAATCATGGTGAGTTAGTTGAAGAACTTGATGCATTAAAAATATCACACACATCACTAGAATCAGATTTTAAGAAGTCTAAGGAGATAGAGAAGAATTTGAGGATTGAAAATGAAGCTTTAAAAAACACTAATTTAAAGATTCAAAATGATTTAGAAGCATGTAAGAAAACTAGGATGACATCTACTTTTGATCAATTGCCAAAACCTAGAAAGAGACATTATAACTCAAATCATTTAAGAAATCCCTTTCCTGGAGTTAGATGTTTTTCATGTGGCATGCTAGGACACATTTCACACACTTGCACAATTCACCATAGTACACATTGGGTGTGGAGACCTAAGGTGCATGATCCACAGCATACCACACATGCATTGCATTCTTCTCTTCATAAGAAGGAACCCAAACCTGCTTGGGTTCCTAAAACTAACATTTGATAATTTTTGCAGGAAGGCTCTCACAAAAGACCTCGTGAGAGTATGTGGTACCTGGACAGTGGATGCTCTCGACATATGACTGGTGATGCTAGCCAGTTTGTTGTACTAGAGTCCAGGACTGGAGGCAAGGTTACCCTTGGAGACAACACCACCAGGAAGGTGGTAGGAGCAGGTATAATTGGTAATTCCAAGAACCTTATGATTGAAAATGATTTGCTTGTAGATGGATTAAAGCACAACTTGCTCAGCATCAGTCAATTCTGTGACAAAGGCTTCATCGTACAATTCTTTGCGGATTCATGCATTGTAAGTTTAAGTAACAACACTATTTTGCAGGGAAAGAGGATCAACAACGTCTACATGCTTGATTTAAATAACATTGAATGTGCTGCTTCTTTTTGCTTAAAAACTGTGATTGATGATTCTTGGTTGTGGCACAGGAGGCTTTGTCATGCAAGTATGAAAATCCTTAGGAAAGTGACCCAAAAAGACCTAGTTAGAGGTGTCCCCAAACTTAAGTTTACAAAAGACCACCTTTGTGATGTCTTTCAACTAGGAAAGCAAGTCCACTCCACTTTTCATCCCATTAAGGACATTAGCACCTCTAGACCTTTAGAAGTCCTTCACATGGATTTGTTTGGACCCATTAGCACTGCTAGTTTGGGAGGGAAAATCTATAGTTTTGTGATTGTTGATGACTACTCAAGGTTCACTTGGACTAGATTTCTCTCTCTCATAAAAATGAGTCTTTTGAGAAGTTTAAAACATTTTCTACTTGGATTCAGAAAAAGCTAGGTTGTGAGATTTTGACAATCCATAGTGATCATGGGGGAGAGTTTGAAAATTAAAGATTTGGAGATTTTTGTGAGGACAAAGGGATTAGCCATAATTTTTCAGCCCCTAGGACCCCTCAGCAAAATGGGGTAGCTGAAAGGAAGAACCGGACCTTGGTGGAAGCCGCTAGAGCCATGCTTGCTGAATATTCACTTCCAAAATACTTTTGGGCTAAAGCGGTTAACACAGCTTGTTATGTATTGAATAGGGTGAATGTTAGAGCCAAATTAGAGAAGACACCCTATGAGATCCTTAAGGGCAGGACACCCAATCTTTCCCTCCTTCATGTCTTTGGTTGTAAGGTTTTCATTCAAAACAATGGGAAGTCTCACTTGGGAAAATTGGATCCTAAATCTGATGAAGGAGTATTCTTGGGATATTCTAGTGTTGGGAAGTCTTTTAGGGTGTTTAACAAGAGAACTTTGATGGTGGAAGAAACAACCCATGTAGTTTTTGATGAGTATGATTCTAAGAAACATGGAGTAGAAGATGATGATGTTGGAGAAATTACAAGTGGAGTAGAAAATTTGGGGAAGGGAAGTAAGCACCTAAGTAATGAAGGAGTAGAAGGAGTCACCCAAGGAGTAGAGAACTTTGTTGAAAGGGGAGAAACTTCACACACTTTGCCTAGAGATTGGAGATACTCTACAAGTCACCCCAAGGATTTGATCTTAGGAGACCTTTCTAGTGGAGTTAAGACTAGACATGGACTTAGGAAGGAGGTGAACCACTATGCTTTTATTTCTATGACTGAACCCACCTCCATTAACCAAGCCCTTTCTGATGAGTTTTGGATTTTAGCAATGCAAGAAGAGTTGAATCAATTTGTTAGGAATGATGTTTGGGAACTTGTGGAAAGACCTAAAGAACAAAGTTTAGTTGGAACAAAGTGGGTCTTTAAGAACAAAGTGAATGATTCAGGAGTGGTGGTGAGGAATAAAGCAAGATTGGTGGCTAAGGGGTATAATCAAATAGAAGGGATAAACTTTGAAGAAACTTTTGCCCCTGTAGCTAGATTGGAAGCTATTAGAGTGCTATTAGCCTTTGCCTGTTATAAAGGATTTAAGCTTTTCCAAATGGATGTCAAGAGTGCCTTTTTAAATGGGGAAATAAAGGAAGATGTGTTTGTAGAACAACCTCCAGGATTTGAGAGCTCCCAATTTCCAAATCATGTGTTTAAATTGAAAAGGCATTGTATGGTCTAAAGCAGGCACCAAGAGCTTGGTATGAGAGGCTTAGCACATTCTTACTAGAGAGGGAGTTTGTCAAGGGAAGTGTAGACACCACCCTTTTTCTTAGGAGAGTTGGAGATGATTTACTCATTGTTCAGATTTATGTGGATGATATACTCTTTGGATCTTCTAATAAAAATTTGTGTGATGATTTTTCTAAAAATAATGAGTAGAGAGTTTGAGATGAGTTTGATGGGGGAGTTGTCCTACTTTTTGGGGTTTAGCATAAAACAATTGGAGGATGGAACGTTTCTAAATCAAACAAAATACATAAAGGACATTTTGAAGAAATATGAGATGGACAAAGCCAAGCCAATTAACACTCCCATGACTTCTAGTGCTCCATTTGATAAGGACCCAAGTGGTAAGTCTGTTGATCAGAAGAAGTATAGAGGCATGATTGGATCTTTACTTTACTTGACTGCGAGCCGACCTGACATCATGTTTAGTGTTTGCCTTTGTGCTAGGTTTCAGGCTGACCCTAAGGAGTCCCACTTGACTGCTGTTAAGAGAATTTTTAGATACCTTTTGGGGACACAAGGATTAGGGATTTGGTACCCTAGACATAGCACTTATTTTGGGTTATTGGTTTTTCTGACTCTGATTTTGCAGGATGCAAGGTGGATAAAAAGAGCACTTCTGGAACTTGTCAATTCATTGGACAATCTTTGGTTTCTTAGTCTAGTAGGAAGCAAAACTTTGTTGATCTTTCCACTGCCAAAGCTGAATACATTGCTCTTGGAAGTTGTGTGGCCCAAGTCCTTTGGTTGAAACAACAGGTATTGGATTTAGGATTACATGTAAGTACCATCTCAATCTTCTGTGACAATACTAGTTCCATATGCATCTCTAAAAATCCTATCCAACATTCAAGGACTAAACACATTGACATTAGGCATCACTTCATTAGATATCATGTGACTAAGGGAGACATTGAGTTACACCATGTGACAACTGAAAATCAACTGGCAGACATCTTTACTAAACCACTGGCCTTCGATTTTTTCAGCTCTTTAAGGACCAGGTTGGGTGTGATTGACATAAATGCATGAAACTTTTTATTTTCTTTTGTTTTTCTTTCTTTTGCTTTTGTTTCCCGTTTTGTTGTTTTAGTTCTTTTTGTGTGTTTTATTTTTTTCTTTCTTTCCTTTTTGTCTCTCTTTACTTAGTTTTCAAAATCATGGCTAATATGGTATTATATTCCTTGTCCTTGCTTTTGGGAATTTGTAGTCAATATGCTTTTATCTACTCGATCTTTTAGATGGTAGAAATATTTTGTGATTATGTCTCTTTCTCTAACCTATTTTAGTGGCATAGTTTTCTTTTTTAATCAAAACTCTCTCAAGTTAAAGATTGTTTATGGAATTGAGATCTTTTCTTAAACTTGCTTAAAAAACTCTATCTTACACTTATAATGTTTAAAGTTTGTTTTTCACATCAAAATTTCTCGTTACTCTTGTCCTTGATTATTGATTCTGCTTGTGATAACTCTTCCTTTTGTTAGAGAGAGTGCTCCTATTCTCTAATATATGAGAAGATATATTCACAACTTTGTCATTAAAAGATTATAAAAGAGACTATAGCTTGCAAAAAAATTGGCCAATGATGCCAATAAAAGATGCGCAAAGACGCCAAAAATTGAACAAAAAAAAAATTTGCGCAAAGCGCCACGATATTGACAAGAGGCATAAAATGAGCCCACTCCAAAACAAGCTTCTCTCTCTTTTTTTAAATCTTTTAGAACTTAGAAGTGTTGGTTATCAAAGACTTGACTTCGATTAACTTGCGATTGTGACAAATTTACTTTACCTCATTATTGTATGAAGATGGTTTTTTTTAAGCCAAGTGATAGGTGAAATCCTTTTTTCTCATAACTAATTAATTTCTTGAGTTAGGTCATTGATTTCAAAAGACGATTCTACCCTAAAAAAATGTCTGAGCTAAGGGTAGCCATGATCGGATATTCTACTTTTCTATAGATTGATGAGCTTATTAACACATTAACTCATAAATTTTTTGAATCAATCACATGGAATACTATATCATGTTCATGCCTTGGTTAAAAAAAAAAAAGGGGTCTCTTTGCTTTGCTTTCTTGTACCCTCCTTTTTGATATGTCAAAAGGGGGAGAAGTTTATGAGGTTCTTTTTTCATCTATCCTGAATTTTTTCCATTAACTGTTTTCGTAGTAGTTTGCCATCATCAAAAAGGGGGAGATTGTTGCAAACCTATTTTCATGTCTTATGTTTTAATGATTGACAAACACTTTTTCTCTTGGACTACTTATTGCTTCTAACTTTTCAGGAATCGAAGATCGGACGATCAAGAAGAAGCCAAGTTCAGGATTGCGTAGGTTTAGGGTTAAGTCAGTCTGTAATTTTATTTTTCACCTTTTGAGTCTACTTGTAATGATCAAAAAGACTGATGCTATGTAACCCTTCACACACACACTTGAGAGACTTAGAATTTCTGTTTTTACCCACATCAGCCAGGCCGATTTTCATATCGTCCTGGATGATCGGCTTAAAACAAAAAGTCTAATTAAGGATTCTTAATTAAGGCAGCCGACATTAACCTATCAGCCTGGACGATACGTGTATCGTCCAGGACGATAAGCTCAAAATAGAAAGAGATAGCAGCCTTAGACAGTTTAGGCATACTGTATTTTAAATTATCATCCAGGACGATTCCTGGATCGGCCTGGACGAAATTACCAAATTATGCCTTAATTGATCAGGAAATTAAGGGAGTAATTAAGGATGATTGATACGATCAGATCGGCCAGAACGATTGTGAGATCGGCCTGGACGAGCAAGCCAAATTTCAATCGGCCAGGACTGTTCCCAGGGCTGTGCTCAGGATGATTTACCTCTGATTTGAACTAATTGGCCAGGACGATCGTGAGCTCGGCCTGGACGATAAAGCCAAATTTCAATCGTCCAGGACTGTTCCCAGGGCTGTGCTCTGGCCGATCTTCCTTGAATTGTACTAATCGGCCAGGCCGATGTCCATATCGGCCTGGACGATAAAGTCGGCTACTTGCAATTAATGAGCTCCTCTTGAGCTCTTCTATTTAAGGATCTCTTCTTCAACATTTTTAAAAAACCTTTTGGCTGCTGCCTTGACCTGAGAAGACCTTGAGGAGAGAAAGAGAGAGAGGGAGAGAGAGAGGATCTTGTGAGGGGGAGCTTGTGAGGGGATTCACAAGGGTTGCTCAAGGATCGCTCTGCTTTTCTTTCGTTTGGATTTTCTCGTCCGTGGAAGGGTCGGTAGAGGTAAGGAGTTTGCTTTTGGTTGTGGTTCTCTGCCAGCTTCAGGGGGAAGCAAAAGGAGGTGGGTTCTCTGCCTTGCCGGGGTGGAAAAAAGGAGTTTCTTGTGAGGGCTTCTCCGCCTAGCTATGGGGGCTAAAGGAGAGTCACGTTTTGTAGTGCAATACTTGGAGGGTGCCTCCAAGGAGTGGACGTAGGTCGAGTCGACCAAACCACTATAAATTTCTGTGTTCTTTTTCTTGCTTCAGCACTTTTTAATTCCGCATTTATTTTTGTGGTGTGATTTGGTTTGTGATTTTCTTTCTTTGTCTTAAGAATTTTTTAAATACCAATTCACCCCCCCCCCTCTTGGTTAGCTTGGGACTAAGTTCATAGGGCTTAACATCCTGAACGAACTTTCAGATGACTCGAAGAGTGATCAATCTTAGCCTAAGGATGAAGATGACATTTCCTTGATGGCTAGGTAATTTAGAAGTTTTCTAAAGAGGAAGCAAATAAGACACCAGTAGTGGAATAAATGTAAGTTACATGAAAATGTTAAGGCTTCTAATGGTGTGATTTTCTATGAATGCAAGATACCAGGACATGTCAAATATGAATGCCCGAATCTTAAAGCCAATCCTAGCAAGGAGAAGGTTGAAGAGAAAACAAATGTGAGAAAGGGCATGAAGAGGATGTAAAGAGCATTTTAGGAGGACTCAGCTTTAGACTTCAAAAATAAAAGTGGAGGAAGAAGTCACAAATTTGTGCTTAATGGCCGATAAGCTTTATCAGTCAGATCAAGAAGAGGTACGTGACTTAACCTATGATGAGTTAGATGATGTCTCTAAAAGAATTCATATAGCATATAAAAAACTTAAAAATGTGCATGCTAGGTTAAATTTAGATTTCCTTGAATTATAAAAAGTGCATGAAATCCTTAAAAAAGATCACGTACTAATTCATAAAAATCACATGAGATTCTTAGATGAATATGATGAATTGAATAAAAAGCATGAATTATTAAAATCATCCCACACTAAACTTGAAGAAGATTTTAAAATATTTGTGGATGAATCTTAATAGATAAAAATATTTGAAAGTTAATAATGCTGTGTCAGAAAGTGCAAAATTATTTATTAAACCACAATTAAAAGCATATGAGAAAAATAGGATTTCATTTATACCTGAATAATAATAGAAAACTAGAATTTCTAATGAACTATCTCAATGAAGAAACTGAAATAGAAATCCTAGTGAGAGAACGTCCGGGTTTCTGGAGAGAAGCGGAATTTTGTATTTCTGTTTGGCGGTAACGGTCGGCAAATGGATGGTGGAGGATGATTGCCGGCATATCGCCGGTGATTTTCCCAAGGATGATCGCGGTTCTGGTGTTGAAGATATGAAGTCATCGAAGGTGGTGAATAAACTCCGGCAAGGTCAGAATGCAGGATGGGATTTCTCATATCGATCTCAGTTGTCAAATTTCAAGTTGGCCAAGGAGAATGAAGATGGAATGGCAATGTTGATTTCAATTCAGATAGGTAAAATTCCTTTGATTAAACGCTAAGGAGCGTTGGTAATTAAAGAAGGTGCAGATCCATCGCCCATGGTGGTAAAGCATGTGGAAGGAAAAGGTAAGGTTGTAGTTGATTTGGGAGATCCGGTTACTCCAAAAATCATAAAATCATCTATAATTCCATCTGATAATGCGGCATCGACTTCTGAAATTAAGATTTTTGTTAACCGGTTTGTGAATTCGAATGCAATCCTTGGACTTTGTCGCAGCGAGATAAATGAAGATTCACGAATTTCGGTTAACAATAATGTTCATTCTGTTTTGGAAAAAGCAAATAAATCGAATGGAGTTAAGATGACTATTGAATTGCCTAAGTTGGTTGATTCTAGTTCAATGAATCCTTGGAGTAAAAAGCTATACATCAAATTAGATTCCAAAGAAGATGAGGTGGTCATTTCAGATGATGGAAAAGTAGTAAAGCTCAATGTGGAATTGGAGGATTTAAATGCTAAAAAGCTGCCTAAATCTTTGGTTATCAAAGTTTTTGGGAAGGATTTACCTTCTCATATGGTGGCATGGGAGTTAAGAAAGCAATGAAAATAGTTTGGATAGTTCCACTTTACTACTTTAGGAAGTGGATGGTTTTTATGTTCTTTCTCATCTGAAGAAATGGTTGAAGTTGTTCACTCGGGAGGACCATGGTTTGTGAATGAACACATTGTAGGTATGGAGAAGTGGTCTCCTTAATTCAATTCTTCTTCAACAAAGGGACTTTCTTCTCCTATATGGATTAGAATTCCACATTTACCTCTACAATGTTGGGATGAGAATAATGTTGCTTCCCATTGCTTCATGAGTTGGAAAACCAATCATGTTAGATGGAAATATGTTCAATTGGGGAAGAAGAGAATTTGCCAGAGTATGTGTGAGAATCCAACTTGATCAACCTCTTCATTTAGGAGTTTGGGTTGATAGTCTGTGTAGTAGATTCCTTCAAAAAGTGGAGTATGAAAAGGTTTCAAGCTTTTGCTTTGTTTGCGGTAAGATAGGACATGTGGAGAAGGATTGTGTGCCTTTGAAAGAAGTTCACAAGGGGTTGGAGGTTGCTGATGAAGATGCTGAAGGTTTAAAGGTGGGAAGGAAGCAATTATTATCCAAAGAACCTTCTTATGGTCCTTGGATCTTGGTTAATCATAAGAAGAGAAGGTTTTCTAAACAAAGCAATAAGTGGATTAATCCTAATTATTCCAGTTTTTTAAGAAGATAGGCTGCTCCAGTGGTTGAGGTGGACAAAACTCAATCTGTTAAGGAAGTAAGAGTAGCTAAAGAAGTGATACAGGAGAACCCAGGAAAAATAAGCTATGCTGCTCTTCAACTTGAAGAAGGAGAGATTAGTAATTCAAATTTTACTCAGGATGTCAACAATATGGGAAAGGGTTGCTTGCAAACTTAGGTAAGTCCTAAGGGATTACCTGCGAACTCAAGTATTCCCTATCAAGGTTCAGATGTCAAGATTCAGGAGGTTGCAATGAAGGAATTGGTTCTTCAAAATTCTAACAGGATAGGCCACAATAATAATATTGTTGACGAAGCTCTTCCTGTTCTGGAAAAGAGGCATTCTTCGGAATGCATTGCTGAAAATATGTCTACAGGTTAAGATGTGGTTGATATCAATAGAAAAAACATGTTTTCTAGTCTACAAACTGATACTTTTGGAGATATGACTATCAGGTGGTATCTTGGTTTGTTGGAGAAATGACTTGGAAACCTTTGAAGTTATTGAAGCCAATGAGCAGGTGGTGGTGGGTAGACTTAAAGTCAAAAATCATCAAACATAGATGATAACTACTGTTTATGGAAGTAGGGAAAACTGTAAAAGAAGGATTCTTTGGAATAATCTGGAAAAGTATTTTGATGATTATTTTCCATGGATTATAGGGGGAGATTTTAATTGCATAATCTCTCAAAGTGATAAAAGAGATGGAAAGAAGTTTGTACACTCTCAAGGATCACAAGATATGATCTTGTTCATGAATAGAAGAGATTTACATGAAGTTGGTTACATGGGTCCTAAATACACTTGGAGTAATAATAAAAAAGGAGGAAAAATTTTGGAGAGGCTGGACCGATGCCTTCTTAATTGTGCTGCTCTAAATCTTCTCCAAACTGTGGTGGTTAAGCATCTAGCCAGGATAGCATCGGACCACTGTCCAATATCTATTAAGATCTTGGCATCCAGGTTAACAAAAGGTAGGAAATTTATGTTTGAAGATACATGGTTATCTCATAAATTTTCTCATTCAATAGTTCTAGCTGCTTGGAATAAGAAAATAAGGGGTTCTACTTCAGATATCCTAAATTCTAAGTTCAAGAGAACTTTGAGATCATTATTCTTTTGGAATAAGGAGAAGCATAAAAATTTGACAGAATTAAAAGAGAAGATGAAAATTGAAATTCAGGATTTACAAAAGGAAGAAATTGATTTGGGAGGATTATCTGATCTAAAACTTTGCTGTTTACTATCTAAAATTGCTAAATTTAATAACACTTTGGGAGGGCTTAGCATGTGTTGGAAGCAAAGGGCTAAGATTCAATGGATAAATGAAGGAGACTCTAATTCCAAATTCTTCCATGCATATGCCTCGGCAAGGAGAAATACTAATAGAATTAATTGTGTCAAAAATGAGGAGGGGGTCATTTGTGAAGATAAGCAAAGTATTGATGATGTTTTCATCAAATTCTTCAATTGCAAATGGAAAACTAGGAGCTGCATGTTAAATGGGTGGCTGAAAACTGCTAATAAACTGGATGAGGAGGACTCTAAGATTCTCAGTAAAGAATTTACCGTGAAGGAGCTGGAGGAGACTATTTCAAACTTGGGATCCAATATTTCACCAGGTATTGATGGCATAACATATTCTTTCATTAAATCCTATTGGTTTATCATTAAGAATGATGTTTTGGCTGCTATAAATGAATTCTTTACTTCAGGTGCACTTTGTCTTGGTTGGAAAGAAACCAATGTGATTTTGATTCCCAAAGTAGTTTCTCCTGTATTCCCTGAGAATTATCATCCCATTAGCTTGTGCAATGCAATCTATAAAATAGTGTCTAAAATGATCTTAAACAGGATGAGTTTTGTATTCCCTAAGATTATTTCTGTTGAACAAAATGCTTTTATCAAGGGGCGGTCTATGGCTGACCAATTACTTCTAGCTCAAGAATTGTTTAATAAATTTAGACACTCTAAAGCTAAGAAAGGTTAGGTAGCTATCAAAGTAGATATGGAACAGGCCTACGACAGTATGTGTTGGTCTACTTTGGATAAAGTGATGGACTGGTTTGGGTTTCCTAAACCGTTCTCTAATTTAATTTTGGAATGTGTAGTTAATCCTAAATTTTCCATTTTAATTAATGGTGAAAGTTCAAAGTGGATAAAGGTAAATTGCGGTTTTAGACAAGGGTGCCCTTTGTCACTTTTCTTTTTTATCATGTGCTCTATATTATTGACAGAAGAATTTGGAAATATTGGTAAGAGGATTAGTATTAAAGTCAGTCAAAGTGGCCGTTTAATCTCACACTTAATGTATGCTGATAACATTATGATATTCTCAAGAGCTAATAAGAATTGTTTGAAGAAAGTGGTCAAAATCTTGAAGAACTATTATACTTGGACTGGACAAAAGGTTAACTTGCTTAAATCTGTGGTATTATTCAGCAAATCAGTAAAGAAAAGGGAATGTAAATCCCTTCTCAAGGTTATTAAAATGAATATGGCGAAGGAAATGGATTATCTAGGAGTTAAAATTGCTCTTAGGAGATTGGTCAAGGCAGATTTCAGTAAAATTACTGTCAAAGCAGCAGCCAAGATGAACATTTGGGGTATAAAGTTCATTTCTCTTGCAGGTAAAGTTACTTTGCTCAATTCTTCTGTTCTTTCTTTACCTACCTATCAAGCCAGACATTCTTTGATTCCTTTTGAGGGTTTTATATGAAGTGGAGAAAATGTGTAGAGATTTTCTTTTGAATAAAAGAGATGGTAGTTATGGTATGCATTATGTAGCTTGGAGCTCATTGTGTAAACCAAAAAACAAAGGTGGCTATGGTTTACAATCTTTAGTAGATAAGTTGGGACCTTTGAGGTCTAAACATTCCTTGAATTTCATTATGAAGTCCAATACTCTTTTAAATAGAGTTTTAAGAGCAAAATATGGGGACGTATTGTGAAATGGTGCTAATAGCAGTTGTTGCTCTTCATCATGGAAAATAATTCAAAATGGTGCAGAATTCTTACTTCCGGAGATGAGATGGATAGTTTCTAATGGAGAGTATATTGATACTTTCAAAGATATGTGGATTATGGATAAGACATTAGAAAAGTGGCCAACTTTTGTAACCATTATAGAACCAGAGTTCAGTCAAGTTTCAGATTTTATCACAGAAGGAAGATGGGATATTGGAAAATTGAAGCTCTGTTTTGGTGAAATACTTATTGAATTGATCCTTTCAATTCCAATTCATTCAGATCAAATTGAAGACAAGATGGAGTGTATCAAGAAGTTATCCGGTAAATCTATTGCAGCTATTGTTTATGAGAAAAAATTTGAAGATATCAGTGAAGATGAAACCTTTAATTGGAGGAAAAACATAAATTTAAAGCCTAAGATTGATTTGTTCTGGTGGAGAATAAGTATAAACGGTATTCCAACATTTTCTTTTCTTTTATATAGAAGGCTTGCTGATTGTGGAGGTTGTCCGAGAGGCTGTTTGGAGATGGAAGATACAGAGCATGTGGTTTCTAAATGCTTTTTTAATTAAGAGGGTATTAAAGTTGCTTGATGATTGGCATTTTAATATTCCTGAATTTGATTCATTAGTTGGCTGTTATCAGGTTTTGAGCAGTTTGGCTGATTCTAATCCATTTCTGGGTAATCTTCTTTGTTATGTGATTTTCTACTGCTGGAATAGTTGAAATAAATTAGTATATGGAGGCGTTGATGACAGAAGTTCTTCTATTGCTTCAAGAGCTATTATTCAGACGGTATCATCTTTTAATTCTTGTATAATCCATGAAAATTGGGATGCTAATAAGCTAATTAAGCTGTCACAATCCTCTTGACATCCTCCTCCTTCGGGTTGGATCAAGGTAAATATTGATGCTTCAATTTTTCTCAACAACAGTACCGGCATTGGAGGCATTTTTAGAGACTGTAAAGGCAGAGGTTTAGCTGCTTTTGGATTTCAAAGTCTACATTGGGGTTGTGCTCAAATGGAGCTATTAGCAATTTTGTCTTTGAGAGATTATATCAAAGATTGGATGCTTGAAGCTAAAGGTATTGTGATTGAAGGTGATAATCTTAATGTCATCAAGATCTTTCAAAGAGCCTTTAAAAATTAGTGGATTCATGAAGAATTTCTAAAGCATATGGATTTAGATTTTCTTTTTAAATTTAAGCATTTCATTTTTTCTTTTGTTATTAGAAATTGTAATAAGTTAGCTCATTTTTGTGCTAACTATGCTCACTTTTTCTCATCCTTCTTTTGGGATGATTTTTCTAGAGATAAAGTTCCTCCTTCAATTTTAGATTTGTTGAAAGAGGAATCGTCTTGTAAGTAATTGGTGGTTAATAAAATTTTGATTGCTGTTTGCACTTTTCAAAAAAAAAAAAAAAATAATAATTTTTTAATCCTAAAAAGAAAAGAAAAAAATTTAAAATCTAGGAAAATACAAGTTTACTCGTATAAATTGAAAAATCCTTTTATTGGAGTTAAATTTTTTTTCTTATGGTTTGATTGAGAACATATATCACACTTGCACCATTAATAGTAAACCATATCTAGTGTGGAGACCAAAGATGCATAAAACAAATCATATTATACATACATCTAGATTAATTTTGCCAAGAGGAGAACCCAAACTTGTTTAGGTTCTCAAGACTAACATTTGATTATCTTATAGAAACCCTCTTATACAAGATCTTGTAAGAGAAGTTGGTACATAGACAGCGGATGTTTAAAGCATATGACTGAAGACACTACACAATTCATATCATTGGAAGCCAAGAATGGAGGCAAGGTAACACTGGGAGATAATACTACTAGGAAAGTGATATGCACATATATGATTGGAAACTTGAACAATTTTTTTATTAAGAATGTTTTACTTGTACAAGGCTTAAAGCATAATCTACTAAGTAATAGTTAGATGTGTGATAAGGCTTATAGTGAAAAAGTTATTCCCAATAACTTCATAATAGGCCAAAATGGAATTGGTGTTTTGAATGGAATAAGGGTAAACATTGTATACATGCTTGATTTAAATTGTATTAAATATCTTAATACTCTTTGTTTGAAAATAGTTTCTAATGAATCATAGTTATGGCATAGAAGATTTTGTCATACTAGCATGAAAAACCTAAGGAAAGTTACCCAAAAAGAACTTGTCAGAGGTATACCAAAACTAGAGTTTACTAAGGATCACCTGTGTGATAGTATGTCAATTAAGAAAACATGTGAAATCCTCCTTTCATTCCATTAAGGATCTTAGAACTACCAAATCATTAAAAATTATTTATGTGGAACTTTTTAGATCGATTAGCATTATAAGTCTAGGAGGTAAAGTGTTTAGATTTGTAATTGTTGATGATTTCTCTAGATTCACTTAGGTTAAATTTTTATTTCATAAGAGTGAATCATTTGAGGAATTTAGAAGTTTTTTTGGCTTAGATTCAAAGAAACCTAGGATGTAAAATCTTATCAATTCATAGTGATCATAGAGGTGAATTTAAAAAAAGAAAATTTTGAAGAATTTTGTATGGAAAAAATGAATTGATCATAATTTTTTAGCACCTAGGACCCCTCAGTAGAATGGGATAGTTTAAAGAAAGAACAGAACATTAATTGAAGTTACTAGAGCCATGTTGGCAGAATACTCACTTCTAAATATTTTGGGTTGAAGAGGTCAGTATTGCTTGTTATGTTTTAATAGGGTGAACATTAGATCCAAATTTATTAAAATATCCTATGAACTTCTTACAGGGAGAACAACAAAATTATTTCATTTGCATATCTTTGGATGTAAGATGTTTATTCATAATAATGGAAAAACTTATTTAGGAAAATTTGATCCAAAATCTGATGAAGGAACTTTTCTTTTATACTCTAATGTTAGAAAATCTTATAGAATTTTCAACAAGAGGATCTTGATAGTTTAGGAGGACACACATGTTGTGTTTGATGAATCTGTCATTTTAAAAGAGCCAAGGTTGGAAGAGGATCATATTGAAAATAACTCGTAAGGAATTGAAAATATAAATTTGGAAGAAAATGTTGAAAAAGAAAACACTTTGCCTAGAGAATGGAAATTTTCTAAAAATTACCCTGAGGAATTGATTTTAGGTGAACCAAGTGAGGGTGTTAGGACTAGGCATAGATTTAGCAAAGAGGTAAACCATTCTACCTTTATATCAATGATTGAACCTATAAATATAAATCAAGTACTTTTGGATGAGTTTTGAATTTTGGCCATATAAGAAAAGTTGAATTAATTTATAAGAAATGATATGTGTGAATTGATAGAAAGGCCAAAAGATCAAAGTGTTGTTGGAACTAAATGGATGTTCAAAAATAAAATGAATGATTCAAGAATTATGATTAGAAATAAGGCTAGATTGGTGGCTAAGGAGTATAATCAAATTGAAGGGATTAATTTTGAATGGACTTTTGCCCCTTTAGTTAGACTTGCAGTAATTAGGGTTTTGTTAGCCTTTGTTTGTTTTAAAGGATTTAAATTATATTAAATGGATGTTAAAAGTGCCTTTTTGAATGGGGTGATATAAGTGGATGTTTATGTTAAGAGACCTCTAGGTTTTCAAAATTCTAAATTCTCTAATCATGTATTTAAATTGAAAAACGCATTATATGGACTAAAACATGCACCTAGGGCTTGGTATAAGAGGTTAAGAACTTTTTTATTAGATAGATCATTTTTAAAATGAAGTATGGATATCACTCTATTTTTGAAGAAATTAAGAGATGACATACTCATTATTCAGATATATATTGAAGATATTATATTTGAATCTATAAATAAAAATCTTTGTAATGAATTTTCAAAAATAATGAGCAGTAAATTTAAGATGAGTTTAATGAGAGATTTGAGTTATTTTCTTGGCTTTAGTATTAAAAAAAATGATGAAGGAAATTTTCTTATTCCGTCAAAGTATGTTAAGAATATCCTAAAAAAAAAATAAAATGGATAATGCTAAACCAGTGACTACACCAATGAGTTCCTCAGTTTAATTAGATAAGGACCCAAAGGGAATATCTATTGATCAAAAGAAATTAAGAGGTATAATTATATCATTACTTTATTTGACTGTTTGTTGACCAGATATAATGTTTAGTATTTATTTGTATATTAGATTTCAATCTGATAAAAAAGAATCACATATGACAACCATAAAAAAGATTTTGAGATATATTTTGGAAACTCAAAACTTAGGAATTTGGTATCTGAAGTATAGCTCTTCATTTAAAATTATTAGATTTTTTGATTCAAACTTTACAAGTTGTAGGGTTGATCGAAAACATACACTGGAACATATCAATTCATAAGAAATTCCTTAGTTTATTAATCCAATAGGAAATAGAATTATGTAGCCCTATCTACTTCTGAAGCTAAATATATTTCCCTTGAAAGTTGTGTGGCATAAGTATTTTGGTTGAAATAATAATTGATTAATTTAGAATATTCAATAGGCACAATTTTGAGTTTTTGTGATAATACTAGTGCCATTTACATTTCAAAGAATCCTATCCAATATTCTAGAACCAAATATATATACATAATACATTACTTCATTAGGGTTCATATAGCTAAAGGAGAAATTGAATCGAATCACGTTACCACAAAAAATCAACTTAAAAATATTTTCATAAAACCACTTACCTTTGAAACTTTTAAAACCTTAAGAACCAGGTTAGGGGAGATTGATCTTAATACTTAAATTAAAAGTATTGCAAACTTAATATGTGTAAATTTGTGTTTGTTTAGCTTGTCTTCGTTTATTTATTTCTTGTTTTCTTTTTATTTTATTTTTGTTCTTATTGTAAGTCATGTCACTTATTGAAGAATGATGGATTTTGAGAAGTTTTTTTTTATTTTCATGATTTATTTTCTAAGTGTTTTGATCATATTGTACAAAATATTTTTCATACTATATAAATTCTATAGCATGTCTATGGTTAGTTTCAGAGTTGAACATACAAAATTTAGTTTTTTGATGAGTTTAATACTATACGATGACGCCATCATACTATACCATATGCACATATTTCTTTGTATGTATAGGGATGGTTTACCAATTAGAGTCAGTTATTATTATTGATCTTACATACGAAATTGTCTTTTATTTATATAAACCAGTTGTTAGTTTCTGTGACGGACGAACTTAACCGCCTTCAAAACAATTATTAATATTTTGATCATCCCGGATGAACACCTATTAGTCTGTATAATTGTGTGGTCAAAATGTTTGTATGAAAGGATTCCTCATAAATGACATTTTATGAAAAGCCATTTCATTTTTGGACATTTCTATTTGTACGTATGAAATAATTTCATCCCGTACGATCTTAAGATCGTATGTACAAACCAAATTTTATACTGTACGATAGGTCATTTTCCTTTAAATAATAGGACAATTGAAATCATTTTCATTCACTTTCATATCCATTTCTAAACCTTCTAGAGTCCTCGTGTTAGGAATGGCTAGCTCAAGTAAATATCCATGTGTTTTTAAGGGATCCTCTTCTAAAGGTAGTGGGTATGATAATTTTTTATAAAAGGCAAATGAGGATGCTTTTTGTAGGTATGTTGCTGCCAAGATCACCCCCTCTAGACTTCTTATTTAGGGTGATCTTCACTTCTCTGTTATGCCCCTTTTTGTGTCAACCCAATTCTTCTTCATTCTCACTTTTATTTATGCCTATCACAAAGAAACCTTTTTGTATTCTTTGGAAAACATGAGATTCAATTAGGACCACCCAAGGATAAGTTTTTTTGTTCAAAAAGAATGAGTTGAGATCACTAAGGAAGATTTAGGGAATTTCCTTCATTTGAGAACCCAAGGCACTCGAGCTCACACTTTGTCTTCTAGGTCTGATTTTGACTGGACTTAAATTAATAAAACTCTTAGAGGTGTGTCTAAAGTGTGCCATTTAGCAAGAGTCTACACTTTGCATCAAAATGCCAGGATCATCTAGCATGTCTTAAAAACCTCAATTATTCCTAAGGCTGGTTATTATATAAATATGACTCCTCTCTAATCCACTATCATATACCTGATTATGACCAAAAAAACCCTTCGATGAGGCCCAACACATCATGGACTACATTTATAATCTTTCTTAAACTGGGCTTCCTTATCATAAGAGGAAAAAGAATATGGCTTTAGGACACATAGTAGCCTACATCCTTACCACCTGATTCATCCTGATCTTCCCACAAAACTTCTTATTATTTCACTAATGCTTCTTTTCAATCACTATTTGGGAGAGATCAGAGTTCAGAGAGTGATGACTCTGAAGAAGGAGGAGCTCCAGCACCTGCACAAGGACCTGACAAAAACTATTTTTTAGGAGATGGTCTAAAAGTTTAATCATTTGGAGACTCACTTTGATCGTCAATTTGATCAAATTGAAACTCATTTAAATCAGTAGGATGAAAGATATCAGAAGGATATGGGTTAGATATGTGGTTAGTTTGACACTATTAATAGAAATGTAGCTATGATGAATAACTATTTTTTCAGTGTTCAACTAGCCTCCATATCCAGATCAGTGCCCCTCCGATTCCAAGGTGTACTTTTATTATTATTTCTTCTACTGAGCTTGTATGGTCGATGTTATGATGTTTTTTTCTTTTATGATTATAATGTATGTTTTATGTTGGTAAGTTTTTTTATGTGATGATGTTTAGTAGTGTTCTATGTGATATCAACCGAAGTGACTGTATGTGAAACTATTTGTATCAATGAAAAATGCCATGTTTTATTGACATATTTTTGTTTCTTGCTACTTGAAATGTTAGTATGTCTAATAAGAAAAACCTTTTGAAATTGATCATTGAAATGAAAATTTAAATTATCTTGCTTTATAAATTAATTCCTTACAAAAATCAAATCTTTCAAGAATTTAAAATAAATCCTAACAAGATTTAGATAAGGAGATCAATTTCATGTTCTTTTAGACAAATATATCTAAAATATAATTATTGCAAGATTTATGTCTTATTATTTTTTTTCTTTTTAATATATTTATTTATTTTTATTAGTAAAATTTGAATTAAGATTACTGATATTGAAAAGAACCAAAAAGTAAATAAAAAGAAATGCACAATGTGTGCAAAAAATAAAAAGAAAGCACAATGGTTCGTAAAATAAAAGGAGGCACAAAATTAGCCCAAATATAAAACAAGCACAATGTGTGCCACAAATATTTGAAAGATGCGGAATGTCGCCATTTAAAATTTTTAATTGTGTTCTTTCCACTATCATTTAATCTCTAATTCAAACCAATCTAATTAGCAATCATATTCTATATTGAATTTGAAGTTAACTAATCTTCTTTTCATGATTTTTGTAATAATCATCTTTATTTAATTTATCTAGCATGAATCATGACTTTGATTGACTTTTCTTGTCTTCGTTGTTCTTTGATTTAAAATTATGAAATTTTCCATTTTAGTATTGTGGAATTAATATTGTATTTATAATTGGTTAAAAATCATTTTCTAGATCAATTCTTTTGGTTTATCTATTGAAACTTTTCATTTCAAGTTATACAAAGATTGGGTCTCTTTCGTCCCGACAAATACCAAAATTTTCTAAATTGTTCGTATTGTACGATTACATATTCATACATAAGACATCCAGAGTATGAAATTGTGGGGTATCTATTCATCGAAATGAACTAGAATTTTTTTTTGAATGGTTCATACAATACAATATATAGTTCGAACTATAGGATCAACATGTATAAAAATGGTTCGTACATGATTGTATGAACAAATTTTGAAATATTTGAATGTATGATTGTTGATCATACTGTATGATCATGAATGATTAAAATTGAAATTTTTAATTTTTCGGATGTTTTTTGTCTCTTACCTATATAAAGTCCTTAGAAACTGATTTGTCCTATCTTGTCTTCATGTTTTCTTTGAGAATAAGTGAAAATAAGTTTTGGGAGAGTGTTTATGAGATAGTTCTTGTATGTGGAAAGTGTGAAGAGATCATAAGATTACTCAAAGGTAAGAATATCTTTTTGTGTTGTCAATTCTCTTCCATACTTCTTTCAGTTTGTTCGAAAGAAGATCTTTGGAGAAGATCCGATTCTATACCGATACTTGGAGAGTGTGAAAGGACGCCGATTCTCTACCAACACTTGGAGGGTGTGAAAGGATGATGGTTCTCTACTAAAACTTGGAGGGTGTGAAAGGACAATGGTACTCTGCCAACACTTGGAGGGTGTGAAAGGATGACAGTACTCTACCGACAGTTAGAGGGTGTGAAATGATGATGGTACTTTGCTGCATTGAGGATTGGTTGAAGAGAGGCTAATTGTAAAGGCTTATCAACCTTGCTGTGGGAGAAAATGAGAGTCAATTTGGTAATAGTGCAATAATTGAAGAGGGAGTCTTCAAGGAGTGGATTAAGGTCTAGTTGGATTGAACCACTATAAATTTATGTGTTCTTTATATTTTTAAATTTTTATTTTTCTACACATTTTTATTTAAGTGGTTGGAAAGTTTTATTTTGTTAAAAAATTAAGTATTATGAAAAATAATTTAAAAATGTTTTTTATTTAAGAGGAAAATTTTAATTACCAATTCACCCCTCTCTTGGTTAGTCTTGGGATAATTTCTATATGTCTAACAACCTATATGGACTTTTCATCCATTTTTATTTCAAACAAAGCATGATTTGATTAAAAAAGATTGTACTGTATGATGTTGAGTTCGTACATGCAACTTCTGGTGTATGAAGTAGGTTTGTACAGAATCATACATGACATATCTGTTTAATTTTGAATTGATTAAACTGTACAGTATCAATTCATACATAGGTCAATCAGAGCATGAAATCAATTCGTATAGGTTCGTACGAGAAAATTTTGTACTGTTCATACGTACGATATATGATCATACTATACAATCAAGGGTGGTCAAACTAAAATTTTTAATTTTCTAGATGATTTTTCATGTCTTTCATATATAAGATCCTAAAAACTGTAGACAAATGATTCTTTGTATTTTCTTTGAGAGCAAGTGTTAGCGTACTTTGGGAGATTGTGTTGAGAGTATGGAAAGAGATATTGCAAGTGAAACTTGTGAAGGGTTCACAAGGTTGCTAAAATGTGAGAATCTCTTCGTAAGTGTGTCAAATCTCTTCCTTATTTCTTTAAAGTTGATTGAGAGAAGATCAATGGAGAAAATCCAATTCTATACCAACACCAAGAAGGTGTGAAATGATGACGGTTCTCTGCCAACACTAGGAGGGTGTGAAAGGAAGACAGTTCTCTACCGATACTAGGAGGGTATGAAAGGATGACAGTTCTCTTCCAACACTAGAAGGGTGTGAAAAAATGATAGTTCTCTACTGAAACTTAGAGGGTGTGAAAGGATGATGGTACTCTACCACACTGGGGATTGGTGGAAGAGAAATTAATTATAAATTCTTCTCCTTCTTGCTGTGGGAGCAAAAGGAGAGTCACTTTGGTAATAGTGCAATACCTGAAGAGGGATTCTTCAGGGAGAGGACGTAGGCCTAGTTAGACCAAATCACTAAATTTTTGTTTTCTTTTATTTTTATTTCTTGTATTTTTAATTTTTTGCATTTTTATTTTTGTGGTTAAAAAGTTTAGGTTGATAAAACTTTTAATGTGCTTAAAATTATAAGAACAATTTTTTAATATACCAAGAAGTTTTTTAAATTACCAAGAAAATTGTTTTAGGTTTAATAACCTATATGATATTTCATCCAGATCTTAGATCAATCTAGATTCAAGTTAATCCAAACCTCAAATCAATTCAAATTTCAAACATATCCATGTTTCAAACCTATCTAGATCTCAATCTCAATTTAAACTTTGATCTAACCTCCAATCTAGTATTAATCCTATCCAATCATTTATGATTATTCAAATGATTATAAATTATTTAGATAATTCAATTTCTAGCATTTAAATCCAAAACTCAAATCAAATCTAGATTTCCAGATCTAAAATCCAATGTTCAAAGCCCTATATTGAAAGCTTTTTCTAGTGATTTTTAAAACACTTTAAAACCCAGTTAAATGATGTCGAATCATGATTTATCAATGAAATTTTTATTAGGCATGTCCGTAGGGTCTACCCTCCAAATTTGAGCTTAATTTGAGGGCTCTAACCTCAAAAATTGAATTGGAATCTAAAGGTAGATAAACCTTCAAATATTTATGGCCTATGCTACTAGACTTGTCACCTAGTGCAACTAGACCTTAGAGCCTTCTCCAAAGCCTCTAACCACCGTAGACCCTTGATCAAGATATGTCAAATAGTAAACTACATTTTAGTGAACCCACTTTAAGCCACAGTTGACCAGGGGTCAAAATAACCAAAATGCCCCTTAAGGGCAATTTTGGAGTTTTATTTAAATTTTAACTTGGTCTATTCCAAGAAAACCTTAAAACACATTCCAATGCATCCTAATCACCATTAGGAGTACATTGGACTAAAGCCTAGACCTTAGTCAAGGTTGGTTGACTAGGCCAACCAGTTTTGACTAAAATACTACTTAAGGGTTTGAATATTCATTTAAAGCCTAACGGCATCCTCTTTACGTGAGACCACTTCTAGTAGATTTAAAATATTAAACCAAACTTGTTGGACCCAAACCCAAGCTATGGGTTAACTTGGTTGACTAAGTCAACTTAAGCTAACCAAATGGGCTTTTTGGGGTCTAAATAGTCAATTTGATTTAAATGTTCTCTCTAGACCTTGGAACCCCTCCACTAGTCTCTAAAGGTTTTTTCAAATCTTTTGAGCCTAATACAAGACCTTGGGTCAACCTGTTTGACCAAATCAACAAGAGTTGTCCTAAATGCCCTTTAATGGCATAATAGGTCATTTTGACCCAAATGACCTTCCTAGATCTTTGGGTCACCTTCAATAGATTCAAAACAACATTTTAAGTCTATTATACTTGAACTACGCCCCTGGGTCAACCTGGTTGACCAAGTGAACCTAGGTTGACCCAATGGCTCTTTAACAATTCAAATGGGTCAACAGAACCCATATAATCAAATCAATATCTTAAACCCTCAAATCCACCCTATTGGATATCTTGAATATTTCTAAGTTTACCATGGGTCAAGCTATGGTCAAGTCAACCAAATCAACTCATAAAATTTGGTCTAACCTCTCTACATATGCATTATTTCAAATCATACAATGCCTCAAACAATTTGAATACCCATCTTCCTTGCAATTTGATAAAAAGCATCAGATAGGATTTGTGAGCACAATATAAAAAGAAAAGGAGATAGGGGGCACTCTTGTCTAAACCCACCTCTAGCTTCAATCCATTTCGATTTGTTCCCGTTGATCAAAATGCAAAATTTTGGATCCAAAATACAACTCAGAATCAAACCCAAAAAATTGCTAGGGAATTTAAAGTGGAGAAGAACTTGCCTCAAAGCCTACCAACCCATACTATCGTATGCCTACTCCATATCAACTTTGATGGCTAAAAACCCATTGTTTGCTTTCGAGTGTTAGATTTTGTTAAAAACCTCTTGAGCCAAGAGAACATGATCCGACAATGATCTAACTTTTAAGAAAGCCACTTGATCACTTAAAATAACCTTGTGAATTATTGGCTCCAATCTGTTTAGCAAATTTTTGTCTACTAACTTATGAGTGATGTATAGGCTAATTGGATGAAAGTTTGATGGATACATTGGACTTTGCATTTTAGGAATTAACAATATCAATGTCTCCTTCCAATTGTAATGCATAATTCCTATTTTGAGAAACCTTTTAATAGCATTACAAACATCCTGTTAAATTACCTTCCAGAAGCATTTAATAAACGAGAAGTTTATCCCATCTAGGCCCGGTGAGATATTCTTTCCCAAGTTGTCCACCACAACTGAAGTTCCTCCTTAGTAAATTCTGCATCCAATTTGAGTTGATCAACTACCTCCAAGATAGCAAACGGTTTCGGCCAGCCTTCCACAACACAATCTCTGTGCCTCCACTTTGATTTGAAAAAATTTGAAAAAATACTCTCCACCTCTGAGAGCTTGTCCGTCAAGACGCCATCTTCATTTTTTATGTGTTTAATCCCATTTGAGCTTCTTCTAGCATTTGCAAATGAGTGAAAGAAAGCTGAATTTGAATCACCTTCCTCCAACTACCTAGCCTTAGCTCTTTGTTTCCACCAAATATTAAGTCTAGCCAAAGTACAATTCAACTCATTTACCTTTGACTGAAGCAACAACAACTTTGCCTCATTTAGTAGCCCCTCAGCCTCTTCTAATTGTAGATCATATATTTCATTCTTCAAGGAATCTCTCAGCACATTTAAACTTTTAAACTTAGCCTTGCTCCAGTAAAATAAGGACTTTAAAGTTCTTTTAAGCTTCAAGTTCAAGGAAGCGGATGGATCACTCCCCCCACACTTTTTCCATGTTTTTTTCCATAATATCAAAAGCCCCATGATAAGTTGCCCACACATCCTCAAAATGCATACCTCTGTAGTGAGACTCCACACGTTTCAACACCTCCAAAATGATTGGGCAGTGGTCTGATGCAATACGTGACAAATGCTTCACCAAGGCTAGATAAATGGAGTTCATTGCAATAGAGTTTATAAGACATCTATCCAATCTTTCTAAGATGCGTCCTCCTCTGGATTTGTTGTTGCACCAAGTAAATTTGGGTCCAATAAACCCAACTTCATGAAAGTCATTGTTGCTCATAAACATCTTCATATCTTTGGCACCTTGAGAGAATACAAATATCTTGCCTCCTCTCTTCTCCTCCTGTGACAAAATGAAGTCAAAGTCTCCACCAATAACTGCTGGTTTATTATCAGCATAAACCTTCTCCAAATTTTCCCATAGAGACTTCCTATCCAGCATATTCCTACTACCATATACTGTGGATACAAGCCAGCATCCTTTATTTACTACTTCCAGATTTCCAATGATGACTTGTGAAGAAACATCCAACACTAAAAATGATGCCAAATCCTTCCTCCAAAGAAGCAAAATGCCTCCCGAAAGGCCATCAGATGGAACCATAAATGATTCCCATTTATCTCCCAAAAAACCCAAAATCTGTAGATTTTCCAACGAGCTTACTTTGGTTTCAACAAGTCCCACAAATAAAACATCATTATCCCTTACAAACTCCTTGAGATATAGAGCAGCCTCTCTCTTTTTGGCCCCTCTACAATTCCAAAAAGCTAATGATGTCATTGTTTAAATAAAGGAGATGGATCCCCAACCTTTTTACTTCTACCAACATCCAACTTCCTATTATGAGTGACAATGTTACCTGACCCATATGATTTCAGCTCTTTAAGCAATTTTCCTTTCTTTCCTAAAGAAGAGTTATCCACTGCTTTAACTTCCAGGGAAATGTTCTTGCTAGGCCCTTCAGATCTCAACATCAGCTCCTGATTTCCTTTCAAAGTTACTTCTATTACAGCTGGCTCCAGATCAGTAAGTATTTCACCTTCTTCAACTTCATTAAAACCCTTCTCCTCCACATACTCATACAAAATATTATCTTCCATAACTGATAAAATTCCAAATTTATTCAGTGTAAGAACATCAGACTTGGAAACTGATACCTACACCTTTTCAGTTTCTATTTCTGTAATTTCTGCACTGCCCAAGACATCTTCCTGCTGTACCCAATCCTTCTCTCCATGCTATGATTCTTCCTGAGCAGGCTTCAGGACTTTATCTGAAAGAGCTTGCTCTTTCTCCATTTTAAGTTCTATTTGGGAACAAAAACTCTTTTTGTAGATTGCATATACCTTCCAGCAGCTCCATATCTTTTTCCCTTCCTTCCATAATTTACTTGAAGCCACGGCCCATAGCTACTTTCTTCACATTATTGACATGAACAGTCTGCTTCAATTAAGTTTGTTTGTTCCTTAACATTCCTGACCAAATCAGGAACTTCATAGCATTTTTCATCCTTTTTCTTAGAGCCCTTACATTCTGATAAAGTATGACCAATTATGCCACATTCGTAACATAATTTTGAAATTCCCTCATATTCAATTTTCTGGAAAATTTTTCCAGATAATCCTTCCACCCATACCCCAAAGGGTAATTTCTCATTCCAGGGAACTCGAACACAAACTCGAGCGTATTCTCTTCTACCCCATTGAAACATGTTCCCATCAAGCAAGTAAGGCTTACCCACCTGAGATGCAATCCTGCAAATGTTAATATCATCCAAACATTGCAAAGGTATGTTTGGTAATCTTATCAATAAGGGAGCTGAAATCCCATTCATAGAAGTTGGAGAAATGAAGGAGACCAATTTTCTAGCCCCACCGCATGTCCCTTAATATACCATGGTCCTCCTATCAAAATTGTTCCATAGCTAATGAATTTTCAAACGAACATAGCACCCAACCTTTGCCCAAACCAATTATGTGAAACTTCCCAAATATACTCCATTGCTTCCTTACTTCAATACATACTACTGAAAATAGTATGTTATCTCCAAATACTTTCACCACAAGAGCACAATCCAATTTCTTAGCATTGCTACTTTCATTCTCTGCATGAAGCAAGACAGTCCTTCCATCTTCAGCTAGAAAGGACCCAACATATTTACATAGAATTAGTGAAGATGGGAGAGATAAAAATTTGAAGCATTTATTAGAATAAATCTTCCTTCCAGCCGACATAGACGCTTGCACATTCAAATTCTCCATCACATCCCTAAAGCCAGATGCTATTTTTAAATTATTTGGGCATATGAATTCCTCTTCCCTGATTACCTCCTTGGCTTTTCCAATAACCACCGTGCAGTTTTGTTATTCAGTAGTCCTCCTTTCTTGATCAACAGAGGTTTCTCCTTGAACTGACCATTGAGAATCGATGCAGCCCTCTGACCTCCATTAAAAACTTTCGAAGATACTCGCATAGGAATGTTAAGCCCTCTTCGAATATTCGCCCAGGAATGTTAAGCCCTCTTCACATTATTGACTTGAATAGTCTACTTCAATTAAGTTTGTTTGTTCCTTTTCATTCCTGACTGAATCAGGAACTTCATAGCATTTTTCATCCTTCTTCTTAGAGCCCTTACATTCTGATAAAGTATGACCAATTATGCCACATTCGTAACATAATTTTGAAATGCCCTCATATTCAATTTTCTAGAAAAATTTTCCAGATAGTCCTTCCACCCATACCCCAAAGGGAAATTTCTCATTCCAGGGAACTCGAATGCAAACTCGAGCGTATTCTCTTCTACCCCATTGAAACATGTTCCCATCAAGCAAGTAAGGCTTACCCACCTGAGATGCAATCCTGCAAATGTTGATATCATCCCAACATTGCAAAGGAATGTTTGGTAATCTTATCAATAAGGGAGATGAAATCCCATTCATAGAAGTTGGAGAAATGAAGGAGACCATTTTTCTAGCCCCACCACATGTCCCTTAATATACCATGGTCCTCCTATCAAAATTGTTCCATAGCTAATGAATTTTCAAACGAACATAGCACCCAACCTTTGCCCTAACCAATTATGTGAAACTTCCCAAATCTACTCCATTGCTTCCTTACTTCAATACATACTACTGAAAATAGTATGTTATCTCCAAATACTTTTACCACAAGAGCACAATCCAATTTCTTAGCATTGCTACTTTCATTCTCTGCATGAAGCAAGACAGTCCTTCCATCTATAGCTAGAAAGGACCCAACATTTTTACATAGAATTGGTGAAGTGGGAGAGATACCAATTTGAAGCATTTATTAGAATAAATCTTCCTTCCAGACGACGTAAACTCTTCCACATTCAAATTCTCCATCACATCCTTAAATCCATATGCTATTTTTAAATTCTTTAGGCTTATGAATTCCTCTTCCCTGATTACCTCCTTTCCTTTTCCAATAACCACCAGTGCAGTTTTGTTATTCAGCAGTCCTCCTTCCTTGATCAACAGAGGTTTCTCCTTGAACTGACCACTGAATAATCGATGCAGCCCTCTGACCTCCATTAAAAACTTTCGAAGATGCTCGCACAGGAATGTTAAGCCCACTTCGGATATTCACCCAGTAATGTTAAGCCCTCTTCACATTATTGACTTGAACAATCAACTTCAATTAAGTTTGTTTGTTCCTTAACATTCCTGACTGAATCTGGAACTTCATAGCATTTTTCGTCCTGCTTCTTAGAGCCCTTACATTCTGATAAAGTATGACCAATTATTCCACATTCATAACTTAATTTTGAAATGCCCTCATATTCAATTTTCTGGAAACATTTTCCAGATAATCATTCCACTCATATTCGAAAGAGTAATTTCTCATTCAAGGGAACTCAAACGCAAACTCGAGCGTATTCTCTTCTACCCCATTGAAACATGTTCCCATCAAGCAAGTAAGGCTTACCCACCTGAGATGCAATCCTGCAAAAGTTAATATCATCCAAACATTGCAAAGGTATGTTTGGTAATCTTATCAATAAAGGAGCTGAAATCCCATTCATAGAAGTTGGAGAAATGAAGGAGACCAATTTTCTAGCCCCACCGCATGTCCCTTAATATACCATGGTCCTCCTATCAAAATTGTTCCATAGCTAATGAATTTTTAAATGAACATAGCACCCAACCTTTGCCCAAACAAATTATGTGAAACTTCCCAAATATACTCCATTGCTTCCTTACTTCAATACATACTACTGAAAATAGTATGTTATCTCCAAATACTTTCACCACAAGAGCACAATCCAATTTCTTAGCATTGCTACTTTCATTCTCTGCATGAAGCAAGACAGTCCTTCCATCTTTAGCTAGAAAGGACCCAACATTTTAACATAGAATTGGTGAAGATGGGAGAGATAACAATTTGAAGCATTTATTAGAATAAATCTTCCTTCCAGACGACGTAGACGCTTCCACATTCAAATTCTCCATCACATCCTTAAAGCCATATGCTATTTTTAAATTCTTTAGGCTTATGAATTCCTCTTCCCTGATTACCTCCTTGCCTTTTCCAATAACCACCAGTGCAGTTTTGTTATTCAGCAGTCCTCTTTCCTTGATCAACAAAGGTTTCTCCTTGAACTGACCACTGAGAATCGATGCAGCCCTCTGACCTCCATTAAAAACTTCCGAAGTTGCTCGCACAGGAATGTTAAGCCCTCTTCGAATATTCGCCCAGGCCTTAGATGTAGCCAGGTGCCTCCCCTCTATTTCCATCAGCTACATCCACTGGCGAGACGGTGAATAATGACCTTTCAAAATAGCTGTAAAATCAATGGAACAAGATGAATTTGAAAAAAAAACAATTGATTTTTTTTTTAATATCCCAGACTTTCTCTCACTAGACTTCAATTCTCTATTGTATTTTTTAGATCACCCCTTTACTTGACTGCTAAAAACCTGATATTATGTTTAGTGTTTATCTATATGCTTGATTTCATGCTGATCCAAAAGAGTTTCACTTAACTACTATTAAGGGAATCCTTTGATATTTCTTAGGGAACCAAGACTTAGAAATCTAGTATCCTAGGCATATCACATCCCTTGAAATCATAGGATATTCTTATTTAGATTTTGCAGGATGACAAGTTGATAAGAAAAACACTTTTAGGACATATCAATTTATAGGACAATCCTTAGTCTCTTGGTCTAGTAGGAAATAAAACTCAGTTGTCCTGTCCACTACTAAAGCTGAGTATATAGCTTTAGTAAGTTATATGGCACAGGTCCTTTAGTTAAAGAAATAAATTTTTTATTTAGGATTACATGTAGGCATAATTTTAATCCTATGTTATAACACTAGTGCCATCTACATTTCAAAGAATCCAATCTAACACTCTAGAAGCAAACATATTGGAATAAGGCACCACTTTATTAGGGACTATGTTACCTAAGGAGACATAGAGCTACACCATGTAGCAACTGAAAACCAACTGGCTGTTATCTTTACAAAACCATATGCCTTTGAAACTTTTAGCATCTTAAGAACGAGATTAGGTGTAATAGATATTCAAGCTTGAAATTGGTACTTTCAATTTATTTTTGTTAGTTTTTTATTCTATTTGAATGTAAATTTATTTAAATGTTTTTAATTTTCTATGGTTTTTCCTTCAAAGTTTTTAAGAGAATCAAATCAATGTTCACTCCTAATATTGAATTCTTAAATGACATTTTTTCCTTTCTTTTGGCTTTAGAAATTAGTAAGCATTACTTGACTCCTCTAAAATAGTTAAAGAAAAAAAGTTTGATGATTGTCACTCTTCCTTAACTCCTTTAGTGGTGTATTTTTCTTTCTGAAGCGCACTCTATTTTAAAATAAAAATTATACTTTAAAATTGAGATATATTTAATTTTCCTACAGTAATCTATCTCATTTGAATAGTGCTTAAAGTCATTGAGTCACTTTTCATGTTCTATTAATCAAATTATAACATTTAACATATGGATATGATTCTAGTTTGTGGTTTACTCTTCCTTATAGTAGGGAGTGAGTTCTTTCTTCTCTTATATCGAGAAGATAATAAAACAACTAAGAGTCCTTAAATGTTTGTAAATGAAGACAGCAAAAATGAAAAGAGGCACAAAATGAGCCCAAAAATACTAAAAAAATGTGCAATGACATCTAAGTAATTATAAGATACACCAAAGTATATTAAAAATTAAAAGATGTGTAAAGTGCACTAGCTAATTAGAAAGGATGCACAAAATGTTCCCATAAAGAAATAAGCTTCCTTCTCTTTCAAATATTTAAATCTTCAAAAATCCATATGTTACTTGATATTTTCAAACACTTGAATATGAAAATCTTGGTTTTGGTTAATTACTTTGCAATATTATTCTATCCGATATTTTTATGGAGAAGTTTCAAAATAACACTCTTCTTATCTAATTTCTTTTATGAATTAGATTTTTATTTAAAAAATAATTTTAACTTGTAAGGAGTTCGAGTTGGGTTCACAAGATTAGTTTTCTACCCTTTATGGATTTCAACATTATTAATTCATGTCTTACTGATACTCATAAGGGAAATTTATCATTTATTGGAGTTGATTGATAAAAAAATTTTTATTTTATTTTGATTTATAATTGGTTTTTGTTTGGTTTTTATGTTGTTTTAGAGTTTTAGCATTTTTATTTTTATTTTAAAATCCTCCTGATTATTGCACTCCATGTTTTGAATTTTTCTATTTTGCTCACATCATCCAGGACTATACTCATCACCTTATACATTCTAAACAAAAAATACACCTCTTTAATAACAACACATCCAATGGCTAATATAAATCAATTATTGGTGATCATCCCATATAATTCATACATCGTACTGGATGATCCTTATGGCATGGGTCATTGGACAATTTGAATGCTGTTAGGCTAATCCATTATGAAAAAAACATCATAGACGATCCATGTGTTTGTCCTATTTGAGCCAATTTGTTAACGATCATATATGATGACTCCTCGGGATGATCACTTTGTGTCTAATTTTCTAGTACGATATCTAATCATACTGTACGATATGAAAAATATTTTGGATTGATCTTCTGGACAAATTGATTATGCCTGATCATCTAAGATGATATCCCGATTGTACCACATGATATGGTAATTTCTATATAAACAACTGGTTTTCTTCTTATTCCTCACATCATTTAAGTCTTTCTTTTTCCCTCTTGAATTCATACTATTATAATGGTTGGAGGAAAGCACTCTTGAGCCAAAAGCTAATGATTGGATAAACATTATCCTTATGTTGTCCCTTACAACTTATTTCATAATGGTTAAAATTAACTTTATTGCAGTTGGCCTTCTTATTCGCTACCATGAAAATCTAACTGTCATTCAAGATCACTGCCAAAAGAGATTAGCCAATCTAGCTTTAGGACATCTTATTTCCTTTTATCCTAGAGTTAAAATACAACCTTCAATATCCTACACCACCTAATCACTTTCTCGTTTCTATTTTAATAGATCCTTCCATATCCCTTATAGTGCTTGTCGCCTCAACATTCATTATGGTGACCACTTAGAAGAGGAATCTGAAGAACAATCTTAAGCACTAGGTCCTATCTTCCAGTAGTCCCCTATTAATCAATTGGTTCAAAGGTTTGATCAATGGAAGGCTAGGTTTCACTCCTACATAGCTGCATAGGTGCAGCAACATGCCCAAAAATTATCTCACTTTGATGCATATGTAGCCTAGCAATAGTTGCAACATAATAAGAAATGACATGGTTTAGCGAGTAATTTGTCTTTCTTCACTGATACTTTCAACCACCACCACCACCACCTAATAAGGGTTCTTTTTTCTAGTTAGCTAATGATTTTATTTTTAGTTTTAACTGATCTTCCTTTCTATACTTTATTATGTTTAGTATTTTTCTTTTTTCCCCCTCTTTATGATGTCAAAAGGGGGACTAGTGTGTTGTTTGCTTATATTTTAATGGAATTTACTGTATTCTTAAAAGTTTGTTAGGGTTGTTAAGCCAATGCTAGTCTACATGTTCTTTAGCTATTTGACCTTCCAAGTGAACTTGTGTACTTGAAAGATTAGTGAGTTGGACACATAAAACATATATACATGAATGGCAGTAGTTAAGGAAAAATAATTTTTGTTATCATCAAAATCATAATACTTGGGTCCAGATCTATAATAATCTCCACCTTCTTGATGATGGAAAATATTATTATTGGAACATTTCAAATCATATATTTTTTATTTTTAATTTATTAAAAAATGAAACATAAAACAAAGGAGAACAATATAAGTAAAGCAAAGCAAATTTTACTAATATAAGTAAACGATACAACAGTAATATTACTTTCTCTTTTGACATCACAAAAATGGAAAAAACAAAAAAATAACCACTAAACAAAACATAATACAGAAATATGTACAAAATATCACACAAAAACATCAAGAAATCTACAAGTACGAAGGAACCTGATCAGGTGAAGGCAGTGATGGTGGTGGTTGAAAGAAACTATGAATGAAAGCAAACTACTCCCCAAACCACCCCATATACTGGTCATGTTGCTATTGTTGTTGGGCTACATAGGCATTAAAATGATTAACATCTGTTGTATGCTGCTACTCATACGCAATAATATAGGAGTCAAATCTGACCTACCACTGGTCAAACCTCTCCACCAATTGATCCAGTTGAGACTGCTAGCAGATATGAACAAGTTCAAGAATAGCCTCTTTCTCTACTCCCTCAGCCTCCTTGTGCTCTAGGTGGATGCAGGTGCTGTGAAGGATATGGAAGGAGCTATTGGTGTAGAAGGCAGGTTAGTAGTTTGGTGGGGTGGGATACTTAAGATTGTTCTTTGTTTTAAAAAAAATGCAATGATGTGTCCTAGGGCCAGATTTGGTTTCCTCTTATGTCCGGGATCCCTAATGCTAGTAAAGTTTTCAATTTATCAAAAAAGAAGATTGGTAGCATTGAAATCCATACGAGCCATGATACAATAGGTGGTGAGGGAGAGTACATGAGTGATGTGAAAATGATCACTAGCCTTTGGATGTATAGAGGTTCGAAGGATATGTTGAATGGTCCTAGCATCTTTGACTAAAGAATTAGAGGCACCATCATGAAAATTTGCATTGGTGTGTCTTAAATATTGATTGATAGGGCTCTAGTTGAAATATGGATCTAAAGCTAAGATATGAGTTTATCGCCAGTGGTGTAAAGTTGATGAAGTTCATGACAACCCTAATAAGTGATTTCTACAGGTCTCTTATTGATTTAAGATTGAAGCGTAGTGTAGGTAGAGTTAATTCAAAGATTGGCAAAGAATTCATACAAGAGTTCAGAGTGGAAAGGGAATGTGAGGGTCAGAATAAAAGTTAGGGTAGTATGAGCAAACAAATCTAACATTGGATAAGTGTGCGGGGATTAACAATCTTGGAGGATGTAATCCCTACCATGTTGTATCAGAGATAGGCAGTCTAATCTGCTGCCTCAGTGAAGTGAGAGTCCACAACAGTCCTGCAAGAGTTGCATATAAGTGCACATGATCTTTTGCTACCAACTATATCAAGAAGTGGAAAGTTTAAGTGTGAGAATAGTTGAAGGATTTGGTGAAGAAGAAGGTTTCAAATCAACTATTTATAAAGAGTCTGGAAAATCATCTAGGATGATCGTAGAATCATCCAAAATGATCAAGAGCAATAATTGCATCCAGAACGATTGGTCAAAAAGGCAGTCTTATCATCTAGGATGATCGGACATCATCTAGGATGATTAGACACAGGCGATTGTCCAAAGGAGTTAGCAAGTATGATATTTGACTATAAGGATCATCCAGGATGAATAAGTGGATTGTCTAGGATGATTAGTAATAATGGATCATACCCACAAAATTTAAAATATTTAACTATTTTTTCCATGTCGATCGGCCAAGACGAACAGATGGATTGTCAAGGATGAGCATCAATAATTGAGGCAGAATTTGATCATGTCATCCAGAACGATGTGGATTATCCATGATTATAACAAATAATATAGCTAGATTAGCCATTGGATAGATGATGAGCAATGTATTGATGATATCATCTAGGATGATAGTGAATCGTCCAAAATTATATGAATAAAAAAATTGAAAATTTTGATGATGGTTAAGGATGATTAGAAGAGGTCCCAAAAATAAAAAAATAAGTAACACATAATAAAGGATTTGTAAAAAACATAAAGAAAAGATGTTCAAAATAATAAAAAGAATAGAAATATTTTTTTTAAAAATCAATGTTAGATAATGATAAATTTTTCTTGTAATTGGATTAAAAATTATTAAAAAATGAATTAACAATACTGATATTTAAAAAATTATAGAACAAACAATCCTGTTAACCCCAGCTCGAACTTCATACAGGGCAAACCATCTTTTGAAAATAAAGATTTATCTTAGAAAAAATAATTAGATAAGAAAAGTGATCCATTCAAAACTTCATTCCAGAAAAAATATCTTATAGAATAATATAACAAAGTAATTAGTCACGATAATGATTTTAAAAAATAAAGTCTTTGAAAATATCAAGTGACACATGAATTCTTCTAAGATTTAAAGGTTTGAAAGATAAGGAAGATTGATTTTTTATGTGCTCATTTTGTGCCTCTTGTCAATTATTTGGCGATCATAATGCATCATTTTAATTTTTCCTTTTTAGACTCATTTTATGCCTCTTGTCATTTTCACGAGCTAGCTCCCTTTTTAAAAACTTTAAAGACTCTCAATTATTAGAATATCTTCCAAATAATAGAGAAGAAAAACTCATTATCTAATATAAGGAGGAGTAGTCCACAAAGCAGAATCATATTCATATGATAAATACATCAACTTGTCAAGAAAGCTTAAAATTGATTTAATGTCTTTGAATATTATTCATATGAGATAGATAGCAGTAGGAAGATATAAAAGATCTTAATTTCAAAGTCTAATTATTAATTTGAAATAGATTTTGCTTCGAAAAAGAAAATTATGCCACTAAATGAGTTAAAGAGAGAAACAATCAAGAGTATTTCTTCCTTTAACTGATTTAGAGATGTCAATCATTGTTTAAAAATTTTCAAAAAAAAAAAAGGAAAAATTGTCATTTCAGCACTAACTAATAAAAGACTAGAGGGAATACTAAAAAAAAATGAGATATAAAAATGCAGCATATAAATAAAAATAAGCAAGAAACTAAAAATATAAGAAAGATCATAAAATAGAAAAATCAGAGTTCAATAATCATCAAGTTCATGATTTTATGTCCGAGAAAAATAATCTAGTCCTTAAGGTAATGAGAGTTCCAAAGACCAGTGGTTTAGTAAATATACCAGCTAGTGGTTTTTAGTTGCTACATGGTGTAGCTCATTATCTCCTTTAATAACATTGTCCCTAATAAAGCGATGTGTTATGTCAATGTGTTTTATTCTAGAATGTTGGATAGGATTTTTAGAAATGTAGATCACACTAGTATTATCCCATAGAATTTACATTGTACTGATAGATAATCTTAAATCCAAAATCTATTGCTTTAACCAAAGGACTTAGACCATATAACTCCCTAAGGCCATATATTCAGCTTCAGCAGTAGAAAGTGCAACTAAGTTTTGTTTCTGCTAGACAAGGAGATTAAGGAATATCCTATATTTGACATATTCTAGAGGTACTCTTTCTATCCATGCTACAACTTGTTGACCAAATTTTTGTATGAGGTTAATAGGACTTGTTCCATACTCGAGATTAATTTAGCCTCCACATAAATTTTGACCCTAGGATATATCTAGACTCTAGGATCCTCCTAGAATCATGACCTTAGGATCTACTCTAGACTCTAGGATTCTTCTAAATCAATCCAATCTTTATGATCAATCCATATCTTAGATCAATTTTGATTCAAATTAGTTTAAACCCCATACTGTAGGATTTTCTTAGACTTTAGGATCCTTTTAGATTCTGGACTTTAGCATTTATCCAGGCCCTAAAACTCTTCTAGATTCAAGACCTTAGAGTCCCTATAGATTCTAGGATCAATCTAGATTCATATCAATTCATGTTTCAAACCTAGTCAGACTTTAACCCAATTTAACTCAAAACCTAGACTCCATTTCAAGCCTTAATTTAGCCTTCAAATCAATATCAAACCTAATTTAGGACCTATCCAATCAATAATAATTTTTCAAATGATTGTAAATGATTAGGATAATACAAACTTAAACTTTGGAACCTAAAGTCCAGTTCAAATCCAAAACTTCAAACCAAAATCCAAGGTTCAAAGGCCCTATCCTGAAAGCCTTTTCTAGTGAAATTTCAAACACCTCAAACCCTAGTAAAATAAATTTGGAATTAGAATATATAATATACATATTGATAGGACATGTCTCTAGAGGAAACCCTCCAATTTTGAACCTATTCTGAGGTCCCTAGGCCAAGAAACTGAGTCCATATGCAAAGGCTATCAAACCTTCAAATATTTAAGGCAAATGCCATTGGAGCAGTCACCTAATGAATTTTTACCTTAGAGCTTTCTCCAAAGGTTCTAATCACTTCCAGACCCTTAATCCTAATTTGTTAAGCTTTAAATTATATTTTGGTAGACCCAATTTGACCCCTGGTTGACTAGGGGTCAAAATGACCAAAATGCCTCTTAAGGGTTTGAATACATATTTCAAACAAAATGACCTCCAAATTGCTTGAATCACTTCAAAAATTTTAAAATGTCAAACCAAACCTATTGATCTCAAATCTAGGTCTTAGGTCAATCTAGTTGACCAAGTTAACTTAGGTTTGCCTAATACTCCCTTAAGGGTCCAAATGGGTATTTTCAAACCATTTGATCAAATTGATTTCTTCAAACCCTCAAACATATCCCAAAGCATAGTTTAAATATACTAAAACTGATCATGAGTCAGTTCAAAGTACTTTGACCAAGTCAACCCATGAAAAACATGGTCAACATCACTTAAGCTTTCCATTAATTCATTAAGACTTGGTCAAACTTCAACCCATAACCTTAAGTTCTCTCCAAACTCATTCAAATAGCTCTCAAGACACTCTCTATACAACCTCACCATACCATATGGTAGGTTGACTGGTCAAACATTCAACATGGGCATTTGGAAGTGGTCAAAGATGGGCAAACAAGCCCTTATGTGAGCTTAGGTGGCTTTTACCACCTTGGCAGGCCAAATTTTCATGATAAAATCACGCCCTCATGCATTTGGTTGGCTATAGGGATTGCTTGGTAGCACCATAAGGTCTCTATCTCCCTTGATTATGATAGTAATCATTGGGGGGAATGGCTAATCGCATGCCTCACTCAAAGTTTTGGAATTACCTCATAACATCAAAAATCTTTAATTCCAGCAATATCTATCCCATTCTAGCTCTCCCTCAGCCTCTCCATCTTTAAGAAAGTCCCCTCCAGCCATTGAAAAGGTTGTTGAAAGTCTTGAGAGCCCAAATTAAGAAGAGAGAGTGAGAAAGAGAAAGGATAATTGCTGTAGCATAATTTGATCTAGATGTCAAAAGCTCTTGGACCCTTAAAGGAAGTTATAGAGGATTATTATACCTTTCCAACAAGTTGAAGAGCATCCAAATCGATCAACATGATTATAAGATATCCTAGCTTTTCTATACAAATTTAATTTTAAACTACAATTAATCTACAATACATGAAGTCTCCAAACTTCAGGTGTTGGAAGATTAAGTTGAAAAAAAGCTATGTTTTTAATTTCATTCAATTTGGACAAGTATTTTTGAAGTTATGGCTATTTGAAAATTTAGGCTCTAATAGAGCAGAGCCATCCGATACCAACACATGCGCGATCGGATGACCTTGTAAGTATCAGATAACACTCCCATAGGACAAGCCAGATAGTGGATCTTATGCATTTGACGCATCTGAGGATGCATGTCGACCTCTGATACGATGTAACCATTTTAAATAAAAAATGATTTTAAAATCATTTAAATATATAGAACTTCCAAAATTCATAAAAAAATCCATATTTTTACCTAATTGACTATTCACAGGCTTGTTGGAAAGGGCTTGAGCCCTAATAATTATTAAAATTAAAATCCAAGTGTTTTGATGATGGGATTATGAGTTATTGTAGATTGTTTCAAATTCATTTTTTAGCAATTTTCTCATAATCCTTTGATCAATTTGAGCCTAAATTTTGGGGAAATATTTTTGAACGTCTTAGGCATCACCTATAATTTTTCTTAGGACCAGATGTTCAAAGGATTTCTATGATGTGAATTTTCAAAGTAATGGTCTATTTTGGACCCAAAATTTCAAAAATTCATAACTCTTCAAATTATTAGAATTAGGCTGTATAATTGTTGTGGTGTTCTTGGATATATTTTAGGATTAGATGACATAAATTTCAAACTCATTTGGACACCTAGGAAAAGTAATTAAGGAAAAGGCCTAGATAACTTAGAAAAATCCTAGGAAATTTTACACACTCATTAGGGGTGAAACTTCATAACATTAAATTTTGTGACATTATCTATCGTAGGTTCAAATTTCACTAGATTTGGAGGTCATTAAGTCAGAAAATGAAACAAATCAAATTTCAGCCTTTCTAGGTGTTCAACAAATTCAAAAAGCTGTAATAAATCCAAATTAAATCTAAAAATTACAAATAATATCTCTAGCTGACCAAACATTAATCCTCTATCTAGGAAAAAATGAAAGTCTAATCACTAGATGTTTAATTTAACTTTAATTTTAATTTTAATGAAAATAAACCATTAATTAAATAAAATAATTAAAAAATATTAAAAAACCCAAATCAATTCTAAACTTTTGAAAACAGTCCTATGGGTCATTACTGACCTTTGAAAGTGATTCCATACTGTTTAGAATAAATTTGGATCAAAATAATCAAAACCTCAATAATTAAGTAATTTAAAAACTCCATTAATCAACCAAACTTTGAAAAATCACAATAAATTCAAATTAAATTAAAAAATTTCAAATAATATAAAAAAATAACCAAGACTTGATCCTTAATAAAATAAAATTAAAATCACTTTAATTTGACTTCAATTTATAGAATAGTTTAATTTTAAATAAAAATTAATATTTAATTATTTTAATTAAATAAAAATAATTAAAATTCCCATTAAATATTTAAACACTTAAGAATCTTTTCTTAGGTCTTTCATAACCCTTGTAAGTGATTTCAAAAAGTTTGGAGTTCATTTGGAGTGAAATCACAAAAACCTAATTAATTAAACTAATTTTAAAATTCAAATAATTACTCAAACTTTGAAAAATCACAACTAATTCCAGAAAATCAATATTTAGCAAACTCAAAGGCATTCAACTTATATGAAAATTTAGTATTTATTAAAAATATCAAACCTTCAAAAATAAGTCAAAGTCAAAAAGTCAATAAACCTATCAAACATAAGTTAAAATTCAAGTCAAATCTTCAAACCATCATAACTAATTATAGAAAAATCTAAATCCAAGAAACTTATAGTCTAATTGATCATCTTAAGGTCTAATATTTTATGAAAATGCTAACTTTCCAAAAATTATTCTTATTTAAAAAGTCAAATTTTTACTCTTTTAATTATACATTAAATAATTCAAATAATTCCAAAAAAATTAAATAATTGAATCCAGAAAATACTAATTTAACTTTAAAACTAGAAACCAATTAAAATTAATTAAAATTTGTTAAATTTCAAACCTTAATAAAATTAAATCACTTAATCATACCAGTTATTATTAGGTAACTCAGGCCTGCAAGGCTATTAATTTAACCCCAAGGAAGGTGTAATAAACTTCACCGCCTCGGTGAGAAACAAACGTGATATTCAATACCACTTTAAAATATAGGTGAAATTTAATTTTAAGCCATTAATACTTAAACTCAAACTTAAATCTCTTGAGCCTTTCAACCAACCAGAACTGTATATAACTTTAACTAATTGCCCCACCTAGGACATATCTAAGCTACATAGCCAACTTCACACACTTTAGATGATTTGCTTGGACACCACTTTTAGATTTATGCTAGATTGGTATTTACTTTTTTGTTGTGTAGGGTTTTTTATGGTTTTCACTACATGTTGTTTGATAATGTTGATGTGATTGTTTATTTATTTTCTACACTCTATGATGTGATTGATTATGCATTAGATCTACCCCTAGGTTAGGGACAATTTATACTAATTTAATTTTATGCAGTTGGCTAGGCTCATATAGGGCATTAAAGTTAAAGGGGGCAAAATTAATAAAGCTTTAAAATTAATGATGTTTTCTGTAGATCCTCCAAAAATTTACTAAGTCCGCCTTTAAAATTAAAAGAGTATGGTCAAGTGTGGTTATAAATTTGAGCATTTAAATCTTTTTAATATATATAACTACTTTGGATATCAAATTAACTACTGATTATTAGGATAACCCTAACGGTTAAGTTTGAGTCTAGATTTTTTATTTTTCAAATGTAATTTAACTTAAGCATTGAGTTGTATTTTAAAGTGACTATTTGAAATAATATTATATATCTAATTTGGAATCCAAAGAGAAAGGGATACCCCCCCTAGGGGAGAGTCCCTCGCCTTTTGGAGATCCAAATTAATTAGATTTTGAAATATCCGAAGGGGAAAGATAATACCCCTTCCAAGGGGGAGTTTCTTTTCATTTGGATATCCAAATCCGACAATCCAAGAAGTTGTAGAAGGATGAAGAAATAGATAATGAGAAGACCCACTCTCAAAGTCACTTGAGTCTTAGGATTAGAAATCTCGGCTTGTTATCAGTTGTACCTGACAACTTTACTTTTTTGCAATTTTGAGTTTTAATATTAAAAGGCATTTGCCTATAGACATTAAAGTGTAATTTATTTATTTATTAATATTGATTGTTTGATGTTGAGTGTGATATAAGATTATATTCTTTTAGTAGTTTTTTTTGGTGATCTTGCATGATGATTTTATTTTAGCTTGGAACCCAATCAAAGGCTCATGAGAGTAAGCTAAAAAATTATTCTATTTAAACCAATTAATAATTTTAGCCCACTTAGAACTTTAATGCTTTTAAGAAGTAAGCTAGGACTCGCTGAGGTCTTTTTCAGGCATTATATTGAATATTATCTACCTTATTAGGCTCCTCCCCACCTATGATTTCTTGTAGGACACTTGACCTATTAGGCTGCAGTTCTGTCAAGGGGATGTTGTGCAATCTCTAGGGAAAAATCTATTTTCTAAGCCTAATTTTAAAACAACTTCATTCTGATTTAAGAATTTTATCGAGTCAACTAGCATGCATTATATTAAAAAAAAAATTAAATATGTCTAAAACTTTAATTTTATTTATTTAGGCATCAGATACCCAACATATAGTAAGGGGACAATTAGGATCTGCCCTAGATTTTGACCGTGCTTTCTTGAAACTTATTATAAATAATGTTCCTACCACTCTTGAATAAAAGACCCTACTCATGTTTTTGAATCACCTAGGTGTGGTTTAGCTGGTTCCCCAATCCTGGCCAAGGTAAGACCAAGTTTGTATTGCATTAGTTAGCTTCAGCTCACTAATGTTTAGTACCTAATTTAGACTTAGGTTCTAAGAAAGGCTTAGGCTATAAGACCTTAACCTTTGGGAATCTAATCCCAACTTTTTAATAAAATTGATCACTCAAATATGAATCTCTTTCAATCAAATTCAAGCCCAACTGTTAGGATAGTTTGGAATGTTTCTGAAATAATTCAGAATCTCAAAACACCTCTTACTCGTCATCGTTTGACTCCAAAAAAAGTGCTCAACTTTGAACCATTCCCATTTGAAAATTCTATTCCTTACCTCCTTTGATATCAAACTTTGAAATTTTAAATAAAATTTTTACCACTATTTTAATTGACAGTTTTTATAGCAAACTTTAATTTCTTATGATGTAATTAATTACAAGGGCTTGCGCTCATAGGAGATTTAGAAACCTAGATCTAACCGTTTAAAAATAAATTTTTTTAAAAAAACTTCAATTAATTCTCTATGGGAAATTAAAAAAAATGGTAACTGTTATCATCATATTCAAATAATCGATAATAGACAATATCCTCTTTCTTCAAAAAGATATATTGCTTTATTATTATTACTTTGATTATGAAATTATCAATCTCCTATCCGGATCATTATAGATAAACACTTGATCAGGATGAATTCAAACTTTTGTAATTTAAACCCATTAGGGAAAGATATATTCACCTCCTGAGGTGATATTATTCTTAATGACATGTTCGATTTCAATACTATTATTCTAGAAATTAAACTTTCCCAAAGAAAATTAATCTTTTTAAAACTACTTTTTTTAATCAAAGACACCCTACAATGTTTGAATCAAAATATCTTATATTCTCAAAAGAAGTGCTATACCTTGAATACTAGATTCCTAATTTTTTGATTGCTAAGAGATATCTAAGGATTCTCATAACTGTAGTCAGGTAGGACTCCTTTAGATCAGCTTGAAATCTAGTAAAAAGATAAAGACTAAACATTATATCAGGTATGCTAACTGTCAAGTAAATGAGTGGTACAATTATTCCTCTATATTTCTTTTGATCAACTGATTTTCCAATTGAGTCTTTATTGGATTGAACATTAGAGCTCATGGGAGTGTTTAATAGCTTGGCATTATCCATTTCTTATTTCTTCAAGATGTCCTTAATGTACTTTGATTGATTAAGAAAGATTCTATCATCTATTTTCCTTACTCTAAACCCCAAAAAATATGATAATTATCCCATCATACTTATCTCAAATTCCTTACTCATTATTTTAGAAAAATTATCACATAAATTTTTATCAGAAGATCCAAAAAGTATATCATCAACATAGATCTAAACAATAAGTAATTCAACTCCCACTCTCCTTAGAAAATCGGTGGTATCTACGCTCCCCTTAACAAACTCCCTTTCAAGTAGGAATGTGCCAAGCCTCATATACCATGCACTAGATGTCTATTTTGATCCATACAAAGCCTTTTTTACTTTGAAACATGATTTGGAAATTAAGAATTTTCAAAGCCTAGGGGTTGCTTTATAAACACATCCTCTTTTATTACCCCATTTAAAAAGGCACTCTTGACATCCATTTGGAGAAGCATAAATCCCTTATAATAGGCAAAGGCTAGTAGCACTATAATCACTTCTAATCTAACAACATGGGAAAAAATCTCCTCAAAATCAATCCCTTCTATTTGATTATACCCCTTTTTCACTAATCTTGCCTTATTCCTAACCACCATGCCAAAATCATTCATTTTTTTCTTAAACACCCATTTGGTTCCTAATACAGTTTGGCCCTTATATCTTTCTACTAGCTCCCAGACATATTTCCTAACAAATTGGTTTAATTCCTCTTATATGGATAAAATCCATAATTTATTAGAAAGGGCTTGATTAATGTTGGTGGGTTCAATTATTGAGATGAAGGCCGAGTGGTTAACTTCTTTGCTAAGTCCATGCCTAGTTATAACACCTTCAGAAGGGTCTCATAAGATTAATTCATTAGGATGACTTAAAGAATATTTCCAATCTCTTGGAAAAATGTTTTGAGGTTCTACCCTTTCCTCTAAATTTGTAATTTCTACTCATTGGGTAATCTCACCTACTTCATTAGTGTTTTGATGTTTTATCCTTTCCTCTAGATTTTTAGTTTCAACTCCTTGGGTAATCTCACCTACTTCATCTTCTTTCACAACTCTAGACTTATCATAATTAGATTCATCAAACACTACATGAGTAATCTCCTCCACCAACAATGTCCTTTTATTAAATACTCTAAAAGATTTCCCTACACTTGAATAGCCTAAGAACACTCCTTTATAAGATTTTGGATCAAATTTTCCAAAAAGTGATTTCCTATTATTTAGAATGAAAACCATATAAACAAAGATGTGGAGGTGAGAAAGGTTGGGTGTCCTACCCTTAATGATCTCATTGGATGTCTTATTCAGTTTAGATCTAACATTCACCTTATTCAACCATAATAGGTTGTGTTCATTACTTATGTCCAAAAGTATTTTGGAATTGAGTACTCAGCAAACATGGCTCTAACAGCTTCCACTAAAGGCATGTTCCTCCTCTCAGCTACCTCGTTATGCTGAGGGGTTCTAGGATCTGAGAAGTTGTGACTAATCCCATGCTCCTCATAGAAACTTTCAAATCTCTCATTTTCAAACTCTCCGCCATGGTTACTATGGATGATCAAGATATCACAGCCTATTTTTTCTGAATCTAAGTGGAGAATGATTTAAATTCATCGAATGACTCACTTTTATGTGACAGAAATCTAATCTAAGTGAACCTCAAGTACAATCTTTCCCCGTAAGCTTGTAGTGCTTATGGGTCCAAATAAATTGATGTGAATGACTTCTAAAGGTTTAGAGGTGTTAATATCCTTAACGAAATGAAATGAGGATTTGACTTATTTCCCTAATTGATAGGCATCACACAGGTGGTCCTTAGTGAACCCAAGCTTAGGGATTCCTCTTACTAAGTCTTTTTGGGTTAGTTTTCTAAGAGTTGCCATGCTAGCATTACATAAGCTCCTATGCCACAACCATGACTCATCAGCAATAAATTTTAAATAAAATGAAGCAGTATATTCAATATTATTAAAATCAAGCATATAAATATTATTGATCCTTTTTCCCTGTTAAATAATCTTATTATTTAAGCTTATAATACAACTATTTGACAATAAGTTTATGATGAAGCCTTTATTGTAGGGCTAACTAATGCTGAGAAAGTTATATTTCAAGCCACCAATAAGTAAAATATTTTCAATCAAAAGTTTCTTAGAGTTTCCAATTATACCTACGCCCACCACTTTCTTGGTGGTGGTGTCCCCAAGAGTGACCTTGCCTCCAACCCTGGCATGTAGCAAAATGAATTTATTAGCATCTCCATTCATATGGCATGAGCATCCATTGTCCAGGTACCACATGCTCTCATGAGATCTTATGTGAGAGAAAACCTACAAAATCATCAAATGTTAGATTTAGGAATCCAAATAGGTTTGGGTCCCTTCTTATGAAAAAAAGAATGCAATGAATTTGTGTTATGCTATGAATCATGCAATTTAGGTTTCCACACCAAATGTATTCTAAAGTGAATAGTGTATGTATGGGAAATATGTCCTAGCATGCCACATGAAAAACATCTAACACCAGGAAAAGAGTTTATTATTCTACTTAGGTAAAAGTGCCTCTTCCTATGTTTGAATGATGCATGTTGATTTAATGGATTGTGAAACTTAAGTATTTTGGGTGGGTTTTTATTTTCTTTGAAATCAGTTGCAAGAGTATCTAAGTCCTTATATGAAGTTTCTAGCTTAACATGTAAACTTTTCAGGCAATCATGCTCATTAGTCAATTCATAATACTTTTTGTTCAAAGCATCAAATTCATCTGGTAATGTCATGTAATTGCTATCAAGTGTAGAATATTATTTAATCAAAACTTCATGCTCTTTTTGTAAGTTCAAAAATTCTTGTTTAGGTTAGCATACAATTTTTAAGTTTTCTATAAGATGAATGAAATTTCTCAAAAATATCAAGCAGTTGATCATATGTTAATTCACATACCTCTTCTTGGTCAGAGTGACAAAGATAATTATCCTCCATCAAATATATGTTGGTTGTCTCCTCCTCAACTTCTCTTTCATATGAGTTAGATATAGAATCCATCCAGAAAGTCTTTTGGATCCATTTCTTATCCTTCCTAAACTTAGGCTTTTCTTCACCCTTCTCTTTGCTTGGCTGATCTTTAAGTATATGATAATAAGCTTTTACATGTCTCGACTTCCTACATTCAAAGTAAATCACATTAGAAGAACCTTTAGAATTCTTGATATTCTTACCTTTGCTCCATTTATGATGGTGCTATTATTTCTTTCTAAATAGCTTTTGAGTTTCCTTATAATTAACAAAACATCATTATTCTAAGAACATGAACTATCAATGTCAGAATCCTCATCCTTTAAGGCTACAGTTTTGTCCTTCTTCTTCTCCACTGCATCAAGCTGTCTTTGGTTCACTCCTTACCCATAAGCAATGAGTGATCCAAGTAAGTTATCTATAGAATAAATATTTAAATCCTTAGATTCTGTTATAGCAGTAATCTTAACATCAAAGGAAGAAGGTAAATATCTAAGGATTTTATTAACTTTCTCATAGTTTGTTAGCTCTCTTCCTAAGGCATGAAGAGAGGTGACTATTTGTGTAAACCTAGTATACATTTAGATATTTAGTCACTAGATTTCATGTTAAAAAGTTTATTGTCATGAAGTAAAATATTAAACTTAGATTACTTAACTTCACTTGTGCCTACATAAGTAATACATAATCTATCCCATATTTCTTTACTTGTAGCACAAGTTAAAATATGGATGCAATCTTCTGATTTCATTACATAAAAAAAAAAAGTTTAAACATTTTACATTAAGTTGCGCTAGATCTCTATTATCAAAGGTCCATTAAAAAAATGGAAGTTCAATTTTGATGCCATTTATTTCACGTGTTGGTGCAGAATAACCTTCTTTTATAAGCATTCACATTCGATAATCTATATTTTGAAAAAAGTTTGACGTTTGAGTTTTCCAGAAATCAAATGGTATATTATAAAATAATGATGGTCGAGTAATAGAATATCCTTCCTCTATGTTCTAGTTACCAAAGTTAACCATTGATCAAAATTAAAAATTTTTCTAAAACAAAATTTTATGAATCCCTCTCTGATACCACTTGAAAGTTTATGCCCTTATGAACTAGCCCAAGGCTAACTAAGATGGGGGGGGGGGGGGGGTGAATTGGTGATTTTAAAAAATTTTAAATAAAAGGAAGATCTTTTTAAATAATGTGTAGGAATAAAACATAAAGAGCACACCATATTATTATAGTGGTTCAGTCAACTTGACCTATGTCCACTCCCCGAATCCACTCTTCTAGGTATTGCACTAAAACTATAGTGATTCTCCTTTTTCTCCCACAGTAAGGTGAAGAAGACCTTAAAGAATCCTTTTCACTGACCCCTGTAAGGCAAATAACCCAGAATCTTTTTGCTTCCTCCTTAAATAAGTAGAGAACCCCAACTCCTTTTGCTTTCTCCTTAAAAAGGTAAAGAATCTTGATTTAGTGTTGACAAAGACCTCCAAAGAGCCACCAAGGAACCAAGGACGATGATTAGAAAAAATGACTAGAATTCTTGCTTGGAGCAACCTTTGTGAACACCTCACAAACTCCCCTTCACAAGATCCTCTCTCTCTCTTCCTAACTCTCTTTCTCCTTCTTTATGCTCTCTCAAGTCAGAATAATAGCAAAAGATCCTCTTATTAAAAAAAAAAAGTGATCTTATAAAGAAGTCCTTAAAAATTACCCTAATTTTCAACTTACCGTCAAATATTATCATGTATGATCAATGTATTTAATCCCTTCCAACCAGGACAATCTGGGGTACAATTAGAACATAATATTTGTTTTAACCATCCACATCGTCCTATATGATTTGTTCAAAATTAGTGATTATCATCCAACAGATAGTTTGGGATATCTATGATAACTAAGGTTTTTCATGCACATTGTCCAGGATGATCCTATGATCATCCAGGATGATATGATTAATAAATCTAACCTTAATTACTTTCCTTAATCTCTTGACTAATTTAGGCATAATTTTAATGAATTAACCAGGATGATATGGGATCATCCTATATGCTTAGGAAAAAATTCTAAAAATAAAATCTTACCTAAATGCATTTGGTGACTGAGTATCTTTGATTTGAGCATATCGTGTAGGATGATTTGCTTAAGCAAATTTACATGGCCTAGATGCCTTAATGAGGGTTTCTATTTTTGACTAATCATCTAGGATGATATAAAATCATCTTATAAAATATGATCAAAAATATAAAAGTTCTAACTCATTAAATTTCTCCCCCTAAGTGTGTGCGTGCATGGTTACTTAGCTTTAGGATCCAACAAGGTACATTTGACTCAAAAAAGGTAAAATAAACATTACATTAGAAATTACAGACTAATTGAATTCTAGTCTACATGATCTTAAGCAAATTGATGTTCCAAGTGAGCTTGTGGACCTAAAATGTTTGTGAGTTGGGCACATAAAATAGATATATATGAATGACAGTCATTAAGGAATAATAGTATCTTTTATCATCAAAATCATACTACTTGGGTCCAAATCTATAATACTTCTACAAAAATTTCTTTGCTATAAAATTATTTTACAATAATATTAACCATCATAAAAAAAGGGAGAGATTATTGAAAATCTACTGCCAAGTAAGGTGATTTTTTTGATAACAAATATTATTTTTTTAACTACTACTATTATTGCATATCTAGTTTATTTGCCCTACTCACTAACTTTTCAGGTCCATAAGTTCACTTGCAATGCCAATAAACTCAAGATTGGGTATACAATGGTTGAGTCTGCCTGTAATTTAAATTTTAATGTATTTTTATCTTTCTTAAGACAAGTCATATATCTGGTGGACCCTAAGCTAAGTAAACTTCCACAAACAAACTTAGGGGGAGTGATTTGGTGAGTTAAAGAAATTTCTTACTTTTTGACCTAATCATACAGGACATGTACTGGATTATTAATTAAAAATAGAAACCCTAATTAGGGTAACCATACTAATTAAGAGTGATTAAACTAATTGTGTTATAAAATTCACATTGTACAGGATGATCTATTTAGATTGTAAAAAGAGGCTGCCAATCACAATTTAGGTAATATTTTAATAATCAAATTTTATTCTATTCATAGAGGATGATATGCATCGTCCTAGATGATTTATGAAAATTATGCCTAAATTGATCCTATGATTAGAATATAAATTATGGTTTGATTGATCGATTGGATTTTACAGGATGATCTACTTAGATCATACTAGACGATCTATTATATTTCATGGAATGATCCCCTACCATCCAAGTTGAAAACCATAATTTTCTTCTAATAATCCAAAAGATCATACTAGACATCCTGAGAGGGATATATGACAATATGTAGATTGAAACCCATCATCCCATGTCATAATTAATGATCAATGTAGTATCTTAAGCTAATTATACCTGATGATCGTATAAACATATAGGATGATCTATATTAATACACTAATTGATTGTATAGGGTAAAGCTAATTATTTTGTATGAAAGGGCTATTTAGTACTAATCATATAGGAAGATCTATCGATCGTTCTTGACAATATTTGATGGAAAGTTAGAAATTAGGGCTTCTTCTTTTGAGGCTCTCTTTTTAAGATCTCTTATTATCACTTGAGAAAATCTTTTATTATGGAGGAGATCTGAAAGAGAGCTTACAGATGAAAGAGGGAGAGCTTTAGAGAGTGAGATTCTTATAAAGGGGGGTTATGAGGGATTCATAAAGGTTGCTCCAAGCAAGGTGTTCATCATCATCTTCAAGCTTCTATCCTAGTTCCTTGGTGGCTCCAAGAGATATCTTCATCAACATTAAATCCAGGTTCTCTACCTTCACTAGGTGGGTGAAAAAAGATTCAAGGATCTCTGCCTACTCCGGGAGGTAGTAAAAGGATTCTCAGGTTCTCTACCTTCACCTGGTAGTTGAAAAGAATTTTCAGGTTCTCTACCTATTCCAAGAGGGAGTAAAAGATTTAAGGTTATTTGCTTCATCATGTATGTCAAAAGATTTTGTAAGGGCTTCTCTGCCTTACTGTGGGATTAAAAGGAGAGTCGCTTCTATTTAGTGCAATACTTGGAGGGGCAGTCTCCAAGGAGTGGACTTAGGTCAGGTTGACTGAAGTACTATAAATTTTGGTGTGTTCTTTCTATTTATTTTTTCACATTTTAATTTCCATATTTTTCTATGATTTGATCTGTGTTTGAAATATCTGATCACATGTACGTAATCTATTATCTCAGTAGAATAGACTACTTGGACATACCTTACACTATATAGATAGAGACCTTTCTTAATGTCTAAACGTTTTTATCTTTCATGTGTTTGTACCACTAACCTGCAAAAGAATTTTAGCTTGATAGTTGATAGTTTCAACTATCTTCCCTCATATTAATATTGTTTAAATTTTTCTTAAGTTGGTTAGCAAGAGACTAGGTAGTTAAATCCTATAGTTTTTAGACATATTGTGTAATTTTAGTAGGTTGATTATTATTATTGGGTAATAGTTTAATTGATAATGAGAATTATCCTATCATAACAAAGTCACATATGTCTATTAAGGAATATAAACAAACAAGGGTATGTTACCTTAATTTATTTTAAAAATTAATTTTAATATTTATGCTATACAAGATAAAAAACCTTTTTAATATTTAAAATTCTTCCTTATTTTATAATTTATTAAAAACTTGTTTATTTTAACCTTTTTTCATCACTAAGGAAATATATTTTGAAATTTTAGTCCAAAAAATTGAAATATTAAGATAATAGGCCTTAGTTGTTTTGATCCTCGATATTTGGCTTTATAGCCCATCACAGTTATATGAGTTAACCCCTATTTCATTCAAACTAAGATGTTATAATAGGTTATAATCCCTAAGACATTTAGCTAAGTGAGGATGTAGCTAGATTGATATTTTGATGATGGATCCTATTGATACATGACACACAACCTTTTAGTTTTGGTTTGTTTGTTGCTATTTTTGTTTGTTTAATTTCTCTAAATTTAGATAAAGATATTTTCCTTGCATGTACTTGACATATGGCTAGTGATGTATGTTATATTTAAATTCTCATACATAAGGTTCATGCGTTAAAACTATTAAAATATAAAGTAAAAAAATTTACTTTTTAATTAATGATCTACGATGTGATTTGATTTAGTTTTATCATGCAATTTTTGATGTGTTGTGATCAATCCATTTAGTAGTAGCTTTTTACTACACTTTATATTTAGTTTATAAAAACTTTTTATGTGTAAGAAGTTGCAACAAAATTTTTCTATAAAGTGTAAATTTAGATCTTGGAATACCTACTTTTAAATCTTGCACAAAGGTGTACATTTGAACTAGGTGTCAAGGACCATGAGCAAAGAGAATCCAATGCTTGTAGTTTAATACTATATTTCATTATTTAATAAAATTTGGAGTTTTTAGTATATAAATATACAATACAACTACTTTTTCTTGTGGCGAGGAGGGGGTGTGTGTGTGTGTGGGGGGGGGGGGGGGGGGGTGGGGGGGGGGGGGGGGGGGGGGGGAGTGCATATATATACAAATTATCGAATTGTTCCAACTTGATCCCTACTCTTTTAGGGCCATCATAACATACTACTCCATTCAATTTCAATGTAATGCCTTTCTCTTTATGTACTATTTTTTTTAGTAGGCTCTTAAGATAATTTTTTTAAAAAATTTTTGATAAATTAATAATCAGCTTTAAAATTAATTTTTAGGGATTTCTGTTTAAATTAATACTATCTTATGATAATATTTTAATTAAAACTACTTTTATTATAACTCCTTATGAGGTACAAGGTTGATCTATCCAACAATCAAAACCCTTATGTGCTGGTGCATTTTCAAAATATTACTTGATCAACATATATATAAAAGTATTTCTCCCTTAAGGATAAATAAATTCACATTGATAGCATCTTTTTCTGTATAAAGGTTCTTATGTAGGTATATATTTTTATACACCAAGGTCTCTTCTTTTTACAAAATGTAGTGGCTATATTGACCAACATATGATAAGTTAAGGTAAGTTGCTCAAGTTGCATATCACCAAATTATTTTACTCTTCTTCTTTCCTAAAAATTATGGGTATCACTAGAGAGTGTATGCTCTATATCTTTCAAGCTTATTTCTCATAATTTATTTTATTTTGGATTTTGAATTTCCTTTTCTTTTATTTTAGATCAAGTGATCAACTCTAAATTATACAATTTATAGTTTCTAATAGAGCATTTCATGACTAGGTTGGGTTGAAATCCTTCATAATTAAATAATTTCCTGCTTGATAAAGTGAGAAAATGGACCCATGTAGTCCTGATCAATGTTACCTCTACCTTTTCTTTAACTCCTTACTTTCTACCCATCATCCATTTATGTCCATTATACTTTGTTTTTGCATCTTTGTTGATGCAAATATAATTTCTATATGAAGATATAGTAATCTTATTTTGTTAGAAAGATTTCCTCTCCGCCTCATGGATAATAATTATTGAATCCTAGTCATCTTTTTGATAATTAACTCGGGCCAACTAAAATAGGTGTATATCTCATTCATAAAGAGTTTATCATGAAGGTTTCCTTAAGTGTAATTTACTATAAATAGCTTAGTCACTTTGGAGATTGATCAATTTCCACTTGATTTTACTTGAATTAAAACAACTTCTTGTGAGTGTTTTCTTGAGTCGAGATAAGATTTATTTTTCCTGCACAACTAAAAATTTTCTCTTCTCTCTTATTATGAAATCTTATATATGAGAGGAATGCCCACATATTATCACCCTTTCACTCCTTAGCAAAATGTAAATAGAATGAGCTTACAAATAGGAGTGGGTAGGAGATCTTGAATAATATGTGTGATAGGAAGAGAGTTTGTATTTTCCATTGGTACACTATTTGAACTAATGTAGTGAGTAGATTACTATAGTTGATGAAATCCAGAGATGAAATGTGTTGTAGCATCAGAATATAAGTACTAATCAATCATTTCAAATTGACCAAAAGCGATTAAATCTTTTGATTAGGTATTAATATTTATAGTGATGAAGTTCAGGTTTGCTTTATTTCTGCAATTAATGGTATAGTAACCTTATTTTCTATAGATTTTGTAAATAAATTTTACCTCTCCTTTGATTTAGATGACAGGAGCCCATAGCTATAAGGAGGAAAGACAAAGTGTAGGTCTTGTATATCAATAATAGCAAGTTGGGCAATAATAGTAATGTTTCTTCGAAGCTATCAGCACTAATTTAGATATATTTATTATATAATAAGGTGCACAGGTCAACAAGGCTTATAGGGGTAAGATTTGTGTGTATATCTATCTTGAATGCTTGGTAAGATGGAGAAAGTCTATTATGAATATATAGTATGTCTAGAGAGGAATGGATGGCAGTGATGATGTCAATGAGAAGCTTAACTTTGATAGCAATTAGTTCATAGTTTTATTCATTTTGGTGAACTAAAACTCATTTTTCAATTGAAGAACACAAGAAAAGTTAGATGATAGGAGATGTTTCTCAACTATGGCAGATATATTAGAGCAGTTATAAATGTTTTGGACATGGGAATGGTTGGATATTTTTATGGTTGAATATATGGTTATGGCCAAGTTTTGATTGATAAGTTCCCATATGTGGTACAACGACTGTAAGTGGCATTTTTCATATAAAACTAGTTATCATTTTTCTTAGCATAATTTGATGTAATATCCACTACAACAATGTTATGAAATGATCTGAACAGGGTCTAATAAGTCTTATATTTTTGTGTTTCTACATTTTCTATTATATGAATTTCTCTATATGTTTCTTAATGCATCATTTCTATTTTAGAATGTATCCCAAGCATTTTGTGTGTAAAAAATCTGCATGAGTGCAAATATCGCGTGTGAGAATTATGGCACAATGTTGGGTAGCTTTATGATGCTTAGCTCTATATATTTTATATTTTAAAGCTTTGAAAGTGAGATTTTTTTGGGAGTGTTGCGGTACCATGCTCTTTCTTTTTGGAATTCAAAGGGAGTGATGTGGTTCTTGTTGTTTGAACATCATGGCATTGTGGAAAGAATTTTTAAATAAATATCATGTTACACTAAATAAAATTATCTAAAATCATTTCTCACATAAGGGGCAATTGGCTAGAGAGTGAAAGAGAGGAATCCTAGAGAGTAAAAGTTTGATTCACGTAGCATTGGGCCATTTTTATCCATTAGTATAGTTCAAAAATTTATTTGGATCGAGGTAAGTTACATTTACCCAATCTATATTTTTAATAATATGGATTTTTTAGGATGTTGTATTTAAATTATTAAAATTCAAATTAAAAATTGATTTTATATTAATTTAAACATAAAAAATACAACATTGATAAATAATGTTTTAATATAATAAAAGCTTCAAAAAGTAACTATGAATAATGTGTGGTAATCTGGTTATGATTGGGAAATATAAAATTTTATTGTTAGTTTACCACAAAAGTCTATATGTTTTGTTGTAGTAGGATAGTATTTTAAATTTTGTGATAGGTTTGATAATGTTTACTTAAGCTAAAAATGTGATTATTTTAATGTTTATATTTCTCAATGTGTGAATTGGAGAGCTTATGATGCTTGATTGGGAGTTTTGATGTAATATGTATAGAGAGCTCTAAGGGCCTAAAATTTTGAATTTGATGTCTATATGGGAATTAAAACGGCCTAAAATTTTGAATGTGTGCGGCAATGATTATTTGGAGTTATAAGGGGATATTATTTGATGTACTAGTATAGGGAGTCATAAGTGCCTGAATTCTAAATTTTAAGTTTTAACTATAGATATTAGAAGGTATACGAGTCAGATGAGAATGAATGTTATATTTTCCAATCAGTTGATGTGGTGTTTTTAAATTTCTATTATAATCTAGTGTGATATATTTATTATTATTTTTCTATTATCTACGAAACATTTAAATTCAGTTATTTTAAACTAACACACACACACACACACACACACAAACACACACACACACACACACACACACACACACACACACACACACACAAATAAACCTACACCGAGACATTATGGATAATGGTATTATTCTGAGTAATCTTCTTAAAGTTCTATAAGGATAGTTCACTTTATTATTTATGATCATTGACTAGTGTTTATATATTATTAAGAATTTAGATAGGTTTAGTGTAATCTACTGGGCTATGGGATACTCATATTAGCTATTTCCACATCTATTTCAGGTCAAGGTTATAGGGAGAGGGCAGGCTGAGTAGATAGAGATTAAGGTTTTGATCTTTGAGTGTGTATTGGTTTTTTTATTAGATTTTTACAGTAATATCTCTCTATTTTTATATTTCATTTTATATGTCATGCACTATTTATAAATGATTATTTTAATTATATAATCTTTTGAGATGAATAAAAAAATATTGAAGAATGTATTCCTATATTGATTTAAAGTTATTTTATAGATTTGTAGTATGTATAAAAAAAGTTAAAAGAGATTCCTATCAAATAGATCTTGGGAGTTTGTCATGTTGCAATCCAATATGATATGCCCAATTATATATATATATATATATATATATATATATATATATATATATATATATATATATATATATATATATATATATATATATATATATATATATATATATATATATATATAAGTTATATTAGATCGGGTTATCATAGAATCTTTAGTATTAGTGAAATATTTTATAGTAATTGGTTTTAGCCAAGCAATAAGATTGATTTATAGATAAGTGAGAAATTCATGTGTAGTGTTAGATGTTCAATTTATCTTATATTTTTCATGAGCATGTATCATTTAACTGTGAAAATTTTGTAACTATATCTTATGAATCCTTAAGAACTAGGTAAGACTGAGGGGTAGAGTTTTAGTTAAGCTTTACTTGTATAAAGTATAACAAGAGATATTTATTCTGATTCTATTTTTTAATTTATTGAGTTAGTAGTACAGGTGATGGGCAAGGCCCATGGCAGAATGTCTATTGTGAGATATAATGACATATATAAACATCTACAATTATTTTTGAGACTGAAGTGTGTACGATTTGATCGTGTTATGGAACCCAGAGTAGCGTAGGATTTGCATAAAAGATTAGAAAAGAACTTTGATGGCATATAATGTTGGATTGATAAGAAAGTACCTTTGGCTGCATTTTTTTAGATGGAGAGGATGAGTGCTCTTGGTTAGGCCAGCAAAAGGAAAATTTCTTGGGAAGTTTGAATGTTGAAATCCAGGAGCTCGAGCAAATAATTATGATGATAATAAATATTATTGAATGTTTACTTTCTTCTCTTGATATTGTTATTAGATATTTACATTGCGCTTACTAAAATATTAGATACAAAATACACCGTAGAACAAATGAACAAGACTCAAGACTGCATAGATAGGTTTGATGTTTTTTTAACATTTTGTATTTTGTTTTATTTATTTTATATTTCTTCAGTCAAAAGTTCTATAAAAGATGTACGTGTGCTTAGCAATCGTGTACACACATGTTAGGAAGTGGAAACTAAAATTTCTAAATTTGGGCAGAACATACTCTTCAATCCACATTATGCAACAAAATCTTTTAACTAGAAATTAATTATAACATCTAATTGAGTAATTAATTATAACAGCTAATTGAGTAATTAATAATCACACTATATGAGACCATACTGCATAGTATGGTTTTTTTAAATCAAAACCCCAAACGTGAATCAGATTTAGGTAAGTATTTTAATTTAAACACATCATTCCATATGAGTATGTTCATAATGTATAATATTTTAAATATTATCTAAATTAATCTCTATGATTAGTCAATTAAATTAAATTTTAATAAAAATGGTATATCTTACAGTGCAATGTTAATCATACTAAAAGATTAGAATATAAAATTTGATCATCCTAGGGTTCATCCAAGATGAAACCTTGATGAATATTAGAATGGTGAAGATAAGTCTAACTTAAAGAAGGGGAAGCAAAGGACATAGAAAGCTATCTAGGTAGATTTGACTTCAAACTCTTCAGAATAAGAATCTGAGGAGGTGGTAACAAATTTATGTTTAATGGATGATAACTCTATTATTAACTCTGACTATGAAGAGGTTAAGAGCTTACCTATGATGATTTAGTTGCTATTTCAAAAAAATTATACATAAATAATATAGGAATTTAAATAAATAACATGCAATTTTAAATTCCAAATTTTTTGAATTAGAAAGGGTGCTTGATAGTCTTAGAACTGAACACATTGCATTAGATAAAGTGCATTTTTTTTTACTTGATGAATATGATGAACTAAATAAGAAGCATCTTGAATTAAATAAATCTCATGAATCCATAAAACTTGAACATGTTGAACTAGAGGAAGTATTTAAGAATTTATAAGCACTTGTAACCAAATTTTACTATAGTGAGAATGACTTGAAACTTAAAGTTTAAATCTATCAGAGTGCAGTCAAGTTTTTGTAAGTGAAAATTCATACACTTCAAAACAATAAACCACCACCCACACTATCATAGTAGGCATAGCCCAAAACACATCATGCATCTCATATCCCTAAAATGAGGCACTACTACTCACAAAGGTTTGTGAATACATTTCCAGGTTTTAGATCCTATTATTGTGCCATGGTAGGACACATAATCTGCACTTGCACTATGTACTGTATAACTCATCTAGTGTGGAGAGAAAATTCATATGCATCACATTATAGCTTGCAGTTATCTCAACCATTAAAGCATAAGGTGGAAACAAAACTCACTTGGGTTTGAAAGTCCTTGAGGGTTGTCAAACCCGAATTATCTCGAGGCTAACCAAGTGGGAAGTGAATTGATTATTTTAAAATTTTCTTTAACAAATGAAAAATTAAATCTCTTGAAGTGAAAGTAGTACTAATTATATAATAACAAAAATAAGATATCTCAAACACAAATCAAATCACAAAAAATATAGAAATAAAAATGCAAAAAATAAAATAGAAAGAATACACCATGATTTAAAGTGGTTCAGTCAACTTGACCTACGTCCACTCCTTGAAGAATCCCTCTCCAAGTATTACACTAACCAGAAATGACTCTCTATTTGATCCCACAAAAAGGTAGAGAAACCTTTACAAAATCTTTCCACCAACTTGGTGAGGCAAAGAACCTTGAATCTTTTTACTCTCTCCTAGAGTAGGAAGTGAACCTGAAAATCCTTTTTCACCCACCTGGTAAAGTCTGAGAACCTGTGAATCCTTTTACTCCATCTTGGAGTAGGAAGAGAACCTTGTGTTGATATTATATACCTCATTACCTATTTTAAAGATTTTGATGATAACAAACATATAATTGGATGCTCTAATTTGTGTGCTAAGTATTTCAGGTGTAATGATGTGCATTGTAATTGCTTATGGGATTTACATTGCACAACTCAAGATCAATCAAATGTTGAGATTAAGATGGAAGATCAATGTTAGATGAATATAAACTTCCAAATTATTATTGGGTATAAGCAATAAACACCGCATGTTATGTTAGAAATAGAGTTTATTTAAGACCAATTCTTAAAAAGACCCCTTTTGAAATATTTTTTGGAAAGAAACCTAAGATTAGTCATTTACATGTTTTTGGATGTAAGTGCTTTATTTTAAATAATGATAAGGATTCTTTAGGTAAATTTGATAGCTCTATGAAACAAGTCAGTTTAAAATAACTACATAATAAAAGTTTTGCCAAATAAGCTTATTTCCTTTAATTCCCTAATTATATAACTTTCTATATTTGATAATATTTAATCAATAAATGATGGTTATAAAATTTATTTATTAAAGAAATCTTATAGATTTTTATATCAAGAATAATATATAATCAAAAGATATTTAGTTTGTGAGCAAATCAAATCATGCAAGTAATATTAGTGGACCACTAAGATACTCCTACAATAATTAATATAAATGAATTCTTAATGGAATATAATATTATTAGTTGATAGAAAACATATTAGAATAATATTTTTATTCAAATATGCCTTTACTTACCCTTTCTCTTTAAATACCTTTCATCTTCTTCATGCATGAAAGGGCTGTTCAAACAAGAAAATTTCCAGCAATTTTTCCATTCTTCCTTTCCTCTTTACATGCTAAATCTTAAGAGGAGAAGCCTTGATTTTATTCCAAGAGCTCTTTTCATTTGTGAGATAGAAATCATTGTTGGAAAGCATCAACACACAAAACCAAGGAATCTCTCTTGAGTTCTTGAGTTTGCTTTTCATCTCTAAATCCTTACTTGCTGTTCTTTTAGCTTTCACCATATATTTCTTTCTTGAAAATATTTATTTTATGGTAAAATACTTGTTGGAAATTTTATATTAAAGTTTTTTGTATCACATCTTTTAAATCCATAAAGTTTAGCAAAGCACATATTTTACTTCTTTAAGGTGACATAGATTTACATCTATTATCAAATTCATTTTACTTTATTGGAAGAGTTAAAGTTTAAATCAGTAAGACTATATTTTATTTAAAATATTATTCTTATTTTAAACAAAATATAAATCTATCTTAAAGTGAGCAAGTTTAATATTCCATTTGCAAGTAGTGAGGTGATTAAAGTTAATTTGTAAGAACACCTCAAATATTGTGGATATTATATTGCAAGATTATTTGAGCTTATTTTATTTACATCAAATTGTATTTTTTATTTTCATTATCTAAGCCATTTGGCTTAGAGAAGTTTTAATTATAATTAGATTGGGTTGTACTCGCCCGTGTAGGATAGTACTTAGGTTGTAAAGAACTTCTTTGGTTTAAAGAAGTGAGGTATGCAAAGCAAACCTGGGATTAGTGAATTTTAGCCCGAGAGTTGGCTAGCGTAGACGTAGGTCGGATTAGAATCCGGAATGAACCATGTAAAATATTGTGCCTCTTATTTTCATTCCTTGCATTTATTTTTCTATCTTTTTTTATAAGAATTATTGTGTGATTACTTACTCTTTTCAAAATTACTTTAAAATCATTTTAATTTTCTTCTTTTAATAAAAATTTAAAAAACCCCAAAAGAGGGTGATTCATTACCTAAAGAATGGAGATATAATAGAAATCATCTAAAAGAATTAATAATTGGTGATCCTTCCCAAGGTGTTAAGACTAGGAGAATCCATAGCAATGATGTAGAACATTATGCATTTCTATCGAAAATTGAACCTAAAAATATATATGAAGCTTTACAAGATAATTTTTGGATAATTGCTATGGAAGAGAAACTTAACCAATTTATAATAAATGATGTTTGGGAGTTAGTCACAAGACCTCATAATCAAAATATCATTGGAACTAAATGGGTTTATAAAAATAAGCTAGATGACTCAGGAAGTATTATAAGAAATAAAGCTTGATTAGTTGCAGAAGGGTACACACAAATAGAAGGAATAGACTTTGAAGAATTTTTTGCACCCGTAGAAAGACTAGAAGATATTAGATTACTCCTTGCCTTTGCTTGTTTTAAGGACTTCAAACTTTTTCAAATGGATGTCAAAAGCGCATTTTTGAATGGATATATTGATCAAGATGTTTTTGTACAACAACCACCAGGTTTTGAAAGTATTAATTTTCCTAATCATGTATATAAATTAAAGAAAGCATTATATGGTTTAAAGCAGGCTCCACGTGCTTGGTGTGATAGGTTAAGTAAATTTTTAATTGAACATAGTTTTAGAAAAGGTAAGGTAGATACAACTCTTTTTATCAAAAATATTGGAGATGATTTTATTATTATACAGATTTATGTTGATGATATATTATTTGGAAGTACAAATGAAAGTTTATGTCATGAGTTTTCCTCATTAATGTCAAAAGAAATTGAAATGAGTATGATGGGAGAACTCACCTTTTTCTTAGGACTTCAAGTAAAATAATTAGAGTTTGGTACATTCATATGTCAAACCAAATACATAAATGAATTATTATAAAAGTTTGATATTCAAATTGAGTAAAACTCCTATAAGCCCATCAACTAGAAAAATTGTAGTTATTTTAAACTGACTTGTTTCATATCTATTAATTAATGTATGATTAATTTTATATATATATGTATATATATTACATAATATTATTATATTAATATTCAATATATTCTTAAATATCTAAAATTATGCATAAGTTTTTATTTTACTAAATATGATAATATAATGTTAGGATTTTTATTGCATTAGATTGTTTGGATTCTGTTGAAGTATATTGATATATTATAAGACTCATTTGGATTTCATTTGAATTTATAATGAATTTCCAAATATTATCTGATTTAAATAAAAGCTACTACTAGCCGTTTTAGCCCTATTTTGGATGCTTATGATGACTTTTTGACCCTCCCATGTGGCTAGCCATTTTCTAGCCATTTGAATCTCATATATAATTAATATAAATGAATTTTTAATGGAATATAATATTAATAGTTGATAGAAAGCATAATAATGGAATATAATATTATTAGTTGATAGAAAACATAATATATTCCATTAAGAATTCATTTATATTAATTATATATGAGATTCAAAAGGCTAGAAAATGGCTTGCCACATGGGAAGGTCAAAAAGTCATCATATGCATCCAAAATAGGGCTAAATTTTCTTGAGTTGTGAAATGTAAATCCCATAAGCAATTACAATGCACATCATTAAACCTGAAATACTTAGCACATTACCTTTAATTCCCTAATTATATAACTTTTTATATTTGATAATAATTAATCAATCAATGATGGTTATAAAATTTATTTATTAAAGAAATCTTATAGATTTTTATATCAAGAATAATATATAATCAAAAGATATTTAGATTGTGAGCAAATTAAATCATACAAGTAATATTAGTGGACAACTATGATACTCCTATTGAGAACTATATATGTTGGTCATAATTCATTTTACATGCATATATTTAGGGTGAGATAGTTGATATTATCTACTTCATTACTATTTTAGAGATTTTAATGATAACAAACATATGCTTGGATGCTCTAATTTGTGTGCTAAGTATTTCAGGTGTAATGATGTGCATTGTAATTGCTTATGGGATTTACATTGCACAACTCAAGACCTTGGAATCCTTTTCCACCCACCTGATGAAAGAAAAAAATTTGGATCTATTTCTGATGAAGATCTCTCCCAAAGCCACCAAGGAACTAGAGAAGCAACTTGATGAAGATGATGAACACCTTGCTTGGAGCAACCATTATGAATCCCTCACAACTCTCCCTCATAAGGATCTCTCTCTCTCTCTCTCTCTCTCTCTCTCTCTCTCTCTCTCTCTCTCTCTCTCTTTCTCTCTCTCTCTCTCTCTCTCTCTCTCTAGCTCCCCCTCTTCATTCTCTAAGCTCTTTCTCAGATTTCATCTCTTATAAAAGATTATATCAAGAGACAATTGAGAGAGCTTAAATAGAGTGCCTCCAAAAGAAGCCCTAATTTTCAATTTTCCACTATAGATTTTCCAATATGATCTATAGATCATCCTGTAAAATTAGTAAAAATAACCCTATCAGTTAGGATGATCACTTTTTTCTATACAATCAGTATAGGTATTTATACAGATCATCCAGTACGATCATGCGATCGTCTGGGATGATTAGTTATAGATACTATATTGATCATCAAGTATGACATGGGATGATGGGTGGCGAACTTCACATGATCCCATAACCCTCTCAAGACATCCAGTATGATTCTCTAGGATTATTAAAAGAAAGTTATGATTTTTTATTTTGGATGATAGGGGATCATCCTATGAAATATAATAGATCGTCCAATATGATCTTGGTGGATCGTCATATATGATATGATTGATTAATCTAACCATAATTAGTCTCCTAATCATTAGTTTAATTTAGGCATGATTATCATCAATTATCCAGGTGATGCATATCATCTTATATGATTAGAATAAAATTTTAAAATTAAAATATTACATAAATTATGATTGATGATTATTTTTTACATTCTGAACTGATTGTCCTATATGATCTTGAATCATCCAGTATAATTATTTAAGTGAACTTAATTATTAGGAATGCCTAGTTAGGGTTTTTATTTTTAATTACTAGTCCAATATGATTTAAAATCATCCTGCATGATTAGGTCAAAAAATAAAAAATTCTTTAATTCACCAAAATTTTTCCCCCTGTGCGTGTGTGTGTGCAAGTTTAATTACCTTGGGGTCCACCAAATACATGACAAGACTGATGAAAGGTAAAAAATACATTAAAATTTAAATTGCAGATAGGCCCAGCCATTATCCACCCGACCTTGAGATGATTGACATTACAAGTGAACTTGTCGACATGAAAAGTTAGTGAGCAGGAAAAACAAAATAGATATGTAAGAATAGCAGTAGTAAAAAAACTATAATATTTGTTATCATCAAAATCATTGTACTTCAGACCTGATTTGCAATAATCTCCCCATTTTTTATGATGGCTAACATTATTGTCAAGAAAATTTCAAAGCAAAGAATATCTCTTTTTTGGTTTTTTTAAAGGAAAAAATGAGACATAAAGAAAATAACATAAATAGAACAAAGTAAATTCAACTAAAAAATAAGCAAACAACACACTACTCCCCCCTTTTGACATCACAAAAAGGAAAAAAAAGAAAAAAATACTAAATAGAATAAAGTACTGAAAGGAAGATAAATATAAACTAGAAATAAAATAACTAACAAACTAGAAAAAAGAACCTGATTAGGTGGAGGTGGTGGTGGATAAAAGTATCAGTGAAGAGAAGTAAACTGCTTGCCAAACCAGGCCATATTCTGGTCACACTACTGTTATTCTATGCGATGTAGCTTTCAAAATGACCAATATCCTCTACATGTTATTAATACTACTCTGTGATATAGGATTAAAACCTGGCTTCCCACTAGTCAAACCTCTAACTAGCTGATCTAACTAAGAGTGCTGGTGGATAGGGGCAGGTGTAAGAATAGGACCTTCCTCTTCTTCCACAGCTTCCTTATACACAGGGTGTTGATGAGCACTATGAAGGACGTAGAAGGAGCTATTTGAGTAGAAAATTGAGAGGTGATTAGGTGGGCCTAGTTATTAAAGCTTGTATTTAGTTTTGAGGTCATATGTATTAAAATATCCTAGTTATTTAGCTTTTTTTGTTGCTAGGATCCCAAATGCTGGTTAGATGTTCAATGTAGCAGATTAGAAAATTAGTGACATTAAAATTTTGATGTGCCATAATGTAGTAGTGGTAAGTGATAGGATGGTAGTAATATAAATTCGAACCCCAGCTTTAGGAATAATGGAGGTGTGAAGAAAGTAATGGATGGTTCAGGCATCTTTGACTAAGATACTGGTTGCAGAGTCATGAAAGGGGGCATTGGTTTCTTTAAGAAGGGTATTAGTAGGACCCGAATTAAAATAAAGATCTGAAGCTAAAATATGAATTTTGTCTCTAGTGATAGATATGTGAAAAAATTTATAGAAATCCTGATAGGTGATTTCAACTGGGAGACTATTAACATATGATTGGAGTGTAGTAAAGTAAAAATTTAAGCGAAGATTGACAAAGAATTCAAAAATTAGTTCAAAATTGAAAGAAAAAATAGTGTAATAATAAAGTCAAGAGTGGTGTGGGTAAATAGGTTTAGTACTTGATTGGTCAAAATCTATTGATTGACAACTTTTCAGGGGTTAATCGAAGCAGATTTATACTAGGTGTAAGTAGCTTTATCAATTACTTTAATAAACCAAGAATCGATAACACTCCTGGAGGAGTTTCCTGTGAGTGCACGAGATATTTTACAACCAATCATTACAAAAGATCAGATTTTAAAAGAGAAGGAAGAAGTATTGGAGAATTGGAGTAATGAAAACCATGAAGTTGGGTTGTTTATATAGAATCAGGAAAATTGTCCACCGTGATCATGAGATCATACAGGATGATCAACTGTAATAATTTTGTTTAGACAATCAGTCAAAAAAGTTCTATTTATTGTCCATGGATGACAAGATATCATATTGGAAGATTAAATGCAGAGCCACAATCTTGAGGAGTCAGCTTGTATGACTGTTGAATAATTGGATCGTACAAGACAAATAGTTGTATTATTAGGGATTATATGTCATAATGGATCGGCGTAACAACATTGAAATCATCCAACCATTTTTTCCATGTAAATCATATAGGATAAAATGAGAATTATCTTGTATGATCACCAATAATTGGTTCAGATAAGTTTTTGGATATGTAGTGGTCGATGCTGTGTATTTTTGTTCAGATCATACAAGATGATGTGAATCATCTTGGATGATGTGTGCAAAATAAAAAAAATTTAGGACATGGAATATGAAGATCTTCAGGACTTCAAAATAAAAAATAAAAAACATTAAAAAACATAAAACAAAAAAGCCAAATAAAAAACCAGTCATAAATCAAAATAAAGGAATATATATTTTTTTTTGAATTGAACAAATCTAGTAAATGATAAATTTCCTTGAGTGGAATAAAAATTAGTAAGAAATGAATTAACATTGTTGAAATCCTTAAAGGGTAGAAATTCGATCTTGTGAACCCTAGCTCAAACTCCTTAAAGGTTATAAAATATTTTTAACAAAAATCTAATTCATAAAATAAAATAGATAAGAAAAGTGATATGTTCAAATTTTATTTTAGAAAATTTGCTAATATGATAATATTACAAAGTAATTAACCAAAATTATGATTTTCAAGATTCAAGTGTTTCAAGATATCAAGTGGCACATGAATTCTCTTACGATTTAAATATTTGAAAGGGAAAGAAACTTATTTCTTTTTTGTCTCATTTTGTGCCTCTTTTCAGTTATATGGTGCACTTTGCACATCTTTTGATTTTTGATACCCTTTGGTTATCTTATAATTACTTAACAGTCATTGCATATTGTTTTTGTTTTCTTTTGGGCTCATTTTGTTCCTCATGCCATTTTTACAAGTTGTTTTCCTTTTAAAACTTTTAAAAATTCTCAGTTGTGAGATTATCTTCCTAATATAAATGAACAAAACTCATACTTTAATATAAGGAAGAATAAAGTACAAATCAAAATAATATCCATATGATAAATGTAACAACTTGATTAAGAAAAAACTGGAAAGTTATTTAATGACTTTAAGCATTATTTATATGAGATAGATTACTTTAAGAAGATAAAATATATATGAATTTCAAACTCTAACTTTTAAATTTGAAATAGATTTTGCTTCAAATGAAATTAACCTTCAAAAGGAGTAAGAGGAAGAGAGATAATCATCGATGTTTCTTCCTTTAACTGATTTAGGAGAGTCAATCACTTCTTTCTAATTTCTAAAACCAAAAGCATGGAAAAAAATATCATTTAAGAAATCAATATCTTAAGTGACCATTGATTTGATTCTTTAAAAATACTAAAGAAAAAATAACAAAATGAAAAATATAAAACATAAATACATAAATAGAAACATACATACAAATGAAACAAAAAAAACATCAAAAAATAGAAAGCAACAATTTTAAGCATTAATATCTATCAAACCCAATCTAGTTCTTAAGATGCTGAAAGTTTTAAAGGCCAATAGTTTTGTAAAGATTTCAACAAGTTGGTTTTAAGTGGCTACATTGTTTAGCTCTACGTCTCCTTTAGTAATATGATCCCTAATGAAGTGATGCCTTATATCAATATGTTTGGTCTGAAAGTGTCAGATTGGGTTCTTTGAATTACAGATGGCACTAGTGTTATCACATATGATTGAAATTGTGCCTACATGTAATCATAAATTTAGAATTTGTTGCTTTAACCAAAGGACCTAGGCCACACAACGTCCTAAGGCTATGTACTCAACTTTAGTAGCGGACAAGGTAACTGAGTTTTATTTTGTACAAGACCATGAGACTATAAGTTATCCTATAAATTGACATGTCATAGAAGTGCATAACTATCAACTCTACATCCTATAAAATATGAATCAAAATATCCTATGATTTCAAAGGAGGTGCTATGCCTTAGGATACCAGATTCTTAAGTCTAGGGTCCCTAAGAGATATCTAAGGATTCTCTTAATAGTAGTCAAGTGGGACTCATTTTGATCAACATGAAATCTAGCACAAAGATAAACAAATAACATAATATCAGGTCTGTTAGTAGTCAAGTAAAGAAGTGATCAAATAATTCCTTTGTATTTTTTTTATCAGTAGATTTTCCATTGAATTCTTATCTCACCAAGTAGTGGAACTCATATGAATGTTGATTGGCTTAGCTTTATCCATTTTATATTTCTTAAAGATGTCCTTAATATATTTTGATTGAGTAATAAAAGTTCCATCATCCTTCTACCTTATGCTAAATCCCAAAAAATAAGTCAGTTCTCTCATCATACTCATCTCAAATTCCTTATTCCTTATTTTTAAAAATTCATCACACAGGCTATTATGAAAGGAGTTGAACAAAATATCATCAACATAAATTTGAAAAATTAATAATTCATCTCCAACCTTTTTAGAAATAGGGTGGAGTCTACGCTTCCCTTAATAAAAGTTCTTTCTAGTAGGAATGCACATAGCCTTTCATACCATGTCCTAGGTGCTTATTTTAGTCCATACAATGCCTTTTTTAATTTGAATAAATAATTAGGAAATTGTGAATTTTAAAAGCCTGGGGGTTATTTAGCTTACACATCTTCTTTTTTCTATCCCATTTAGAAAAACACTCTTAACATCCATTTGGTATAGTTTGAATCCCTTAAAATAACCAAAGGCTAGTAGTACCCTTAGAGCTTCTAATCTAAGGTCTCTTCAAATTCAATCACTTCTATTTGGTTATATCCCTTAGCCACCAATCTTGCCATATTTCTCACCACTACACCAAAATCATTCATTTTATTTTTAAAAACCCATTTAGTTACAACCACACTATGGACCTTAGGTCTCTCAACTAGCTACTAAATATCATTCCTTATAAATTGATTTAACTCTTCCGGCATAGCTATAATCTAGAATTCATCAAATAGGGCTTAATTAAAGTTAGTGGGTTCAATCATTAAAATTTACATAGAGTGGTTTACTTTTTTTCTAATTCCTTGCCTAATTTTACCACCTTCAGATGAGTCTCCTACAATTAGTTCCTTAAGATAACTCAAAGAATATCTATATTCTTTAGGCAATGTGTTTTTTAAATTCTACCCTTTTCTCCAGATTTATAGATTCTAATCCTTGGGTAACTTTTACAACCTCTTCTTCTTCTATCCTAGACCCTAAAAAATTATTAGATTCATCAAATACAATATGTGTGGTCTCCTCAACTATGAATTTTCTTTTATTAAAAATTCTATAGGATTTCCCTACACTTTAGTAACCAAGGAACACTACTTCATCAGACTTGGGGTCAAACTTTCCTAGTATAGATTTCTTATTATTTAGAATGAACACTTTACAACCAAAGACATGAAGGTGAGAGAGGTTGGGATCCTATTCATAGGGTGTCTTATTTAAAGATTCCATAGGTTGTCTTATTCAATTTGGATCTAACATTCATCCTATTTAGAATATAACAGATTGTATCCAATACTTCTTTAGAGTATTTATGTTCTTGTAGGCATTTTCAATTCAAGATGTAATATTTTTAAGGAATCATGCTCTTTAGTTGAATTAAGATGCTTTTTATTCAAAGAGTTAAATTCATCTATCAAAGCCATATAATTGCTATCCATAGTGGAATGATATTTTCTTAGGATTTATGCTCTTTCATCAAATTTATAAAATCAGCTTTGAGGCTACCATGTAATTTCTTGAGCTTTCTATATGAATAATGAATTTTTTTTCAAAATTTCAAGTAAATTGTCATAGGTAAGCTCACATACCTCTTCTTAATCAAAGTGATGAAGATGATCATCATCCATTAAGCATAGTTTTGTTACCTCCTCTTCTACTTCAATTTTAAAGGATTCTAATGTTGAGTCTACTTAGAAAGACTTTTGGGTTTTTTTCTTATCCTTCTTGAACTTATGTTTTTCTTCACCCTTCTCCTTGCTTGAGAGAGCTTTAAGATTTGGGCAATCAGACTTCAGATGCCCTAGCTTCCTACATTTAAAATAAATAACATTAGAAAAAACTTTAGAATTTTTTTATTCTTGCCGTTGTTTTATTTCTAATATTGCTTTTGCTTTTTATTTAAGAAGCTCTTGAATTGCCTATTTACTAAAGCAATGTCATCATTTTTAGAACTAGAAGAATCAGTGCTAGAGTCATTAGCCTCTAAGGTAAGAATAATAAAAATAGAAGTGACTCTCCTTTTGCTCCCATAATAAGGCAGAGAAGCCTTTACAAAATCTTTCTACTGACCCGATGAGGCAAATAACCTTGAATCCATTTACTCCCTCTTGGAGTAAGAAGAGAACTTGGAAATCCATTTTCACCTACTTGGTGAAGCCAGAATACCTGGAAATCCTTTTATTCCTTTTTGGAATAGGAAGAGAACCATAGAATACTTTTTCACCCATCTGGTGAATGTAGAGAATCTAGATATGCTCCTGATGAAGATCTCTTCCACAGTAACCAAGGAACTGGAGAAGTAACTTGAAGAAGATGATGTACACCTTACTTGGAGCAAACTTTATAAATCCCTTACAACTCCCCCTCATAAGAATCACTCTCTCTCTCTCTCTCTCTCTCTCTCTCTCTCTCTCTCTCTCTCAAGCTCTTCCTCTTCCTTATCTAAGCTCTCTTAATTCTTCTTTCCAGCAAATTGAGAGATCTTAAATAAAGAGCCTCCAAAAGAATCTCTAATTTTCAATTATGAGCTACTGATCGTCCAAAATGATATATAGATCATTTTATATGATTAGTATAAAACTGCCCTTTTAGAAAGGACGATCACCTTTGCCCTATATGATCAGTACAAGTATTTGTATAGATCATCTAGTATGATCCTGTAATCATATAAGATGTTTAGTTCAAGATACTATATTGTTCATCCAGTACGATATGGTATGATTGATGGCAATCTTCATATTATCCTGCAACCATCTCAGGAAGTCCAGTACAATTCTTCTACATGACTAGAAGAAAATTATATTTTATTATTTTGGAAGATAGGGGACCATCCTATAAAATATAATAGATCATCCAGTACAATCTTAGTGGATCATCCTATATGATATGATTGATCAATCTAATCATGAATAGTCCTCTAATTATTTGATCAATTTAGGCATGATTGTTATTAATTATCCAAGATGATGCATATCATCCTGCATGATTAGAACAAAATTTAAAAATTAAAATATTACCTAAATTATGATTGGCAGTTATTTTTCATAAGCTAAACTAATCATCCTCTATAATATTGAATAAACCAATATGATTAATTAAGTAAACTTAATTACCATGGATATCCTAATTAGGGTTTTTAACTTTAATTAATCATTCAATATAATTTGAAATTGTCCTATATGATTAAGTTAAAAAAAAAAGTCTCTAACTCACCAAATTTCTGTTCCTGAGTGTGTGTGTAAGGTTACTTAGCTTGGTGTCCACCAGATATATGACTTGACTCAAGAAAGCTAAATAATATATTGAAATTTAAATTACATACAATCTAAGCCAATATCTAACCAATCTTGAGCTGATTGACGTTACAAGTGAACTTGCGGACATAAAAAGTTAATGAGAAGTGCAAACTAAAATAGATATGTAAGAATAGCAGTAGTAAAGAAATAATAATGTTTGTTATAATAAAAACCATTGTACTTGGGCATAGATTTGCAACAGGGTTTTAAGTATAACCATTAATGACTTTGTAGGGTTGCTCTCACAAAAGGCATAGTGAGAGTAAGGAGGACCTAGATAATGATTGTTCATAGCACATAACTAAAGACTTGAAGTTCTTTATCACATTGGAAGCCAAGGAAAGAGGCAAGGTTACACTAGAAGATAACACCATTAGGAAAGTGGTAGGTTTGGGTATGATTAGTAACTCAAAAATTTTGTTATAAAAATATTTTGTTAGTAGATGAATTAAAACATAATATACTTAGCATTATTCAACTCTATGATAAGAGCTTTGATATAAAATTTTTATTTGCTAAATGCATAATTAGTCTGAATAGAAAAAATATTTTAGAAGGTAAAAGGGTAAATAATATTTACATGATTGATTTAACTTGTATTGATAATTTAAATACATTCTCTCAAAAATATTATTAATGAATCATAGTTATAGCATGGGTGACTATGTCATGAAGCATTAAAACCCTAAGGAAGATAACTTAAAAAGACCTAGTTAGAGGCATGCCCAAGATAGATCTACCCAAGTTAGATTTCTCTAAGGATCATGGTGTTTTGTGCTCTTCCATTTTGAAGAGTTACTACCTACAAGGCTACCAAGGTTTAATACTAAAGGTATTCAAAGAATGCATAATACCAAAGGTATTCAAAGAATGATATAAAAGCAAATCAATATTCCTACCACTAAACAACAACTTCATAGATGCATGGGCCTCTGTTATAAAAGGAATCTGCATCCATTATGATAGAAGAATATGGTTGCATATAAAGGTATCAAATTCATATAGAAAAAAAACATTTGGAATGATACTTGCAATCAATCACATGCGAAGGAATCAAACCTGAGTACAACGATGGTGATGAGACATACAAAGCTAATGATTATGTTGATCAACCCTTAGAGGCTAAGCCTGCACAAGAAGAACTGGAAGATGGTGGACAGGTAGCCATATGGATGAGCCGAGGTAGACAAATTCAATATAACTTCAACTCACATAGAACTAAATGCCTTATCAAATATATCACTAGGATCCATTCCCAAAAAATCTCCTGCCAATAAGGGTGTGGTACGTGTCTTCTGACCAGTAGTTTTGCAGCCAAATGAAACCACAGGATAAATGGTTATGACTTGGGGCCTTCTAAACTGAGTGGTTTTGTCACCAAATAGTATCATGAGATAGCAATTATGCTAGAAATAATATGTTCCTTAGTGGAATTAATTCCTTGAGATATGAATCAATATGATATGATTAATCGGGCATAAAGCCCTCTATTAGCTAAGGTGGATTCAAATTTGTCCCCTTAGATAAACATTCACCTAAGGTCTATATTAGGTTCTTGATCAGGTCCATCATCCATTCCCCCACCATCTATTTTAAGTGAAAGATGGTGAAAATTCTTTTATTTTAAATATCAAATCTTTAATTCTTTGATGTGGAGCACCTCAGGCTAGATAGGTTGATGGTATATGGCTTCAAAAAGAAAGGGCAGATGACTCTCAGGTCATTTATACTCTCTCTTATATTTGGAGAACTTCATATAAAATCCAAGGAAAAAGAAATAAAAAGTATATATATATATATATATATATATGTGTGTGTGTGTGTGTGTGTGTGTGTGTGTGTGGGTGTGTGTGTGTGTGTGTGGTAAAAATAATTACTTGCTAAAGTTTGCTGAAGCCCAACCTATCCTAATATGCAAATAATGTTGAACTTGTCTTCTCATGCATTCTTGTATAAGAATTTCATCCCGCATAGGCTCCCACTCACCGTTAAAAAGGGAAGCAAGAAAGTTTTGCAGTTTTGCTTCCCTACTAAACTTCCTATCCATCTTCTCCCCATGACCAAGAATTGGTGCTGGAAGGATAGGAATATTCAATAAATATCTTTTGATGATGTTAAACACATCTTGGCACTCTTCATAACACTTGAAACAAACAAATTTCTTCATTAATTCAGAAAATGGTTGGAACCTACCCGACATATTCGATATAAATCATTAAAAGAAAGCTAGTTGTCCTTGTAAGGATTAAAACTGATGGAGATTTCTAGGAGGCGGCATCTTCATGATTGCCTTGATTTTAATAGGGTCGATCTCGATTCCTTGATGATGAATGATGTATCCCAAAAATTTTCTTGAGGATACCCCAAATGCACACATGAGGGTGTTCATCTTTAAATCATATTTTATGATCCTCTCAAATACGATTATGAATTTAATCCTTTATAATTCATATAAAATTTGAGTCCACGTCTGGTTTAACCTTGAGTTCAAGCAAATTCCCCTATTCTCCTTTTGAGTTCAAGTCATTGGCCTTTTTCAAACAAAGTTTTTGCATCCTCCTAGCGTCTCCCTCGTTTAGGGGAAAACTATAGGAGTCTGGGCCTTACCACCACACTAATAAAATCATGTAGAGTAGGTGTCCTTATATACTGCAACCATGTCTTCATTCCTACCACACTAATAAAGTATGTATGGGGTCGGCGATGGTATCTATTTAAAAGCACAGTTATTGCCCCGTCGGAGGATCTTCCATTCTTCCCTCCTTTTGCTGCATTTTGGCAAGAAATTTTAAATATTTATTTGGGGATCTCAACACACTGTGTTATCGGCCAAATAAATATTTAAAATGCCCTCAGTCTTTAGGAACATTTATAAATGTCATTCAAGATCACCTATGTGATGCTTACTAATTAGGAAAATAATTTAAATTAGTATTCCATTCAATTAAGGTCATCACCTCTAGAGCCTTATAATTCTTATATATGGACTTATTTGGGCTTGATAGTAGACCCAACTTATGTGAGAAACCTTTTTGTATGTGATTATTGAAGATTACTCTAAATTCACCTGGGATAGATTTTTTATCTTTTAAAAGTGAATCATTTGAGGAGTTTAGAATGTTGTCCACTTTGATTAAAAGAAAATTAGGATATGAGATCTCTACTATCCATAGTGATTACATTAGAGAATTTGAGAATGATAGGTTTGAATCTTTTTATTTGGAGATAGGAATTGAACAAATTTTTTTTGCCCCAAAGACCGTTCAGCAAAATGGGATAGCTGAAAGAAAAAATAGAATATTAGTAGAAGATGATAGGGCTATATTTATTGAATGCTCTATCCCTAGATATTTTTGGGTAGAAGTAGTGAATACTGCTTGTTATGGTTTGAATATGGTAAATGTTAGATCAAACTCAATATGGCACCCTATGAGTTATATAAGGGTAGGGTACCAAATATTTCATATCATTATGTCTTTAGTTATAAATGCTTTATCTCTTTTAGTAAAAAATCTCCTTTAGGAAAGTTTAATCCTAAGTCTGATGAAGTGGTCTTCTTTGGCTTTTCCCTTATAGGTAAAACTTATGAGATCTTTAATAAGAGGTTCTTAGTTGTAGAAGAGTCCAACCATATTATATTTGATGAATAAAGAAAATTGAGTGAGCTTAGGTTAGAAGAAGAAGAAGTGGTAGAGGTTACCGAAGGAGTAAAATCTATTGACCTAAGGATAACGAAGAACCTTAAGGGTCATTGAGTAGAGAAGGAAGATACTCATCTAGTCATCCTAGGGAGCTCATCTTAAGAGATATATTTGTAGGGGTTAAAACTAGGCATGGACTTAGGAAGGAGTTTATTCATTCTGCATTCATCTCTATGATAGAGCCTATAAATATACATTAGGCCTATTTGATGAATTATGGATCCTAGATATACAAGAAGAGTTAAACTAAATTGTTAGAAATGAAGTATGAGAGTTGGCTAGCAGACCTAAGGGCTAGAGTGTAGTAGGGACCAAGTAGGTATTCAAGAATAAGATGAATGATTTTGCAGTTGTGGTTAGATATAAGGTTAGATTAGTAGCTAAAGGGTACATTCAAATAAAAGACATTGATTTTGAGGAAACCTTTAACCTTGTGACTAGATTAGAGCCATCAAAGTGCTGATAGCTTTTGCATATTTTAGATACTTAAAGTTGTATCAATGGGTGTAAATAGTACTTTCCTAAATTAGGTTATTGAGAAAGATGTTTATTTAGAATAACCCCCTAGATCAAAAATTCAACCTTTCCCAATCATGTGTATAAATTAAAAAAAAAAAAAAGCATTATCTGGGTTGGAGTAAGAACCTGGGGCACTGTATAAAAGTTTTAGTACATTTTTCCTAGATAGATCATTTATTAAGGGTGGTGTAGATAACACTCTATTCCTAAAGAAAGTAAGAAATAATAGGCTTCTTAATCAAATATATATGGATTATATATTATTTGGATCTACAAATAAGTATCTTTGAAATGATTTCTAAGCAATTATGAGTAGAGAGTTTAAGATGAGTATGATGGGTGAGCTAATATATTTCTTTAAATTTAGTGTGAAGTAAAGGGATGATGGTATCTTTTCCAGTCAAAGTAAATATATCAAGGGAATTCTAAAGAAGTATAAGATAAAAGGTGCTTAAACAATTAATACACCAATGAGCTCTACCATTCATTTAGATAAGGATGCAAATTAAAAATCAATAGATCAAATAACATATATGTGATAATAGGACAAATTCCTTATTTGATAGCTAGCCAACATGATATAATGTTTAGTTTTTATATTTGTGCTAGATTTCAAGCCAATTAAAAATAATACCATATAATAATAGTTAAGAGAATCCTTAGATGTCATCTGGGCACCAAAAACATGGGTATCAGAATCATAGACATCTCTTCACCTAAAATCATAGAATATTTAGATTTAGACTTTGTGGGGTGTATAATAGATAAAAAAAAAACTTCTAGTATTATCAATTCATAGGAAAATCATTAGTTACTTGGTCTAGTAGGAAGCAAAACTTGATAGCCCTATCCACTACTAAGGCATAATACATAGTTATAGAAAGTTGTGTTGCTTAAGTTCTATAGCTAAAGCAACAAATCCTTAATCTTGGACTCTTTATAGGCATTATAATATTCATGTGTGACAACACTAGTGCCATATGCATTTTTTAAAAATTAATCCAACTCTCCCACACAAAGCATAAAGACATCAAACATCATTTAATTTAAGATCATATAGCCAAGGAAGTATATAACAACATCATATAATAATTGAGAATAAATTGGTAGACATTTTTAGAAAGCCCCTATGCTATGACACCTTTAACACACTGAGGACAAGAATAGGTGTCATTGACATCAACTCTTAATTAGGGTTGAAGTGAAATCAACATCATATGCATATATGTATTTTGTGTGTTTTCCTGTTTACTATATTTTTTTATTTATTTATAATTTTGTTATTTTTTTGGTTATTTGTTTGATGTTACTAATTATTAAAGGCCTTTCTTGATCATCACACACCAAATAATTAAAAAAATTAAATAAAAAAGAGTTCACATAGTACTATATAAACCTAATTCGTATTATATGATCACCATACTTGTACATCCTCGCCCTGATTTGACAAATAATTTGTGATCAAACTTTATGACCACCTCTTCGTATAGTACGAACCACATGTCAATAGCCATTAGAGAAATTTAAATATGTTGGTATGATATTAATTACAAAATCATATTGTATGAACACCTATTCATATTGTACGGACCCTTAGTAAAAAAGTCATACCATATGACTCCTCGGGATGACCACTTTTTTGAAGAGCATCCAATACAATGTTGATCGTATTGTATGATTTGACTATTTTTTAGATAAATTATCTAGACAATTTAACGTCTTCAGATCGTCCAGTATGATTCTCAATCATACAATATGATATGTTAAAAAATTTCTTTAAAAAGTGGAATATCTATGGATTTTAATTACTCAAATCCTTTCTACTCTCATTGTCTTATATTCCTAGCTTTAGCTTTCCAAATGGCCCATAGCAAGATAATTTGTTTTCTTTAAGGGAGCTCCTCTAGTTATCATGTTGATGACAAATTTCAAATAATTTTGAACTAATCTGCATACCATAGTTTCAAAGAAGCCCACATCACACCTTCCCAGATCCTAAAGCTAGTAGTTCTCAACTATAAAGTTATGGACCTATTTGCATCCACCAATCTATAATTTCTCTTAATCCTTGCCTTACCCTTCAACTATGAACCACTCTTTTAATTTTTTATGAGCCTTAGAGTGAATGTTAAATTTTTTTCCATGAACTCCTATGTCAATAGTCATCCTGTAGAAATAATCAAATATGAGCTTGCTGAATATATTTCATCCTTCTAAGGAAGGGGTTTAACCGCTTAACTTAACATCTAGGAGAGATTATGATTGGACCACTATAAATCTAACCCTGAGTAACACCGCCTTAAATCAACATTAGCCTCTCATCCAATCACTCCCAGAATGCATGTATGATCCATCACATTCTCCAAACTTCTATACTACTTAAGGCTAGAGATAGAGTATATATCACCCCATTTCTATCTTGTGTCACCTATTTCATCATGTCAGACACTGCATTTGATAAATCCCACAAGATCATTAGCTCTTTTGAAAAATCTTACTCCCATTCACCAACTATCAACCTGATCTAAGCAAAACATCGCTTCAGGACACCTAGTCATATATATCCTAGATTAGAAATTCCTAAAAGTTTAAATGTCTGTTATTAAGTCATCTTAATTTGCAAATGCACACCAAGAGGGGCGGGGGGGGGGGGGGGGGATTTAGTGTTTAAAAATCATCCTTTTCAAGAGTTTGAGATTTAATAAATAATTTGACTACATAAATCTAAACAAGAAACTTTGTTTTGATTTTAGGAATACATGCAAATAAGAAGATATTTTTTTAGTTTTTACTTTTTGATTTTTTTTTTCTTTTTGATCAAAAACAAGATATCAATTTTTTTTTTGCAAAATAAATTACTCATAGATCATGAATATGTAATAAGTAATGTGTAATAAATAAAATTACAAAAAAAAAAAAATAATGGTGAATATAGAACGAATATACATGAGATTTATAATAATTTAGTCAACCTTAACCTATATCAATTCCCTGGAGTTCTCTAATAAGACTGTTGCACTAGCACTAGTTACTCTCTTTTTTGATCTCACAGTAAGGGGGATAATCCCTACAAGTCTCTTCCACCTCCTCGGTGCGATGGAGCAGCTAAATCCCTTTCACCTTCCTGGAGTGGCAGAGTAGAAAAATCCTTTTCTACTTTCGGTGCGGTAGAGTACTTGAATACGTTTCTCCTTCCTAGTGTAACTGCCTAATTTCCTGACTATCAGGATATTGCCTTCTTTTTTTTTAAAGCCTCACAATTTTGTTCTATTGGTGTAACTTCTTAGTGGGTCACCCATCATAGAATTACTCTAGGAAGAGCATGCTTAACTGTAGAGTTTCTTAATGAAATTTAAACCATTACACCAAAAGGCACCTTGATGTTTAAGAGTTTAGCTTTCTATTCCTTGAGGGGTTTCATAATCTCCGTCACCAAAGTAACTGAAATCATCGTCAACATCATTATCCCATAATCATCCACTAGGTAGATAAGATTATGAAGGTGGTCCCTATAAGTTTAATTAATGGCCCCTATCATGGAGTACTTTATCCCATATAGAGTTTAAGAGGTGTCTCCTATAGCACAACACTCTTTTTGTGTGGCACTTAGTTCCCATATTCCATTTAGTGTATTGCTATGATGTTATTTATAATAGCCCAAACTCTTAATTATCAAGATATATTTTTCTTTGGCCTGAGAGTATCATAATTTTATCCTATTTATGTAACTTCCCAATAGGTCACCCATCTCTTAATTACTCGGGGATAAGCACACTTTACTAGAAGGTTTCTTAAGGAAAATCCAACCATTACACCTTAAGAAATCTCAATATTTAAGAGTTTAGCTTTGTTTTATTTAAGGGATTTCACAATCTCCCCAACTTAAGTACAAACATCCTTATAAGCATCTTTATCCCAGAATCATCCAATATGCAGATATGATTCTAGAGGTGGTCCATAAAAGTGTAAGTGGTAGCCCCCATCATGTAGAACTTTGTCCTATACAATTTTTAAGAGGTGGATCCCTTTGCATAGCTCTTTATTTTACATGATATTTAGTTCCCATCTTTTGGCTAGCGTATTACCCTAAGATATTTTGTAATAGCCAAAACTCTCAACTATTAAGATATTGTCCGCTTTGGCCTAAGAGCCTCACAATTTTATTATTTTGATAAAACATCCTAGAAGATCACATATCCCATAATTTATCCTAGATGAACATGCTTAACTGCAAAGTTTTTTTATGAAATTCAAACCATTACTCCAAAAGGCACATTGATGTTTAAGTGTTCACCTTTTTTTCTTACTTAACATGACTTACACAAGATGAGGCAGAGTGACTGGATTCTTTTCATGAAGTGACACTTCTTGAAGTTTCCCTCAAGCAAAGACACTAACCTCTAAGGAAAAAGGTGCAAGATCATCAAGAAATAGTGTGTAGAAACCTCTCTCACCCATTCTCTAATCCCACAAGAATTATCTCTCTTAAGACCTCATCTCTTTCTCTCCAAATCAATTCCCCTCTTTAAACCCTACTCATAGAAGCTCTCCCTTAGAAAATGTAGTAAAAGAATCCCTAGGATAAATTAGGAATGAGTTTTAAATAAAGGATTAAATTAACCCAAAATTTTAATTTTGCCTAGTTTTGTTCGTACAGCATGATTAAGGATCATTTAATAAAATTAGTTCAAAAACACATGTTTGTTCACTATAACTAAACATACTTAGTAAGATAAGTTTAAATATAATAAACTGATTCTATAGTACAATTCTTAGATTGGATGTACAATTAGTTCATTCTTCTCCAAATTATACAGGATGAATGTTGGGATGATCAAACATCATATATGCAAATTAGCCAATATTGTTAATATCATATTATATTATTAGTTCAATAAATTAAGGTTCACCTAGAATGATCCCTAGGATGACCAAATTTTTCCTCTATCAATTGTCAAGTACAATCAGAATTGTACTATACGATCTTCCATATTATTTAAACATTGATTTAATTGACTAATGATAAGGATTAATTTAGGTAATAATTTAAATATCATATAATATGATTGGGTTCAGACAATACGATCAATTTAGATTGAAATACATACCTAAAACTAGTTGGTGGATAGGGTTTTCATTTAAACATATCATCCAATATGATTAGGTTTGTATAATATGATTAGTTCAAAAAAATATTAATTACTCAATTAGTCATTTTAATTAATTTATGATCAATAGATAGTATAGTGTGTTGTTGATCATATAATATGTTCTAAAAAAATTAAAAATTGAATTTTTCACTCCCTAGTGTGTGTACGGTTGTTAAGATGGCATACAACTTTTATATGATTTTGACTCAAGAAATATAGAAAAATAAAGAAATGAAAATTATTGATTCTTATAAACATCATCCTATTCTACCTAATCTTGAGTCATGAATCTTCATTGCATGGTAAATGATATACCTAAATTTTTAGTACATATAAAACTAGACACATAATATATGCACTATGAAAAATCAAGAGACAATCAATGAAGTTTGTTATCAATTAAAATTACAAGCTCAGGATCTTGGATTACAACAATTTCCCCTTTTATGATATCATATATTATTGGTTTAATTTCTAAGTTATTTTTATTTTCTCCTAATCTTCCCCTTACTAAGTGAATTATTTTAAAATTAGGGGAAGTTTTTTTTATTTTTATTATTTGTTGTTTAATTAAATTTTTATATATTTTTAATGCAAAATAAAAAACCAACACAAAAGGTAAAAAAATAAGGAAAATAAAAATAGAATTAATTAAAATATCAACATGTATAACCAAACACCTACTCGCCCTTTTAACATCACCAAAAAAGAGAGACGACCAAACAAAAAAGAAAGGACAAACATAAGAAAAGAAGGAAACATATAATCGATAACATAAAACACAAACTAGAGTAAGAGGGCCTATGAAAAAGTGGTGGTGGTGGTAGATGGAAATAATTATGAAGAAAAAATAAATATGTCACTAAACTAGGTTTGATCTACCTCGTGCTAATGCTAGATCCTCTAGTGGTGTTGTAGGAGCAAGTCATGCTACTGTTGATACATTTATTGGATTTCTTTGTGCTAGTATGGACGTAATGCATGGTGTATATAGAAAAGCTTGTGCTATTGGTGAAGCCACTCCCAAAGCTAAGTAGTATAATGATATTGTGTAGTAGATTGTAGTCATTCCATGATTTAGTCATACCCCCAGAACTAGTGAGTAGGTGCTGATAGACAGAAGTGGGCTGATATTTACTCTATTGCCAATCTTAGGAAGAATAGAAGTGAAAAAAATATGTTGAATGATACATGCATTCTGGTTAAGTGAGTGGATGAGAGGCTGGTGTTGATTTAAGGGAGTACTTTGAAGGGTGAGCTTGATAGTGGTCCAATCTTAAACGATCTTAGATGCTAAGTTATGTGGTAAAACTTCTTCTGTAGAAAGATGTAAATATGTAGAAGGAATAAGTGTTGTCACATATGATTGTAATAATGTCTATAGAAAGTTCAAGTTCAAGGATTTATTGCTTTAGCCATAATACATGCACAACATAACTTCCTTCAGCTATGAATTATGCATCATCAGTGGATTGGGCTACTGAACTTTTCTTAATACTGGACCATAAAACTAATGATTTTTCTTGGAATTTACAAGTTCTAGAAGTTCTTTTTTCATCTAGTCAACACACTACAAAGTTTGAGTCTCAAAACCTATGATTTTGAATGAAGAGTTATGTCTAGGATGCTTGATACCTAAGTTCTGGGTGCCCAAAAGGTATATAAGGATTTTCATAGCAGTTATTGTATGATATTCTTTTAGATCAACTTGGAATCTAGCACAAAGAAAAATAATAAATATTAAGCAGGTCTAATAGTAGTTAAATAAGGAGTTTGTCCTATTATCACCTAATATGTTTTCTGATCTATTGAATTTCCATTTCCATCCTAGTCTAATTGAATGGTAGATCTCATGGGTGTATTAATTTATGTAGCACCTTTAATATTGTACTTCTTTAGAATTGTTTTGATATATTTATTTTGATAAAGAAAGGTACTGTCATCTCTTTACTTTACACTAAATTTTTTAAAAATATATGTCTATTATGCACTTCTTAAACTCTCTACTCATCTTTCTATGTTAGGGTTTCAACTATATAATGTAGTATCTAGGAGCGATTATGATTGGGCCATAGTAAATCTAACCATTAAGAACACCCCCTTAAATCAATACTAGTCTCTCATCCAATTACTTAACCAGAATACATGTATTATCCAGCATGTTCTCCGCACTTATTTTCTACCTAAGGCAAGAGATTGAGTAAGTATCCCCCAACTTCTATCTTTCATTACCTATTTCATCATGAATGGCACTGTATTTGATGAATCCAACATGATCATAAGTTTTCTCACAATCTTTCTCACATTCTCCAACCATCGATCCAACATAAGTAGAACATCGCTTTATGAAACCTAGTCGCCTACATCCTAGGTCAGAAATACTTGAAAGTAAAAAAATGTGGGTTTTAAATAAACATGAATTGTAAATGCACAACAAGAGGAGATGAATTGGTGTTTAAAAATTCCCTTTAAAAATTATACTTTTAAAAAGTTTATCATTTAACAAATAATTTGACAATAACAATCTTAAACAAGAGCTTTGTTTTGACTCAAAACAATACTTGCAAATATATTTTTGTTTTTTTTTTTTTTTTGAGAAAAAATAAGATATTCAATTTCTTTTGTAAAATAAATAACTCACACATCATAAATATGCAATAAATAAGGTGAAAGAAATATAAATGCAAAAATGTAAAGGTGAACATAAGAACAAAAATATTAGAGATTTGTAGTGGTTTGGTCATCCTTGACCTACGTCCACTCCCCCGGAGTCCTCCACTTTGACTATTGCACTAACACTAATGACTCTCCTTTTCCCCTCACAACAAGGTGAAGAAGCCCTTAAAATTTTCCTACAACTCCTCGATGCAGCAGAGTAGCTAAATCCCTTTCACTTTCCCAATGAAGCTGAGTAGCCAAATCCATTTCACCTTATCAATATAGCATATTAGCCGTATATGTTTCACCTTCCTAGTGTGATGAAGTTGTCAGATTCTTCCCACTAAGAGACACTTCTTAGAGTTTCCCTCAAGAAAAGACACTGACCTTGGAGGAACAAGGTGGAAGATCATCGAGCAAATATATGTAGAAACATCTCTCACACACTATATTATCTCACAAGAATATTCTCCCTCAAAGCCTCACCTCTCTCTCTCTCTCTCTCTCCAAATCAATTGTCACTCATCAAACCCTTCTCATAAAAGCTCTCCCTCAAAAAATTTGCAAAGAATCCCTAAGATGAATTAGTGATGTGTTTTAAATAAAGCCTCAAATCAACCCTAAAATTTAAGTTAAACGTTTCAGTTTATATAATACGATCAATGATTATACATTATAATTAGTTCAAAAACACTTGTTCATCCAATGTGACTAAATAATCTTAATATGATATGTTCAAACATAGTATACTGATCGTGCAATATGAGACTTAGATTGTACCATATGATTAGTTTATTCTTTTCCTGATCACACAGGATGATTGTTGAGATAATCAAATATCATCTCTACCAATCGGTTAGTACAATTTATATCATATTATATGATTAGTTCAATAAATTAAGGTTCACCTAGGATAGGCCATAGGATGAACAAAATTCATCTCTACCAATTATCTAGCACGATCAAAATCATATTGTATAATCTTCCATATTATTTAAACATTAATTTAGTGGACTAATCATGGGGATTAATTTAGATAATATTACAAATATCATAATGTATGGACTAGTTCATATAATACCATCGATTTAAATTAAAATACTAAAATAAATCTTATTGGCGGCTAGGGTTTTGATTTCGATGGATTATCATATCTGATCAAGTTCATAATGTATAATTAGTTGAAAATAATATTAACAACTCAATTAGCCATTTTAATTGATTTTTTTATTAGTATATCATATACAATGCATTATGGATCCTACAATATAAACAAAAAAAATTCACAAAATTTAGTTTTCACTTCCCAATGTTTGTGTGTATAGTAGCTAAGCTAGCATACACCATTTATAGGACTTTAACTCAATAAATATATAAAACATAATGAAATGAAAATTATAGCCTCTTGCAAACATGATCCTATTCTACCCAGTCTTAAGTCTTGAATCTTCATTGCATGGTGCATGATATACCTAAAATGTTATCACATACAAAATTAGATATGTAATATGAGTACTATGAGAAATAATGAGAAAACAAGTAATATTTTTTATCATCAAAATCATAAGCTCGGGATCCCTTTGGTTTTCAATGAGGGACGTGTTCATCCTGTGTATGAAAATGTTTCAGTGATGGGAAAGGGGAAGGAAATAGCTGAAGCTATTCAAGAAAAAGTTTTGGTGGTGCCTTTTTCACCAGTTTTGATTTTTTCATCTGGAATGGCATACGATTCAAAAGCTTCTTCTTCAATTGGATTTAAATTAAAGGTTAACAAATTCTCTAATTCTATAATTACTGAAATCATTGCAAAAAATTAGGGATTTTCAAATTTAAATTTTAATATGAAAAAGCAAGATAAGCAAGATAAAGATTTGAGGATTGTTGAAGAAATTCTAATGGAGAAAGGGATGAAGGTGTTACCGGAAATTGACAACAGTAATTTTGGATTGGTAAATGAGTGGTTTAAAAGAAATCATATCAAAGTGAATTATGTTAATCCAGAGCTGGTTGATGTTGTTGATCCAAATGTGGTTAAATTGAATATGGATAAGGTATGTGAATGTAAAGTTACTTCAAAAATCTCTGGTGGGGAAAGTGTTTGGAAAAGAAATTCCATTTTCTCTTTGTAGCATTAACCTAAGGAGATAATGGGATAGATTTGGTTCCTTTAATCTTACCTCATTGGGTTTAGATTGGATTGTATGTTCATTTCAATCTACTCAAATCATGGAGGAAGTTCTGAATGGTGGTCCTTGGTATGTGGGTGGACAAATTATAGGGATGGATAAATGGACACCTAAATTCTCCCCAACGTCATTAAAAGGGTTATCCTCACCGATTTGGTTAAGATTGCCACATTTACCTTTGCATTGTTGGGATAAGGTTAATGTCATGAAGATTGTTTCAAAGATAGGAATTCCATTGTTATTGGATGGAAAAATGTTTAAAGGGGGAAGACATGAATTTGCTAGAGCTTATGTTCGTATCAATTTAGACTCAAAATTATCCAATGGAATTTTAATTGAGGGATTATATGGAAAATTTTTCCAAAATGTTGAATATGAGAAGATCTCTTATTTTTGTTTTAAATGTTGTAAGATAGGTCATAAAAATGATAAGTGCTCGGTGGTTCTTGAAGAAAATCAAAATAAGATCAACTTGGAATCAAGGGATATTGAGAATAAAGGTTTGAAATCTGAAGGATATTCTATTTCTTTGGGTCCTTGGATTCATGTTAATTTCAAGAGAAGTAAAAGAAGAAATAATTTTCAAATTTAAAATTCTGCAATAAAACCTTTGTTTGGGAGAATTGATGCGTCTACTGTTCTTAAGGAATCAAATAACAAATATAAAGTGCTAGGGTTTGATTCTGAAGCTGGAACAAAAAATATAACTGATCAAGCTTTTTTGCAAACCACTGATTCTAATTCTGAAGGAAAAATTTTGGATTCTAAAGCAATTCCTGTAGAAGATTGTGATGTTCAAAAAACCTATCAACATAGATGTTGATTCAATTGATATGTTTATCCTTAAAATTGAGCTCTTTGAGATGAAGTTGTACTTTTTGTCAAACAAGGAAATTATGGAAAGGTTCTTGATGGTGTGAGTGTTACAGTTATTGATAAAAATGTTCAAGTTTCTAACAATATAAATTATAATGTGACTGATTCTTTGGCTGTTGTAATTGCTAAGGAATATTTAATTGAGGTTGGTAAATTTCATTTGCCACCTAAATCAGCTAATCATAAGAAGAAATCAAACAGAGATTTGAATTCTTTTGGGCCTATCAAAGGTAGCATTAAAGGAAAGAAATTGGAGAATATTGGTGAAAGTGGAGCTTCACGATTCAAATCATAAAAGAGCTTATGAAGGGTGGTGATGGTACAAACCAAAATAGAGTTGATAAAGGCTTAGAGGATGTTAGCTTTCTGCAGCTAGATTAAGATATATATTCCAGCAATGGTGTTATCTTTCAAAGGGAGGGCTTATTTTGCAAATCTTTTGAGCTTCTTGGTTGTTGCATTGGAATTCAAGGAGTGGTGTTTATGAAGAAGGTGATGTTTGTGAGATCTTGTTTTCTACAAAGACTTTAGGATCTTATTATCATGTTTTTCTTTCTTTTATTAGTTTTTATTTTTATTGTCATTTTAGTTTAAAAATAAGCATGAGTGAGTATTTGAAAGATGGGGATAGAATAAAGAAATTTAAGATGCTTTCTACTATTTATTTTTTACTTAATTGGGAATTCTGGGATACTAATTAACCTTATTGGTTGTTTAATTTTTGGTATCCCCTCCACCCCAATTGGTTTAAAATAAGGAATAGAGAATCTTATTTTCTTTATGAAATTTCAAATCCTTCAATTATGATTTTTCTACTTGTTTTTTGTTTAAATAAGGCTTCCTTGATTCTAAAGAATTGCCATTAGTTTGTAATAGTTTTATTTTAATGTAATTTACATCTTCTCAAAAAAAAGTTAATTATTTTAAACTTATAGGATTTTTTCATTATCATTATTTATGTTTTAAATTAATTTTAAAATTTTTTAATATAGAATAATAAAGCAGCATAATTAGCATAATGTATAAGTAAATAAAACTGAATAAATTAGAATACCAATAGACACAACCAAACACCTACTCCCTTTTTCACATCACAAAAAAATAGAGATGTCCAAAAATAAAACAAAGGACAAACAAAATTAAACAAAATAGAAACATATAACCAATAACAAAACACAAACTAAAAGTAGGAGGGCCCCGAACTAGGTGGTGGTGGTGGATGGAATCGTGTAGAGAGCAGGAGACATTTGTACCTAGATATTATTCATATTTTGAATATATTAATTAATTTTTTCACTAGCTAGGGTTTTTTAGATCATAACAAATCATATAGTATGTTTTAGCCCAAACAATATGATTAATTTATAGAAACAAATTTTCAATTAGTCGTTAAGCCCATTCTCTTTATAACTATTAATATAGTATGATTAGTAAAAAAAAATTAACTTTATCTTTTTCTCACACCCCTTGTGTGTGTGCACGGTCACCCAATTGTATACACTCTTAGGTGGACAAAGTTAGGAAATAGAAAAAAAAGAGAATTTTAATTAACATCCTATTCTACCCAGTCTTGAGCTTCCAATAGCCTTGAGCAGTGTATATTTTACCAGCAATGTTAGTGCTAAAAAATAAAAGGAGTATCCATTATATTCTTTAAGAAAAAATAACAATTCAATCAATAATGTTTTCCATCATCAAAATCAAAGACTATGGATCCTGGATTACAATAATCTCCCCATTTTTTATGATGACAAATAATATTGGTTAAGAGGAAAAATAAAACTCTTTTCACTTAAGCTCCCGCTCACTAGGTTTTAGATTTAAAAATTAGGGGTTGCATTTTTTTAATGCAAAGAAATAAAATAGTAGAATTATAAATAGGAAAATAAAATAGAAGAAAATAAAAAAATCATGGGATTCCATTAAAATAAAATATACAACCAATCATACATTTTCTCCCCCTTTTATCAATAGTAAAAAGAGGAGCATAATAAAAGGTGAACATTATAAGGCATAAAAAATTAAGCACAACTAATAAGAACTAAAAATATGACGGATCTTGATCAGGTGGTATTGATGGTGATTGTTGAAAGTATTTATGGATGATGGTGCATTGATCTTCAATTTAAGAAAACATCCCATTTCTTCCTCGTGTTGTTGTTGTTATTGTTAAATTTGATAGTCCAGCCAAGTTTCTAATCATTCAAACCTCTGGATTATTTTTTCATGAGGGTAGGTAGGGTAGGGAGGTGTAGGTAATGGTATTATTTGTGGTGTAGGTCCATCTATAGGAGTAGCTTCACCTTCTTCATCAAAATTTATCTCATCATGCTCTTGCTCTCGATGGAAAAGAATATGGAAGGAAGTATTTGTACAGATAATGGGAAGATTATCAGGTGGAGTAGGGTTATTGATTTGGTTTTTCTTGTTTGAGATATAGCCTATAACGTGTCTTAGTGCGACATTTTATTTTCTTCTGGTATTGAAATGTTAAATTGAAGTCATATTTAGATATAATAAATAATCATCTGAGCTTCATCAAATTTAGTATTAGATATTATGAAATAGGTGACTAAGGAAAGAAGTGGAGTGATGTTGACATGATCTCTAACTTTAGGGTCAATTGAAGTTCAAAGAATATGTTGGATAATTCAGACATTTTTAATTACAGAGTGGACTAAGGGTTGATGTTGATTTAAAGAAACATTTTGAATAGTTAGGTATACAACACTCAAGTAAAAATTAGTTCAAAAGGCCATCAATTATGGACTAGGTCCTTCAGTAGAAAGATCAATATACTCTCCTAAATCCACCTTATTGATTTTTATAAGCTATCGACATACAAATGAGGTCATGGTGAAGGTTTTTGCATTGATCTTAAGGTTGGCTAGAAATTTATAGAGTAGCTCAGAATTAAAAGGAAATGCTATGGTGTGTAGGAATTGGATATTTATGAAAATAAAGAGGTTCATCACCTCAAAGTTTAGAGCAGGTTGATTAAGCATTTTGGAGGGGGTGATTCAAGACTCCTTGAATTTATAGTACGCATCTTCATCTCTAATGGATAGAAATTAATCATTAAAGAGACAGGAGGAGGAGGGGCTTCCTTGGGTCATTCAACCATGTTTACATCTACCGACTATTAGAGAATCTTCGTCTTGAATGTAGAAATATAGAGAAATAAAGATTTGAATGGATTGAAATCTTACCCCCCCCCCCCCCCCCCCCCAACCAATTTATAGAGATTGAATATGTCATATGGTACAATTAGAGAACATACAGTAAGATCAGGAGAGTTAAATTGTCTGGATGACTTTCTAAAAAAAGGTCGTTAAAGCATATAGTAAGATATGTATCATACTAACTGATCTTAAGGAATTTCATTTATCCCAAGGATTTATCTGGACAACGTTTAGCTAAATGCAATGTACAATATGAACTGATGTTCGTGTATTATGAAGTTTAAATATGATCCAACAGCCAAATTGAATTCATCCTAATAGATTCTAACATATGGATTGTACAGTATGAAGAATTATTTATATAATATGAAGTATAATTATGATCATACCAGCCAAATTAAACTCATCCCAATAAATTCTAACATGTGTATCATATAGTATGATGGGTTATTTGTATAATACAAAGTGTAATTATAATCATAATAGCTTAATTGAATTCATCCCAATAGATTCTAACACATGCATTGTATAATACAAAGGGTGGTTCATACAGTACGTCCACCAATAATTAAACTCGTCTTGGTCCATGATTTAGCTAATGGTTGTGAATTGTGTATGAATGATCATATCATACAATACGAATGTGGATAATACATTATGATTTTCTTTTTATCTAGTGAAGAGTGTTTCTGTGATGATAAAAAAACTCCTCTAAAACCAAAATAAAAAAAATAAAAAATGATAACAAATAAATCAACGTGCACAAAAATAAATACTTACAATGTAGCTCATATAAATTGTTGATTTCAAAAGATAACAAAATTTGATTTAATCTGAGTTAATCATGAATGTCTATAACACCTAGTCTAGTTTTGAAGGTGCTAATGGTGTCACAGACTAGGGGTTTAGTGAATATGTCTGTCAATCAGCCTCTAATAGCTATATAATGTAATTCTAAATCTTCCTTAGCTACATTATCTCTTATGAAGTGAACCCTAATATCTATATGCTTTGTGCATGAGTGTTAAATGGCACCAAAACCCCAATTTACCTATTAAAATTTGTGCTGTGCTATTGAGCTTGGGCGATTCTTGGGCAACTCTAGGGTTTCTTCCTTGCGTGGTGGTTCTTGGCCCTCCTGGCCTCAATTTTCCTTTGGTTTTGCTGGATTTCTTTTGGGTTTTCTTGTTCTTCTCCTTTCGTTTGATGCTTTTGAGTTTTTTTGTGGTTGATCGTGTTGGGGGATGACAACTCCATCATCATCTCACCCCGTTTCCTCCTCTCTTTTGGAAGGAAAATCATGATCTTTTAAAGAAGTTGTCACTGGATCCTCTTCTTCTTTGCCGAAACTTTGCGTTGTGCACTCGACTTTTAAGAATTGTCCGACTCTACTTTTTGAATATTACATTGTGGAACAACTAGCTGCTCCTTTTTCCTTAATTTTAGTGGGTAAATTTGTTTGGAGGAGACCTAACCTCGATGTTATATGCAAGTTATTTGTGAATCTTAAGCTTACTAGACCGTTTCATGTGGGCTTACTAGACCAGAGACATATTGCCATTCAATTGTCTAATGATCTTGATTATAGTTGAATTTTTTTCTAGGAGATCGTATTATGTTCAATCATGTCAAATGCGCCTACTGAAATGGATGTCAGATTTTGATGTGCGGGAGGAATCTCCGATTGTCCCGGTTTGGATAACCTTCCCTAATTTGAGATTACATTTTTTAAACCAGCAAATTTTATTTGGTATGGCTTCTATCTTAGGTCGGCCTTTACAAACTGACCAAGCTACAGCTTCCATTTCTAGACCGTCGGTTGCAAGGGTGTTGGTTGAACTGGATGTTTATGGAAATGACAAGGAAACTACTCAACAGACAAAACCTTCGGTGAATCTGCGGGAGGACATGCTGGTTGAAGATGAACCTCCTTCAGTTGAATTAAATGATTTTTCTAATGATATTAATGTGCCTCAGGTTATGGAAGTTGTGCTTTTAAATACTACTTCTAATGATTGTGAGAAGATTGTGGACCAAGCTTTGCCTCACTTTGAAACAGTTCCTCCTTGCATTTTTAATCACAATAATTCTGATCACATTGCTATTATGAATTCTAACCCTTTAAGTGTTCAGGATTCTGGGATGGAAACTGATGTGGATAATCAAATGGTTGATAGTTAAGGTGCTAAGAATGGTATAACATTAGAGGATGGAGAAATTGCTTCTGTGGACCTATGTCCTAAACCGACTACTTCTCTGAAAGAACCTGTTATGAATGTAACGGATAATTGGGAGGATGATGTTTGTTCATAGAGGATGATTGTTCTATTCTACTTAGGTTTTATTCTAATGATAGTAAGTCTCCTTCAAATACTCATTATAGTAGTGATACTCTATCTGATAAGGAGGATTTACACATTAATGCTAAATGTTTAGCAAAGGATGACAATGATACTGATTTTATTAAATTTCAAAGTAAAAGAGGGCGAAAGCCTAAGCATATTACTTTGCAACCAGCTAGAAACACTCCTAGAAATCCATGCTCGAAGACTTCTCATTAATGTTCTTTGTGTTTAGTATTATTATTTGTAATGTTAGGGACATTGGTTGCCCAACTTCTAGGATTTGTGTTAAAAATTTATGTCATGTACACAATATTTCTTTTCTAATTTTACTTGAACCTCTTATTCCTGCTTTCCATTTATTAAGTACCTCTCAGTTTTCGGGTTCTAACTCTGCGATTTTGAATGAGGCTAACAAAATTTGGGTTTTTTGGAAAAATCCAATTAAAATTGATGTTATTGGTGATTTCAATCAAGTCATGCATTATAAAATTAAGGCTTTTAATTTTCAATGCTATGCATCTTTTGTGTATACTGCCTCTTCCCTTTACATTAGAAGAATTTTATGGGATCAAATCATGTATTTTCATAGTAGTTGTAACTTGCCTTGGTTGGTTGGTGGTGACTTTAATTCCATAACTTCATCTTCTAAAAGGATTGGAGGTTCTTCTCCTTCTTATCGTTCTATGGCTGATTTTAATAATATGATTTTATAATGCAATTTAATTGATATTGCCTTTATTGGTAACAATTTTACTTAGAATAGGGATCACTTATGGCAAAGGCTTAATCGTCTGCTCTTTAATGATTCTTGGATTAATTCTTTTAATGCTACTAATGTCGAACATCTTAGTAGAATATTATCTGATCACTCTCCTCTCCTTATTACCATTAAGAATAGAAATTTTAATACCCACTATAGCTTTAGATTTCAGAATATGTGGTTACTTGATGACTCTTTTTTTTGCTATTGTTCATGATAATTGGGATGCTCCTTTACACCCGGATAATTCAATTTTTGGTATGAATAGACTTTGGTTCAAGCTCAAAAGATCGAAGCAAGTTTTGAATTGGTGGAATCACAATGTTTTTAAAAATATCTTTTCTAAAATTCTTCATGCTGAAGAATGTGTGAATTCCTATGAAAATTTATGTCAGAATGATCCTACTGATGCAAATTTTTCTTTGTTAAATCAATCCAAATTTGAGCTTTTTAAATTTCAAGCTCAGGAAGAGGTTTTTTGGAAGTAGAAAGCTGCTGCTAAACATCCAGCTGAGGGGACAACAATACTAAATATTCCCATGCTTTTAACTAAGAGGAAAAGGATTAAGAAAAGTATCAATAACATCCAAAGAGAGGATGGATCCTATTTTTCCAACCCTATTAAAATTGCTAATTTAGTTGTGCTTCATTTTCAAAATCATTTTAATAAAGATTTCAACCCTACTAAGATACTTGACCACTCTTTTATTCCCAAAATTCTCACTCATGAAGATAATGTTTGTCTTTCTAGACCTCCCTCTCTTGAGAAGGTTAAAGGCTCTTTAATGGGCATGAATAGTAATTATGTTGCTAGTCCGGATGGTTTCACTACTCTGTTTTTTCAAAATTGCTAGAATATTATTCATCACGATATTTTTTCTGCTATTTTGGATTTTTTTGCTGGTATTCCTATCCCTAAATTTTTTACTTCTACTTCTTTAGTTCTTTTTCCTAAAAGTAATTCGGTCCAAACTTGGAATGATTTCAGGCCTATTAGCTTATGTACCTTTTTTAATAAATTGGTTTCTAAAATTATTTCAAATCATCTTTCTTTGATTCTTCCTAAAATCATATATCCCTATCAGATGGGGTTTGTGAAAGGTAGGGCTATCACTGAGAATATTCTTTTAGCTCATGAATTATGTCAAGGTTTGGATATCCAGATTAGAGGGGATAATGTGATTCTGAAACTTGATATTGCCAAGGCCTATGACAATATTTATTGGACCTTCATTTACTACATCTTTAAGCTTTTTTATTTTAACTTTGTGGTTATTAATCTTATTAAGAATTGTATTAAAAATATGTATTTCTCCATTATTTTAAATGGTTCCAATCATGGCTTTTTCAAATCTTCTTAGGGTTTAAAGCAGGGTGATCCTATCTCCCCTGCTTTGTTTATTATTGCGGCTGAGTTTTTATCCAGGGGTCTCTCAAATTTATTTGAGAATAATCCTGGCATGTACTTTAGAACTTTGGGTGGTTTTCATATTTCCCATCTTTATTTTGCTGATGATTTTGTTATTTTCACTAATGCAACTATTAATAGAATTTAGAAGGTTATGGAGTTCTTCAATATTTTAGAAATGAGTAGTGGCATGTCGTTTAGTAAACATAAATATTGCTTTATTGCTTCTAAAAGGATAACTAATGATTGCATTTTAGCCATTAAAAATGCTACTAGTTTTACCCATTCTAACTTGCCCATCAAATACCTTGGTGTTCCTCTATTTAAAGGTAGAAGGTAGACTTTTTTGTTTGATGATTTATTGCTTCTTTTTATAATAAGCTTCTTTCCTGGGAATCTAATTTTCTTACTTTTGGAGGTAGATTGACTCTTATTAAAAGTGTTCTTTGTGATTTATCTGTTTATATGTTTCAAACTAGTTTTATACAAGAAGTTTGCAGTTGGATCCATAAGCTTATTAGCAAGTTCTTTGGAAAGTTTCATCTTCCTCTTCTAAAATTACTTGGGCTGCTTGGGATAAGTGTTGTTCGGTTCAGGAAGAAGATGGTTTTGGTTGCAAGAATTTACACGACCTTGCTAAGGTTTTTTTCCTACAAACTTTGGTATAACTTATGCTCTAAAGAGAATCTATGGGCCAACTTTATGATTTCTAAATATTGTTTGGGAAAGCATCCTACCAATATTTCTCCTAAACTTGGGGACTCTAAAGTTTGGAAGAGGCTTTGAAAGGTCAAATGGGAGGTGGAACCCCTTTATTTTGTGGGGGCTTGGTGAAGGTAACATTTTTTTCTGGCAAGATAGATGAATAAGTAAAGACTATTGATTCTCTTTTAAATTCTACTTCTTCTACTTATGTTAAAGTTTATTTTTTCTTTAAGGATAAATGTTGGGACTACGAAAAATTATCTAATATGCTCCCTGAATGTATTATTCATCGTATTTTAAACTTGCCTATTAACACTACCTCCAATGACATCATGCTTTATTATTTATCCAAAGATGGTAAGTTTCATTTAAAGAGTGCTTGACATTCCTTTAGAGAGCAAGGCAACATTGAAAGTTTTTTACCTAAGATAGGGCATAAATCCATACCTGTTATGGTCTCTATTTTTTTGTGGAGAGTCTTACATAAATTTATCCCTACGGATGATGTTCTTATTAAGAAAGATTTTAGTTTAACTTCTAAGTGTCAATGTTGTTTCCACACTGAAATTGTGCAACATGTTTTTGTTTCTAGCCCTGTTGCTGTTAGAACGTGGGCTCATTTTGATGATATGTTTAAGTTAAACAACTTTAATGCTCATTTTCTCTTTTTGCATTACTTAAATCTTGGTTTATTGATACTAAAGGTCACATTCGCAATGTTATCCCTTCCCTTATTCTTTGGTTTCTTTGGTTGGAAAGAAATAACTCCATTTTCAATGCTGTGAAAATGAATCATCTTAATGTTATCCAAAGGGTGAAGGACAAGATCTTAGCTCTCGTGGCTCTCAACCTAATTACTTGTAAGAACTTTAAAATTGTTATGATGTTGGTTCTATTTTAGGGGTTACTTAGGAGGGTGCTCAGTCTGCTCTTAATGTTATTTATTGGAACAATCCCCTTGCCAATTTTTTTAAACTAAATGTTGAGGATGTTAACACTGAGTTAGGGAATGGTTGTGGTGGTATTATAAGAGATAGTAATGACCACTTTATCATTGCCTTTACGGATCCGGAGCATTCTTTATGGTATTCAATTGTGTAATCCTCTTAATATCACTAATGTGTTTATTTAAGTTACTTTTGGCATTAACCTCTTACCTCTTCAGGAGGATCAGGAAGTTTGTTGCAATCCAAATATCTTCTATCTTGCTAGGGAAATTAAAAGATTGATGTTGTTTTTAAATTCTTCTTTCTGTCAGGTTAGTGAGGTTGGTAATTCTTGTGCTTCTTGGCTTGCTCATTGGGGGTGTAATCTCGGTGGCCTTACTGATGTTATTCCTTTTAATATTCCTGGCCCGTTGTCTGGATTGATTAACTTGGATGTGAATGGTATTCCTTATGTTAACTCTTAACTATTTGACCTGCTTTGTGTTGTTTGTTTGATTTTTTTCCTGTGTCCCTGGGTTAGTTAGCTTTTTGTGCTTTCCTAGAACTTTGGGAGCTATTGTTGGTTCTTTGCTTTTTGTTGGAGGGTGGTTTGTCTGGCTGCTTCTAAACTGTTTTGTTATTGCAGGGAAGCATGTCATTTTTTGGCTGTTGCTGTTGGGTTGAATACCTGTTCTGTGATGGTTTCATATCTTTGGGTTTTAGTGAGTACTTGGTATTTTTTTGTCTGTTCTTTTGGTGATATATTTCCTGCTTTATTTTTTTATTTTAGCTATTGTCTGTATGGTTGGTGACTTGAGCAATGATTTTACTGGTTTTATAGCTGAAGGTAAGTCTCGTTGTTTCTCTCCTACCATTTGGGGTGTTGGGAGTAATGAGGGGTTATGGATTGGCATCTAGACATTAGTGGATGGTTGGTTAAGTGCTATTTGTTATATTTTATCTACTCTGGTATTCTAGGTATCCTGAACTATTTAATCTATCTTTGTTCTGCTGGGGGGACCTGTGATGCTCTGGCTAATGTTTTTGAAGCTGTGGTTTTTTGCTTATCTGTTTTGTGGGGAGTGTGGTGGTATAAAGTGGGGCTGTTTCTAAATAACCTGGACTGTTCTATTGATATTTCTTGGCTGTGCTGGAGGACCCTTTCTGTGATGTTTTTGTTGATAACCTGAGTAGGATTGAGTGGATTATGGTCTTTCCTAATGAGGCTTATTTTTACGAAAGCTTTCTGAGCTCTATTAGTCATCTTCCTAAGACTGGCTTTAATTGGAACAACTATGGCATTTGTTTCTATTATATAACTATTAGCTATTGTTTCTTAACTGATATCTTGTTCTTGTTTAGTTGTGTTTTTGTTGTTTTCCTTTCTTACAGGTGGAGCTGATTAGGTTGGACTCCAAGATTTTTTACAGAAAGACTGGGCATTCCTGTTTTATATTGTCTTTTTTTTTATGCTTTTCTATAGCATCATTAGAATGTTACTAGGTATCTTTGCACTTTTGTGTAGAGGAGATAATTGGCTCGTAGGATTTTCTTCTTTTTGTTTTGTAGCTCGTAAGAGCATTAGTGAGCCGATTGTGTCCCATAAGGATTTTGTAACCTCTTTTTTTTTACATTAACCCGTAGGCCCCTCTGAGGGTTTTAACCAAAAAAAAAGTGTTAAATGGCACTTGTATTGTCACACTTGATAAAAATGGTGCTTATAGTTAGTCCAAGATCTAAGATTTATTTCTTTAGCCATAAGACTTGAGTAACTCAGCTTCCTACATCAATGTATTCTCACTCAGCAGTGGAAAGGGTTAAATAGTTTTGCTTTCTATTGGACTAAAAAAATAATGATTGGCCAATAAACTAATGGGTTCCTAATATACTCTTCCTATCTACTCTTCGTCCTGTAAAATTAAAATATAAAAATCCTATGATTTCAAAGGATGAACTATGTCTAAGGTACCATATAGATAGGTTTTAAGGGACTAATAAGTATCTAAGGATTCTCTTAATGTAAGTAATGTGATATTCTTTTAGATTAGCCTGAAGTTCGGCACAATGAAATACACTAAATATTATATTTGGCCTATTGGCAGTCAGATAAGGAAGTGATCTAATTATCCCTCTATACTTTTTTTGATATACTAACTTTCCATTTGGGTTCTTATCTAACATTATGGTGGAGCTCATGGAAGTGCTTATTGCCCTAGTATTGACCCTTTCATATTTCTTAAGAATGTCCTTGATGTGTTTAGATTCACTAAGGAAGTTCCCATCATCAATCTACTTTACACATAATCCAAAAAAATAGTTCAGCTCTCCCATCATACTCATTTCAAACTCTCTACTCGTTATTTTTAAAAATTCATCACATAGGTTTTTATTTGAGGATTAAAATAAGATGTCATCAACATAAATTTAGACAATGAGAAATTCTTCTCCTATATTTTTTAGGAATAAGGTGGTGTCTATATTACCCTTAACAAAGGCTCTATCAAGTAGGAATGTACTTAACCTTTCATAACATGCTCTAGGTGCTAGTTTTAGTCCACATAATACTTTCTTTAACTTGAACACATGATTTGGAAATTATGAATTTTCAGAGCTTAGGAGTTGCTCAACATAAACATCTTCATTAATCACCACATTTAGGAAGTCACTATTAATATCTATTTGGTACTATTTAAATCCTCTAAAGCAGACAAAAGCTAATAGCACCATAATGGCTTCTAGTCAAGCTATAGAGGCAAAAGTTTCCTTAAAATTAATTTTTTTCAATTTGATTATACCCCCTAGCAACTAATATGGCCTCATTTCTTATCACTATTCTCGAGTTATTCATCTTATTTTTGAATACCCATTTTATTCCAACCACACTCTGGTTCTTTGGACTTTTGACTAGTAACCATATATAATTTCTAATAAATTAATTTTATTCTTCTTGCATTACTATGATCCAGAATTAATCACCTATGGTTTGATCTATATTAGTGGGTTCTTTTATAGAGATAAAAGCAGAATGACTAACTTCCTTCCTAAGTCCATGCCTAGTTCTAACACCTTTAGATGGGTCTCTTAAGATAAGTTCTTTAAGATGATTAGAAGAATATCTCCATTCTCTAGGTAGTGGCTACTGAGGTTTTACTCTATCTCATATAGCAATGGCTTCTACCCCTTGAATGGCCTCCACTTTTTCTTCTTCAGGTTTAGATATAAAGGTCTTATTTGATTCATTAAATACCATATGGGTGACTCTTCTACTACTAAGGTCCTCTTAGTAAAGATTCCATAGGCTTTCCGTACAGATGAATAACCTAAGAAAACTACTTCATCAGATTTTGGATCAAATTTTCCTAAGAGTGATTTTCCATTTATCAGGATAAATCATTTACACCCAAAAATATGTAAGTGAGAATGGTTGGATGTCCTACGCTTAACGAGTTTATAGGAAGTCTTATTCAGCTTGGATCTAACATTCACCTTATTTAAAACATAACAAGCAGTATTTAGTGTTTCTACCCAAAAATATCTATGAGTAAATTTTTAGCTAGCATGAACCTTATACCTTTTACTAAGGTTCTATTTTTTCTTTCAACTATTTCATTCTACTAAGGGGTCCTAGGGGTACAGAAGTTATATTCTATACATATCTCTTGACTAAAAGATTCAAAACTATTATTTTTAAATTCTATACCATGATCACTATGAATGGTTGAAATTTTACATCCTAATTTCCTTTGAATACAGGTGGAGAAGTTCTAAATTCCTTAAATAACTCACTCTTATGTAATAGGAATCTGCCACAAGTAAATATAGGGAAGTCATATACTATTATAAATCTATATGTCTTCCCTCCTTAACTGGCTATGCTAACAAGTCCAAATAAGTCCATATAAAGGATTTTTAGTGGCCTAGAGGTGTTAATATCCTTAATTGAATGAAAAGAAGCCTTAACTTAATTTCCTAGTTGTTATACATCACATAGGTGGTCTGTAGTGAAGTCTAACTTAGGGATGCCTCTAACTAGATCTTTTTGGGTAATCTTATTTAGAGTTTTCATGCTCGTATGATATAGTCTCTTATGCCATAGCCAGGAATCCTTAATAATTATTTTCAAATATATGGAATTAGAATATTAAAAGAAGTTCAATTCCAGCATGTGAAAATTATTTATTAATTTCCCTTCTAACATATGTTTTCCATTTAAACAAATTATACATTTTCAAAGAGAAATTTGATGTCAAAACCTTTATCACACTGTTGTTTAGACCCTGGTTAGTTATGTTTTAACCATAAAGTAATAAAACATTCTAAGTAATAAAGGTTTTAAAATTTCTGATTATACATAAACCCATTACTTTCTTCGTGGTGTTATCGTTTAGTGTCACCTTGCCTCCTGATTTAGCAATAAGTGTAATGAACTACTTCATATCACCAGTCATGTGTTTCGAGCATCCACTGTCTAGGTACCATATGCTCTCACTAGGACTTTTGTGAGAGCACCCCTCATCTTGATCTGATTGATAAAGATTATAATTAACCATAAGAAACAAGTTTGTTTCTTGCTCCTCTGCTTCTAATTCTAAAGATTTTGAGGTATAGTCAGCCAAAAAATCTTTCTATGTATTTTTTCCCCTCTTGAACTTTAACTTTTCTTTACCCATCTCCTTATTTGGGTGAGCTTTTAGGTTGGGGCAGTACATTCCCAGGTGTCATGACTTCTTGTATTCAAAACAAATAATTTCTGATGATACCTTAGAATTTTTATTTATTTTACCTTTATTCCACTACTGGTGACACCTTAATTTTCTCTTTATGAAGCTTTTAAACTAGCATGTCATCATCTCCTTTATATGTAGAGCAATCACTTACTGACACATTTGCTATAAGTGCTACTATTTTCTCCTTCTATTTTTCTCTTGCACAACTTTACCTTTCACTCACTCCTTGCTCATCGGCAATCACTGACCCAAGCAAGTTATCAATTGAATAAACAATCAAATCCTTAGATTTAGTAAATATAGTAAGTTTAGCATCATATGAACTAGGCAGATAAAGTATGATTTTATTATTATTTTTTTTCAAATTAGAAAGTTCTCTACCCAGTGCATGTATGGATGTCACTATCTGTGTAAACCTACTATATATTTCTAAAATTAACTCACTAGGTTTCATGCAAAATAATTCATAGTCATGAACTAGAATGTTTAACCTAGACTGCTTTACCTCACTTGTTCCTTTATATGTTATGCATAGTTTATCCCATATCCCCTTCCCTATAGTAAAGGTTGATACACGCATATAATCTTCAAACTTTATAGTAAAAAAATAGTTTAAGTATTTAGCATTTAATTGAGATAAGTCTCTATCCTTATTACTTCATTCATTAAACAATAATTCGGTTTTAATGCCATTAATCAAATGAGATTATGCAGAATAGCCTTCTTGTACTAAAACCCATATGTGATAATCAACAGATTACAAAAAGGTAGAAAAGTGAATTTTTATGAAATCAAATGATATATTATCAATCAGTGGTGGAAGGGTTATTAAATAACCCTCCATAGTATTTTGATTACCAAAATGCTCTATTAATCTTTTATTAAATATTTTAAAATCTAAATTTCAAGACCTGTTCTGATAACACTTAAATATTCAAGAAGGTTATTATACCTCACAGAACTACCTGAGGTGCACTAAGAGGGGGGGGGGGGGGGGGGGGATGGGTAATTTTAAAAAATTCCCAAGAATATTACTTTTCGCTTTAGCAACAAAGCAAGTTTAAAACTTGATTTAGATAGATTACTAAAAATAACATGTGGAAGTAATTTATATAAAAGTTTTCATTTTTTTTATTTTTTAACTCATACAAATATTCTTGTAGGAAATGTTTAAACTCAGTGTAGCTAATTGATAAGATTAAAACAAATAAACTCAACTTGTAAAGAAAGAAAATTATTGGAAAATAAAAATGCAAAAAATGGAAAAAGTATACCAAAAATTTTATAGTGGTTCGATCAACCTTGACCAACGTTCACTCCCTAAAGTCCTTCACTTTGGGTATTGTACTAACATAAGGCTACTCTCCTTTTACTCCCATAACATGGTGGAGAAGACTCGTGCAGACTCACTTTCACCAAACCTGATGTGAAGAGTGTTAGAAGTTATGTCACCTTCGCTGGTGATGGAAACAGACCTTGAATCATTTTTTCTCCCTCCTAGAGAAGGAAGAGAACCCCAAAGCTTTTTCTTCCTCTTGGAGGATAAAGCATACCTCCAATCTATTTCTCCATCCTCGAGAATGAAGAGTACCACAAGGACTTGACTTTAAGAGCTCTCTCCTAAGAGAGTCTTTAAGGGCTCATCAAGGCCATAAGAGGAGCAAGGGTGTAGATAGCCCAAAGAAATAGTATGATCCCCTCACACTTCTTCCCCCTCCTGCTCAACCTCACCTACTCCTTCCTCTCAAACCATGATTTTCTCTCAAAAGAACCTCTCTTGGAGTTCCTTCAGTAGTCATACAATCCTCTCTAGTTTTTAAGAGATTCTAAAAATATTACTTAAGTTTTAGGCATCAAGAAACCATAAAAATTCAAGTTGGTTGTCACTATTCGTACAATATGATTAGAATTTATACAATACTATTAGTTCAAAAACTAAACCAGTCTAGTATGATGTAAATAGTCTTCAAACGAACTATTTAATTTTTTTAATACATTGTACATTATGATCTATTTTCTATTTCTCTATTTGTATAAAATGATTCATGGGATGATTAGAAATCATCTCTATCAATCAACTTGTGCGGCTCTCATCATATAGTATGGTTAATTGATTTCTAGTCGGTCATCCAGCTCAATGTAAATATCATATAGTGCGATTAGTTTAAAAATCATGGTTTCATTTGGCATGATCTTTGGAAAGACAAAATTTTGTCTTCGTCAATCGTACAATATGATAAATAACGTATAATATAAACTTTTATAATTAATTAAAGTATGATTTGATTTAATAAATACAAGGTTAAATTTAAATAAGATTTCATATTTTTGTACAATATGAATCATATCATATAATATAATTAGTTCAAAATTCAAAATTCAAATATCTTAATTTATCTGGTGGCTAAGGTTTTCATGTCATAATGAATCGTGCAGTATGATTAGTTTATAAAAATTAATTTTTCAATTAGTTATTAAGCCCATTCTCTTTTTAACTTATTATACAGTATGATTATAAATTATATAGTATGAATAGAACAAAAAAACATTAACTTTAAATTTTTCATACTTCCCCAGTGTGTGTACATGATCACCCAATTGAATATACATTATGTGGTCAGACTAAAGATATAGAAATAAAAAAGTACAAACTCTTTAAATTGACATCCTATTCTACCCAATCTTGAGCATCTAGTAGCCTTAAGCTATATATATATATATATTACCTGCAATGTTAGTGCTCACAAATAAAAGGAATATTTAAAATATTCACTTAGAAAAAAAAAATAATTCAATAAATAATTTTTTCATCACCAAAATCATATACTAGGGATCCTAAATTGCAACAAATTTTAGACTCATTTTAATTAATTTATAATACAACGTATTCTAATTGAATCGATAAATTCATGAAATTCATATGAAGTAATTTTAAAACTAGGCTTAAAAATAATTTTATCCTATAGATTGCATAACATTCCCTTAATAGAAAGCACACCCTAATAGGTTAGGTGGTTTGCCATATCCTATAGGTGGGGAGGTGCTTAACAAATAAGAGAACCAGTTAATATGGAGCATAAAAGACTCTCGACGGTCCCAAGCATACTTCTTAAATCATTAGAGTATCTATGTGAGCCTTAAAGTTTTAATTTGATTTTAAGTAGAAAAGATTTTAATCTTTCCGTCATGAGCCTCCGACATTATCCATGCTAAAACAAAATCATCATGCAAGAAAGAAACCAAGAAAAGCAGGTAATTTCTAAAGTGCAACTAATGTTAATCAATCAATTAAATAAATTAAATAAATCAAAGGTTTTAGGGCAAATGCCACTAAATATTATAACCTTGGGTTTACAGAAATTAAAATTGGTTAGGTAGACTACTAAGTTGTAGGTTTCTCGTACCTGTTTTTTGTTAAAACCCACTAATGGGCCTACACATTCATAGGAAAAATTAGTACAAGGTTCTTAAGGGAACATCTAACTCCCTATTACTCAGGAAAGCTATGAAAAGAGTCAGAACAAAACTTATAAGTCGGATTTCCCCACTAAGCACAAGTACAAAAAATCCTAATAACATTGAATAAAGACCAGAAGGCAAAACCCAAAAAGAAAAGGAAAATCTATATTCATCAAGCCTGGTCTTGCCACCCAAAAAATATTCTTGCAGGAGGGGATGTTGGATCTCCATAGAAAAATCCAACCTAATCCAGTAGCTCAAAGAACCAATTTGCAAATTATAAAATAAGTCAAAATTAACCTGCTAAATAATACTATAGTGCAAATGGACCAAAAAATTCCTAGAGTAGATATAAAAAAATAACAATTTACTATAGAAGCAACACACCGATTAGTAGAACACGAGGCCAAAATATTACTCCCAACCACTGAAAAACCAAAAACATAGCAGTAATTAGAAAGAAAAATATACCAAGAAGCCGAAAGAAATCTTCCCCATATAGGAATCCCCCTCCAAATGAAACACATAAATTCAGTTTCAAATCTCCATAAAGCCAACCAGAAATAAAACCAGCAACAAAGAATACACAGTTGAAGCCGGCCATACTGGCTCAAGCCCATAATAATGATGTTACCATGACTAACATACAAATGCCACTTCAATATCCTCTCAAAACCAACTAGGCTCACCAAGGACCTTCACCAAATATTGCAAGAATTGAAATGCCTCATAAAAAACAAAGTTCCATAAACTTACACCTGCTATCTCCAGATAGATAGAACAGTGACCATAACATCCACAAACATAAAATTAACAAACCTCTATTGCAACAAATAAAGAAAGGGTAGAGCACAGGAAGATTAGCCCTCTAAAATATAAAAGGAAAAGAATTAAGAAGAAGGCCAAACAATAAACTAATGAAAATCTTGAAATTATTTCCAGACCCGACCCCGGGAGTGGAGTGCCAAACCATAAAAAATTGAATAGCTTGAAAAAAATTTCCAATAATTTCTCAAAGTAGGCCATTCCCATATATTAACCTTGAAATGAACCTCAAGAATAATGAAATACCAATTGTTAAAGTAGTGATGGCAAGAAATAATCCATATATCACAATCCTCATTAAGATAGAAAATATGAATCTGGCACAACATAAAAAGCCAAAATATAGAGTGAAAAGCAATAAACGCAAAGGTTAAAATTCATAGAAATATCAAAACTTGGCCTAGTCTCATTAAGCTTTGGTAAAATATCAACCCTAGTAGAGAAAAACACCACCTGCCAACCCCATCAAAATAGCATATAGAACACAAAAAGAATAAGCAGCCAAAAACAGCCCCAGTAGAGAAAAGCATTGCTTTATAACATATGGAAGCCCAAGTTAATCTAATTTAATGATACCTTTAACAAGGTTAAAGAGTTGATTATACGAGGATTCAGTAAGAACTTTAAGGTCAGAACCATGGTTAGCTAACTAGTCTGAACAAGTAATGCCTTCTCTATGAATATGAGTCAACTTGGCATTAATAAAAATCAAAAGTTATTTAATTTTCCTAATAAGGTAGAAAAATTCAGGATGTCAAACCTTCTCCTTATAATCATTAAGGCAAACAAGCATATGAAGAGCATCAACTTCAATCCAAATTTTAATCAAATCAAGAGAGATACAAATTTTTAGGCCAAACAAGATAGTAGACAGCTCATAGAAAATAAAAGAAAAAATAGGAAGAGGACTCACAAAAGCAACAAAAAAATTACTGTTGGAATCTCTAACGATACCACCACAGCCACATTTCTCCCCTCTGACCTACCCATCACTATGCAATTTAAACGTGTTTTGAGGTAGTTTAATCCAATATATCAATCTATGCTCCTCCTTACAAACCTTTTCATGCAAAACAAAACCAAATTTCTTAGCAACATGAGAATAAACTTTAAAATTCTTAGCACTCATGAGATTGACAATAAATAGATTACAAAATTATCTTTAACATTTCTAATAATTTGATCATGATCCATATTAATGTTATTAAAAATAGAGTTATTCCTGCCGGTCCAAAGATATGAAAGAATAAGAGAGGGAATAAGATTAACAATGTGTCGTATCACATTAGTAAACCACAAATGAAGGATTTCCTTAATAAAAATATTACCCTTTCCTATTATTTCTCGTACCTAATATTTTATATTTGTTTCTAATAAGGGTAAAGGGAAAGGGATAAGTTGAGAAGAGAGATTATGAGTTCAGATCTCTTAGTTTGTATAGGTATCTTTTATTTGTTTTTGGTACTAATGGCTCTCTGTTTCTATATAGCATTTTTATGTTATGTACTATTTTTGAATAATTATTTTTTTTTGTATAAACTTTTGAGATGAATGACAAGAAATTTAATGAATGTATTCCTATATTTGTTTGAAGTATTTTAGTGGCTTTCCAGTCTATATAAATAAATGATAAAAATCTCTTCCAAAAAGATATTTTAAGTTTACCTATTGTAATTTAACATGATATGACCTATTCTATATGTTGGTTATATTAGTCCAGGTTGTGACATTTGAACCATTCAAAAAACTATTGAAGCCATTGAGAGTGATACAAACTAGCTCTTAAAAGTCTTAGTAAACTCCTCCAAGGATATCTCTACATTTATTCTTCAATGGAATTTTTCCCTTCACTAGCCTATCCAACAATGCTCTACCTCTTTCTCTAAAAGTAACATGATTAATTAAACTTCTTAGATTTGAGACATTGCATTCTATCAAAATACTTCTCAAGCATCGACCAATCTTTAGTTGCTTAAGGATCTACTATTCCTTGAAATTGAGGAATCTTCAATATAAAAAATAACAATAAGTTCTTATCCACCTCCTCTCCCTTCACTCCATCCATCTAACTCTAAGCCTCACTAAATAGTCGAGCCACTAAGCTGGTAAATTATATCAAGGAATCAAATGTTATGGCTTCATCAACACTCTAAACTGCAGCAACCTAACATGAACTCTATCCATTAGCCGCTTCTTACTCTTAGGGGTTCATTGTGTAGCAACACTTTTATTTATATTAAGAATCAATGAGTCCAATTACACACAATTTTATTATAATCTAATAGAAAAACTCTAAACCAATCCTTCACTCATTCCTCCCATAATTATATATCATATTCTATAGCTTTATTACAATCTAATCCTTCCAAACCAATATTCTGATACCATTTTAAGATATCCTAGAATCTACTGTAAGGATTAAATCTCTAAATCTAAATTTATAACTCAACCACAATGTAGAACATATTAGAGCTAACTAAAAATTTAAAATAATAACAACACCCTAAAAATCATTTTTGTTCATTCTCATAATTAATAAATAATTTTTCAGCTTACAAGAAATTTATGCATCAAAAGAAATAAAGCTAGATCATAAAATAATACCTCAAAAAATCTGAAT